>OU612098.1:7975000-8575000 GCA_914767995.1 Thecocarcelia acutangulata | reverse complement strand
TTGACCTCCAGATTAGACAAAGTCCGAGCTCTAGTGGTTATACTTAAATTATAATGCTGGAAGATTATCTTTTGAATAAAGTAAATTTCATGTCAATTTAAGTAATTCTTCTTATTCCATTTCAAAATTATGTCTTTATAAAAATACTCTTTATGATGATTTTTTGCTACATTAATCAGAGATTAATTAATGATATTTTAAAAATTTATCGGTTTGCACACACATCCTTCGCTTAATAGCACTGTAATTATTAGTGTTTGGTGTTCATAAATTCTTTATTTTTCAATACAGCAGTACGAGATGTTATCATAAAATATATTTTCTATCATTTTTGTGTTTAATTATCATTAATCGTCTTAACATCGATTTGAAACCACTTGTTTTTAAAGCACACTTATCTGGCATATTACACTATATAAGTAATTCCACGTTTCTGCTTCCACTGCAAGTTACTCACAACAAAGCATACTTTTAGGGTTTATGCAAATAAACTGCAATTGCAGAAAATTCTTAAATTAAAAGAGTTTAAAGCTTTCTTATCGCTGTATTTTATTTGTTTAAATAAATTATACCCACAAGCATATCAAACCATTTAAATTCAAATAAAATAAGTCTACAAAGTTCTGAACTTCTCCACAAAAACGAAAAAAAAGCTGGTCTCAAAAATCAACTAGACAGTTAGACAATATAAATTAACTGCATTTGCTTAGCCCTTATGAAACTTTTGGAAAAACTCCCTTTTATTTTGTTTTTAAGCTAAAAAATATAAAATTACCAGGTGCCAGCAGAAGAATTGAAAATATTGCTGCTAAAACGTCATTTCCTTTGCCCTTTTTTTTATAACTAAAAGTTGCTGCATAACATAAAACCAATAGAAAAACAAATCTTTGTGGCATCTAAACTTTTATCAAACTTTTTCTTTTTTTGTTTTTAATTTTCACACCTGCATTTCATAGCACTGCTAAATTGCTAAAGTTTTACTTAACTATTATGTGTTGGGGACAATAAGAAAAATACTGCATAAAAACTAAATTAATTTTTAGTTTTAGTTTTCTTTACTTCTTAACCTCCATGTTTTCGTCAATATGCACTAACAAAAAAGAATCTATATGTAGATGTAGATAAATAAACTTTTAATTACCCAGCAGCTTGCGATTTTAAAGTGCTTTCAAAACGATGTCAGTAGATAAAGGGATAGCGATGAAAGGGTTTCAGCTAAAGTTTCCAATTGATGCGACTTGTCATTTTTCCATGGAAAATTTCTTGATGCGTTTCTTCTTGCACTTACATAAAGAACGCCCAGTTAAAGCAAATACCGGATGAACCACAATTATCGAACGAAAGGGACTTAAAAGTTTAACAACTTTTTTATTTAAGCGCTCAGAAAAATGCATCTTCATATTGATGACGGCGTCGTATCATCAGAATTGTGGCATCAAGATTATGTAAATACTCATTAGTAACGTCTAAAGTGACAGCAATATCAGTGACAAAAATCATCTGAGAATTTTGTCTTATATTGAGTACCAACAGTGATAACATCAGTTAAATGATACATTTTTCTAATACAGAGTGTCTGGTAGCAGATTTTTATTTTAAAACATAAAAGAAAAACGCAATAATTAGCACAAAATAATTTTATCAAAAGTATTGAACGGTGGAATGGAAAGAGTGTGTCATCCAGATGTCTTCCGTCGAGTTGACCACATTGTTTAAAACGGAGCCTTGTGTTCTGTGCCACACACTGCAGTTAACTTGGTTTAATTCAGCTGATTTCTCGACGAATATTTTCCTTTAAACCCGCAAGAGATTGTCATTATAAAACCATAGGAGTTAGATCGGGCAACCTCGGTGGCTATGGAATGTCTTCAAAGTGACTGATCAGTTTTTGGTGGAAATTTTTCCGAAGCAAATTCATCGAAGCTCTGACTGTGTGCGCAGTCGCCCCATCCTGTTGAAATCATGCACGTGAAAAGTACGATAAATGAGTTTGCAGATTTGGCAAAACGAATTCCGTAATTACGCGTCAATAATTTTCAACGTTGATATTCGTCATCTGACCTCGAGAGTTTTGGAAAAAAAATGCCCCAATAATCTTATGCGTGGATAAGGCATACCAAACACCCTGGGGCTATGGAATGGTTTTTGATGATTCGATAGCTGATTTGGTAGACTACTCGACCAACAGTCTCGAGGTCCCGGGCTCGATTCCTGCCACAGACTCTGGGTGTATTCGCCGAACACTGAACATTTAACAAAATTGTCGACGAGCAATTACGTAAAGATCATTACTCTTAAAAAATATCTCCACAGCAAACGCGCTACGCTCACTTGACCGCTGCAACATCGTGATAGACAAATCACAATCGATAATTCCAACGACATCACCCTTCGTCCTCACCGTTTATTACTTTTTAAAATAATTATTTTTGTAAACATGAATTTGCCATCAGACATCCTCTATTAAATTAGGTTTAATAGGCTGCTAGTCATTAAATAGCCAGCCCACTTGAAAAACTAGTCCAAATTGGTCCCGTTGTGTTGTCTTAATGTGTTATGTATCCTAGCAGAACTACATATTACTGGTCCTAGCAGATCTACATATTACTGGTTTAATAGGCTGCTAGGTATTAAATAGCCAGCCCACTTGAAAAACCTGCCCAATTTGATCCCGTTGTGTTGTCTTAATGTAATATGTAAACTAGTAGATCTACATATTACTAGTGTCATTCAGAACTAGTCCTTAGATCGAATGAAAAATTTCAATCCACCCACATTGAATTCCGATATTTCAACCATATCATGTGTAGCAGGTCTTCGTATTTACAATGCTCTTATATAAGATAGAGCTGAACTCCGTTGGAGGAAGTGCTTAACACTCTGTTTCTCTTCCTTATCCCTACAACCAAAATCAGCATGTTTTGATAGTAATGCACCATGCAACACTCTATCAAACATAGAGCCACCACTTTACTTACTTTCATCGAAATTAAGGGTCGAGTTGCGCCATTTCTCTGAGTGATATATAAAAAAAAACAACAGTATAATGACCCCTACAAAATCAATATTGACGTTCTCAAAGTAATACCTCACAAGAGGTATGCATTTATCTGCGCTTTCTAAAGTAATGGAAAATTGCTATTAGGCGGTATTTTGTGGTTGCTCGACCGTATGCAAGAGAGATCAAAGAAGCTTATCGCTGATGGTAGGATGTCAAATGCTATTGATTCACTGCAGCATCGCCGCAATTTAGTTGGCTCTGATAAAATTAGAAATCTCGTAGCCAAAAATCTACATATTTTTACGTCCTATATGTCCAGAACTCATCCAATTATGATCGATTGTCCAGTGCTTCGTCATAAGGTTCGTCTGTGAAAGAAGTTGCCAGCAACTTGTTACAGTGTTGAAATGTTTAATGGCGTTTTCTTTTTAAGAAAAAGTGTAGCATTTTCAATATTGTTTTGCCAAAAAAAAAAAAATACTGAAGTATACAGTTTTCTCAATTTTTTTCAGATTTTTACAGTTATTGCGATATCTTCTTTTTATCTCAATAAAACTTAAATTTTAAAACTTAATTTTTAAGAAAATAAGTGCAGCATAAATGCAAAACTTTTTCAGAAAACAAAACAGCATAAGTCAATTATTCACAAACACTACTCCCTTTTTATCCTTCTATGTTACTTATACATCTCTTGAGAAGATAAAACAAAAATTTGCTGTATGAAGTTGATACTCATAAATATATTTGTACTAGTGTAATACAAACTGTGATTTAAATTCTAAATCCAAATTACAATTTAGAAGCATAACGAAAGATTCTTTGATGATGGTTATGATAACAAGTCAAAGAATCAGTGTATGAAATAATTGAGTATACTCAAAATCTTGGTACTCAATCTCCGGTGTAGATGTATTAGTTTCAATCAAAGATTTTTACGATTTGTTTAAAATTTTGTTTAATATTGCTTGTATTTTTTAGTTATATTGATATTTTCTACTAAATACTTAAATCATTTATTTAAACTTAACCTAAAACGAAAATGTCTAAAATAATAATTACTTTTTTTCGCTCTAATTACTGTCATAAAAAAACCTCAAAATTCATCTAGGCAGATGAATATTATCTCAAAAAATCAGCTTAGCTTTCGCTGAGGCAAAAACAAAATTAAGTGTAAAAATTTGCTTGCCACCCGACCACAAGAGTTGACACCTCCACATACAACCACTTTATAAACCAACCTCCAGTAATTAATGCAAAGTAACAGCTCGTTTGTGCTCTTGAGACTCTGAACACTCTACACAGCTGCCCTTTACCCCTCAGAGAACATGACAACTCTAGATATAAAGCAGAGCGAAGGAAAAACAGTGAGAGAGAGTGAGAGAGAGAGGAAGAGAAAGTGTCTGAGGGAAACACAAATAAAGAACAGGATAAGACAGGAAGGGTTCATTTGTAGCGAAAGTGTATGAATGATTGCTACCATGTGGTATAATAAAAATGTGAACAACTTTTATTTTACTTTTCTTTTAATAAAACAGACAACAACATTAAAACCTACCAAGTGCACAATAATGTCAACCAACCAGTTATGCCATGTTTTGCATAATTTATTTAGCACCAACACCAACAACAAAAAGTAATATTTTAATGCATACTTTGGGGAGTAAATCTCATTAAAAAAAAAGTGCTGAAAGAAAGAAATATATATGTATATGAATACAGAAATGAAATATTTATTTAACAAATATGTAAAGCACAAGAAATAATACAAAGCAGATAATAATTAAAATAGTATAAAGAATTAATCAAAGGAAAACAATTTGCATAAGAAATATTTTCTTTTGTAAAGCACATAAGAACCTTGTAAAAGTGTAAAAGGCGTTTAAAGCGAAACTGCAACAATAAGCATTTAATACAATTAAATAAATAAAAGTATATTATAGGGGATCATAAAATATGAAACTGTAATAGCATAATTACAGGGACTTGTAGAGGCTGTTTTTTTTTTTATAGAGATGCAAAAATTTAAGTTGGCCGTACCTTTTTAACTAGCGGCCATTTTTCCAGCTGTTAAGTGATTTGTGTTTGAAATGTTTGGCTTAGTATTTCAGCATGAATACACTGATGCCTGAATAACGCTTCAAAATTTAGCAAATTTATTTTAAGGATTATGGTTATGTTCGCAATACGTATAGCACACTACGTCGTCTAGTGATAGAGCTAAATTTTGCTTGAATGGTTACGTTAATAAACAAACAAACCGTATCTGGAGTGGTGATAGTCCTTAAGCGTAAGTTGAGACACCGCTACATTCAGAAAAAACTGATTGTTTGGTCGGCTTTATGGGCTGGTGGCAGCATTGGTTGGTACGTCTTTGAAAACAATGCTGGTCAGAACGTTATAGATATTGGCGGAGCCGTGATTGCCAAGCTTTTCGTTCATTAATTCAACAACCATAATATGCAGGAGCTGTGGTTTCAACAAAACGGTTCTACAGGTCACACAGCTTGCGCCACAATTGATTTATTAAAAGAAACTTTTTGTAACCGTATAGTTTCATGTTTCTGCATGTTAGTTGGCCACCAAGATAGTGTGACGGTGTTATACTATTTCCTGTGGTGATATGTGACATTGTTAGTCTACGCCAATAAGCCCGAAACAATTAACCACTTGAAGGACAACAGTCGCGGAACACACACTTTTATTTATGCTTTATCAGGATCATCCCTCAAGACGATGATTATAATACAAAGTAAAATTTATAATACAAAGTAAAACACATAAATTTGAAAGTGTACTTAAAACTTTTAATATCGCTAAATGGAACAATTTATGGCATTTACTGTTCAAAAATGATATCATGCAAATGCTAACTACACCTACATCTGAAATGGTCCATGCTTTTGCGAATTTTTCAATTACAAATGAAACAATTACTCACACTCTTGTTCGTTACACAATACTTAAATAACTCACAACTTTATTTACACCCAGCACCACTGTGTATTTACACACTAGACTTGCTTACTATTTTGACTCGATGCCGCAAACCTGCCTGCTATTTATACTTCTTTATCATCTTCTACAGTCATCATGATCTTTCTAGTGATTCATAATTTTAAACTCAAATGTACAAATATAATTCTTATGCACATACACACTCACACACATGCTTGCGAACAATAATCAAGTAACAACAACACACAATAAGAAACGAAATAGCAAGAATGCAAGACCACCAATATCATCATTTGTAGTTGATCTATTTGGAATTTTCCGTAAATCATGTATGTTTGTTTTTTTGTGTATCATATTTTTAGTTCTTATATTGTTTGTATACATATGTGCCGTACATTTAAAACAAGCAGGACAACGGCTGCACACTGGGTTAGATGTGATATAAATTCGTAACCATATATAGGGTGTTTTTTTAAGCCCGATAGAACTTGAAATTGTAAAAAATAACACAAAAAATTAAATTGTAATCAAAATTTTTTTTTATTCGAAAGATCAATACGTGACATTAACATTTGAAAATGATTTCGGGCATATGGGCACCGCGGCTGTTCTTGACGAAGCGCATTCTGGACGTCCAATTTTGGGCCACTTTTTCGAGCAGTGCTGGCCGTATGTCACGAACAACACGAACAATGCTGGCCTCCAAGGCGTCAATTGTTGCTGGTTTATCAGCATAAACCAGTGACTTCACGTAGCCCCACAGGAAATAATCGAGAGGTGTCAAATCGCACGACCTTGGAGGCCAATTGACAGGTCCATTTCTCGAAATCAACTTATCGCCAAATTTTGATTTCAGTAAGTCGATGGTTGCGTTCGCCGTATGGCACGTAGCGCCATCCTGTTGAAACCGCATCTCCTCCGGATCAATGTCATCCATATTTTCAAACAAAAAATCATTGATCATGGTGCGGTAACGATCTCCATTGACCGTAACGCGAGCTCCGGCCTCATTTTTGAAGAAATAAGGTCCGATGATGCCACCAGCATGAAAACCGCACCAAACAGTGCATTTTTCTGGATGTAATGGAGTCTGTAGGGTCTCTTGTGGATTGGTCTCACTCCATATGCGGCAATTTTGCTTATTAACAAACCCGTTAAGCGCCTCATCGCTGAACACAATTTTTCGATAAAACAACGGGACTGATTTTCAAAGTAAATTTGGATAATTTCGTAGCGTTGTTCAAGCGTGAGTCTATTCATGATGATTTGTCAGAGTATACTGAAACAAATAAAAAAAATGTTTCATCAAAATTTAATTTTTTGTGTTACTTTTTACAATTTAAAGTTCTATCTAGCTTAAAGAAACACCCTATATTTAGACATTAAACCATATTTTCCTAAAGCAATTTGCTAAAGACGACATTTTGAAACTCAATAGCTCTACTTGAACCCGTCTAACCTAAAGCAGTCTAATATATATATAAATTTTTTTCAATTATATAAATTAACATTTGAAATATCAAATGTGTGCCTCGTATCGGTGAACACCACTCATAATCGGACAAAAATTCCGCTTCGGTCAGTGTTCGCTTCAACACAACGGGACCAGACTGACTTCAATTAGGCTGGCTGTACAATACATGGCAGCCTGTTAAACCTAACCAGTGTCCGACAATGAGAGGTTTCACTGTATATATGAAAGTAAAGATTAACCAAAATGAAAAAAATATAAAATATTATGAATTTTTGTGTTAGAAAAATCATTGCACGTACATGAAAATGTCGGTCATATGTTTCATATTTCGGTTAAAAACTTGATAGAAACCTGTAAACGATGTTTTGGTCAAGAATGTTTATCAAATGACCGGATTTTTGGACGGTCGAAACCATGCGCTTGCATTTCAGGAAGCACATAGTTCGTTAATATGATGTAATAGCGTTTACCATTAGCGGTAACATTTGATCTACGCATACACTCTCAGCTAAAGTTGGATAGTTCGGGAACGAACTAGTATAGTTGAACTATTCACTTGAAAGAACTAAGTGAGCCTATCAATTCTATGAGTTCTCTTAGCTCCGTAGTTCCTGTTTCTTTGTTTTTTCTTTCGTTAAGTTTTTTTTTTCGTTCATGTTTCTTCTTTCTTCTAATATACCGAAATAAGCAAAAATTAGAGCACGTAGGGAAAATTTAACTGGTAAAAAAATGTCTGGGAACTGTAACTTCCATTCAAGGTGAGGAAAAAACACACATCGAACACACAATGTACTGTTCAAAAGCCACCAACACATATTTTTATTTTCATAACAATTATGTGCGTATCCAAATTTTGTTTGATACCGATTACAGGCATGTACGTTGTTATGTTGTAATATTTAGTGGCGTACACCAACACGTGTATGTTAGCGGAAATAGTGTACATGTACGATAGCCAAGTGCGCGTGTAGCTTTACATTATGTTCGTGTTCGTGTAAAGTAAAAAAGAACATTTACGATTACATTTTTCTCTTGTGGCTGTATATTAAGTTTATGTATGTGTGTGGTACACAAAAAATGACTGATAGCAGTCGAAGTTCTCAACGTAAAAAAAATCAAACCCTGCAAAGAATCACCCGATACAACCTCTTGTCGGTCATTCGATTAACCCGACTGAGCAAACTACTAGAAGCACAATGACTCCTTACCTGTTAGCGGTGCTTAAAACCTTTTAATGTTTATGTAAAGTACACGCAATCAATAATCCCACTACCGCTGTATGCACTTTTATAAAACTAAAAATTTAAATAAAACTGAATAATGTTTCTAATACTTTTAAACAAAAGTGGTTGCTATAGATATTAGAAAAAGAAGAAAAATCCTTTGAAATAGTTTATCATTTGATTGTGGCTCTATACCATCATGTTATGCACTGGTCATGCCGCAATTCAGGTCAATAAAATACACACTATTTTTCAATAGCGTGGAAAATTGTAAAATATTTCAAAAAGGTGTAGCAACAAAGTGCCAGCACGAGGTGGTGCGAACGGCAGATGAAAAGTTTCAGTTGAAAAATGTGTGTTACGAGTGCATTAAGTAGGCCGCCTGTTAGGCCAAGTATTGAGCAGTTGAAACCTTTAAGAATTAAGTGAAGAAGTGTTGAAAAACACACATACCGTTTAATGTGTATGTGTAAGTAGGAGTGTGCGTGTACTGATATATGTTTGTATATGTAAGTAGTACAGGGTGTCTGGTGGCAAATTTATACGATTATATCAAAAAGTTGGAATTATCGATTGTGAGGATTTGCCAAGCAAGATGTCTAGGGATGAAACGATATAAGTAGGGTATAGATACTTATACTCAATACTCGATATCAAATTAAAAGCATCGATACATATTTGTATCGGTAGATTTCTTCTTACGAGTGGCAGGTAAGAACACATGTAGCCAAAAATCAAAATCTTCGTTATGGGGTTGATCTTCTGATCCACTGGCTGAAATTGAGGTGTCTTAGTTAGGATCCCGGAAGCGAAGATTTTTAGAATGCAGGTAATCTATCATAATAATTATTCTGCTACATTCACCCAATGGTTTTTCTTGTAACTGTCTCACACATTCAATGGAGGAAGAAAAATCCAATTGTATCAGAATGTGATACAATTGGGTTGAACTCCTTTATCCGATCCTCGGGTTGGTTCCAAACCAGTGATATGTAGATCTATTGAGATACATATCACATCCAGGCAACACAATGGGACCAGACTGAACCTAAGTGGCCTGGGCTTACAATAGCTGGTATCCTGTTAAACCTAACCTAACCTTTAGTCGCATAATTCTAGCCTGAAGATTTTTTTGTGATAAATGGTTTAAGTAACTGGACTATTTATATTATAGTATCTCAAGATCGTGACCACAATCTTACCGTTATTTTTATGAAATGCAACCATACACCCGATTTGGCATGCACGTACCATTTTTTGCCTGTGAATAAGAAAAGAGTATCTCTGACCGATACTAGCATCGATACCAAAAGTACTTAGTAACGTAAGTAAAGTATAGAGTATTTACTTGTATTTACTCGTATCATTTCATCCCTAACTATGTCGCAGTGGTCGAGTGAGTATCGCGAGTTCACTGTGCAGACATTTTTCAGAGTAATGATTCTTGCGCAATTACTCGTCGACAATTATGTTCAAAGTTCGGTATTTCTCGAATATGCGGTGGATCGAGTGTAAATTTAATTCGTGAGTACAGAGATTAAGCACCACTGTTTCGGCTATGAATGTCCCACCGCCAGGGCCCAGCCAATCTTCAAGGACAGCCTGAAAACATTGAACTGGTTGAAAGCAGCAAAAAAAAAGAAGCCTCACTAGAACTGCCAAGAGCGATTATTCATAAAATTTTATATAATTTATTTAGATTGTTGGTGTAAAAACTTGAATGCTTGAGAATATCCTTCAAAGATTTCCAAGTCTACTGATGATTAGGGTAGCTCCTATGAAATGTCGACATATAGACAGCTGGGAAACATAGAAAACAAACCGTTTATAACTTTTTACTTATAATAAAGATTGCAAAGTTTTAGGTAAGTCATGTGTTCTGTTTTCCTGAATTTATAAACAAAATTTGGATAATAAATAAGCTTTATCAGTTACAACTTGATATATAAAGTTTTAGTAATTTATTATTAAAGCATACTTTACAAGCTTTGAAATTAATAAAGATAAGTGCATACTTTCAGGCTTTACACATTGTAATGTTCTAGAGGAAATATGTTTAATGGTAAATAAAGAATTACATTGGATCTCTTCATTAAATAAATTACTTACATTAAATTACTTTCAATAAATAATTAAAAGAGGAAGCAACAACATTATGATGGTCTTTAAGCGGTTCCAGAACATTGTTTAGCATGCAGTATAACGCTTGATGAAAATTCTCTGATTTATGAAAAAGACACGTTTTTGTTTTCTTGTTGTAACACTCGCCACCTTTAACACCTCCTTAAATACGTATTGTTGTTTCAAATTGCTCGTGTGTGTATGTATGTGTTTTTTGTAAAGAAAATTATAAACCACCCATGCACAAGTATTAATCCGTTAACGACCACGGAGGCACCGATGTTTGTAAATATTTATAGAATTCGTTTTGAAAAATATGGCTTGTGTTAAACAGACTCATTGAGAAAAAAGTGAGCTCACTGGGGTCCAATGTGATACCGTAAAATATGACTTGTATTAAACAGATTCATTGAGAAAAGAGTGAGTTCACTGGGGTCCAATGTGATCCCGTTGTCATGTAAATTACATGCGTATAAAACTGTTTGCAAATATTTTTGTGGGAAAATGCATATAATAAAAGAATAGAAATGTTTCCACTGCCTAGGAAGCAAAGTTTTACTACAAACATTTGAAATAAATTATTATGCTCTGCTATCTTAGTTTATGTACTCAGAGAGCAGAAATAACCGAATTAAAAAAAGTAACTGCCCTGCAAGGATTAAACTCACCCTGTCTTCTTGACTCGCTTTTATGTAAAATCACTTAGGAACATGTGTTGTATCATTTATGGAATCTTTATCTGTGATTATGACTGCGTATACGAATCATTCATAAAGAAAGTGAAATATATGCGGAAAAAAAATTTTGTAACCAGGAAGTCTGGGGTGTTCTCTTATGATGGAAATTCTATTGCTCAATGACAGTAACGTAGAAGTAAAACAATGTTAATCGTTTGCTTGCTTTTGCAAGTACTTCTTATATTCTTGAAATGAAAATTAAGCAAAACAACGACTTAAGCACGTGAATAGCAGATAATTTTGCATAAACCTCAAGCGAAAGGTTGAGAAAAAGGAAATAGAAAAAGCTGTAGCAGAAAACCAGAACAAACAAAAAAAGAAAAACTCACAAAACAAAAGCTAAGAAACATATTTCTAAAACATATAGCTAAAAAATTTATTTTACTTTGTTTGTTATATGTATAATGACAAAAAGGAAACACATAAGTCATAATTATATATGGTCCTTCGAACCGTGCTACGTACTATTTTACGAATTTTTGTTCCAGAATACCAGAAATAGTAAAACAAAAGGTTGTTTTTTTATTTTAAAAAGAAAATTTTACATTATTTCCAAAACAGAAAGTATCAGAAATAGGTTACTGGTGGTAAAATAAAAAATTTTAAACATGTGCATTGATAAAATGATGGAGTCCTACTTAGAAGCTGTAAGAACTCAGTGCAGCGTCAACTTGTAGGGACTTGAGGTTACCTGCGGAGTAGATAGGCTAACATGGCCTCTGTATGAACGTAGGAGGATTACAATCTTGAGGGGGCTTCCTCGGCGAAGATTGCGTAACATGGCAGTGGTTTTAGAAGGATATTGTCATATAGGGACGCATGTTAGAAGGTAAAATCTTCCATTGACCATGATGTCTGTAGAAGCTGTAGAGATGAGGGCGAGAAAGGCAGTGTTGAGCACTTTTTCTGTCAATTTTCATTTTTTTTTTGTTCTATAAAAGCGCTGTATGTGAGCGTAGCAATACTGCACTGGGTGACCGGACTGGATTCGTTTATCCAATTGGGTTAGGTCGAGTTGGTTTGAATCTGAACCGTTGGGGGATGTTTAAGCCTGCATATCTTCTACACGTAACTTAGCTGGGCCAAAAAGGGACCCAAAAGACCTGATTTGAAAAAACTGGCAGTCTGTACAATCTAACTTAACCGATCCTATTTTTGGTGTCTAACTACTTATGGAGAGAAGTATTTAAAGAAATTTCAGATTATCAAACTCTGTAATATGACTTGTAAAAATTCTAATAAACTCAATAGGATAAGATTAATTTAAATACTATGAAAATAACAGGTAGTACGTGCAGGAATTTGGCATTCTATAAACATCATCATTTTTAGAAATTTGTTTATACAGTATAATTATTATTGAAACAGGCTTGCATTTTTTACAAAAGCAAAACATACAAATATTAAAAAAAATGATTAAATCGGCAAATTAACTAACTAAGCTACGAAAACAAATAAAATGTTTCTAGCAACATTCGTCTCTTTTCTTGTGGGAAATTAAAAGGGACAAATTTGCTCAATTCAAATTTTAAAGCATACTTATCGGAGCAAATTTCTATGTTGCTCAACATTTCTCCCATCTCATTATAATGATTTCTCTGCTTACAAGTTCATATTGTAAATGCTTGACTAAAACGGAGACCTTTTGTACGAAGAAAAATATGAATGGTATTCACCAATAACTTTACTTTCAAGGGAAATTTTTTAATATTACATAAGTTTTATAAACACGTGTTTGCATACATATATATTTTGTTTCATATCTATTTAAAATTTAGCAAGTTTCATAAAACAATTTTTTGTTTTCTTCCAGGAACTCAAAGAGAGCTTTAATTATGGTCTCTTTTGTCCACCTTCCAATGGCAAGGCTGGTAAATTTCTTGATGAAGAACGACGTTTGGGTGATTATCCTTTCAATGGCCCAGTAGGCTATTTGGAGGTTAGTTTTTTTTAATATTTTTTTTTATACATAATTTAATTTACACGTCTCATAACTTTCTTCTGTCTAGCTCAAATACAAACGTCGTGTTTATAAAATGTTAAATTTAGATGAACGCCAGTTAAAGGCGCTGCATACTCGTGCCAATTTACGCCGTTTTTTAGAATGCATCAATGGTGGGCATGTGGAGAAAATTGCAAAAATGTGTGCCAAAGGGCTGGACCCAAATTTTCATTGTCCCGAAAGTGGTGAGACTCCGCTGACTGTGGCCACTGGTGCTAAAAAACCAAATAAATTATTGATTGCTTTGGTCAATGGTGGTGCTTTGTTGGATTATCGGACAAAAGATGGCACAACAGCGTTGCATAGAGCAGTGGAAAAAGACTCCTTGGAAGCAGTAACGTAAGTTTGAAATATTAAATTATCATATTTGTATGTATAGAAAATAAAAAAGTTCCTTTTAAAGTACTGTTTTAAAAACTATAATAATTTAAAACTGATATTTTTAAATTCGCTTATAATAAAAACAAACGGCCGTATTCATAAAAAATATTATCGGCCCTATTCATAAAAAATATTGTATGTTTATTAAACACTTATTTGACAAATCTTCCATAGAAATTTGTCAAATAACAGTTTAATAAACATACAATATTTTTTATGAATAAGGGCATATATGTTTATTAAACATATACTTATGTCAAATAACAGTTTAATAAACATACAATATTTTTTATGAATAAGGCCAAAAATATTTAACAAGTCAAAAAATATGTAAAAAGTAAAAAAAAGTAAGATGGCAGTTTTGTTTCTAGTAACTTCTAACATTGAACTTATTCGATAAGATCCATTTAAAACAAGAATCTTTACAGACAAATATCTTATAAAAGAGCCGACGCTGTAGCAAGTATCTTTCGATAATGTCTCTTTAAAAAGTCCTTAAAAAACAGCATTTTAAATAAAAAAGTTCAAGTACCTTTTAGAAAAGTAACTTTTCGAAAAGTACCTTATAGAAAAGCACCTTTTAGAAAAGCACCTTTTAGAAAAGCACCTTTTAAAAAAGTACCTTTTAGAAAAGTAGTTTATAGAAAAGTACCTTATAGAAAAGTACCTTTTAGAAAAGTACCTATTAGAAAAGTACCTGTTAGAAAAGTACCTTTTAGAAAAATATCTTTTAAAAAAGTTTCTTTTAAAAAAGTACTTTTAGACAAAGTACTTTTAGAGAAAGTACCTTTTAAAAAAGTACCTTTTTAAAAAATACCTTTTAAAAAGTACCTTTATAAAAAGTACCTTTTAAAAAGTGCCTTTTAAAGAAGTACATTTTAAAAAAGTACCTTTTAAAAAAGTATATTTTAACAAAATACCTTTTAAAAAATTCCCTTTTAAAAAAGTATCTTTTAACAAAATACCTTTTAAACAAGTACCTTTTAAAGAAGTGCATTGTAAACAAGTACCGTTTAAAAAAGAAGTTTTTAAAACATTACCTTTCAAAAGAGTACCTATTAAAAAATACCTTTTAAATAAGTACCTTTAGAAAAAGTGATTTTTAAAAAAGACCCTTAAAAAAGTACCTTTGAAAAGATTCCCTTTTAAAATAGTACCTTTTAGAAATGCACCTTTTTGAAAGAAACCTTTTAAAAATTGTACCTTTCAAAAAAGTACCTATTAAAAAATTCCTTTTAAAAAAGACCTTTTAAAAAAAGAACCTTTTAAAAAAGTACCTTTAAGAAAGTATTTTCAAAAAAAGTAAATTTTAGAAATGCGCCTTTTAGAAAGAAACCTTTTTAAATAGTACGTTTTAAGAAAGTACCTTTATAATAGTACCTTCTAAAAAAGTACCTCTAGAAATATCTTCCAAAAAAGTAATACTTTAAAAAGTACATTTTAAAAAAGTATCTTTCAACAACTACTTTTTGAACATGTGCGTTTTAAAAAATTTATTTTTTAAACAACGTACCTTTTAAAACAGTATCTTTTAAACGTATCATTTAAAAAAACCGGTCCTTTATGAAAAAATACCTTGAAAAAAATTCGTTTTAAAATTCCTTATAAAAAAGATACATATATAAGAAAGAAGCTACCATTTAAAAAAATTCTTTGTGAAATAGTATCATTTAAAAAATTATTGTTTTTTTTAAATTATTTTAAAAAAAAATAATTAAAAAACAATTTTTTTGAGAAATAATATTTTCGAATCAATATCATTAAAAAAAAGTGTGTACTAGTGACATTTATAAAAATTTACTTGTTAGCATCAAGGAAGTGCTTTTTCAATCTAAAAACTAAAATTTATTTTATAATACTAAAATTTATTTTATAATTTTAGTACTCTCTTGGAACTGGGTGCATCACCAAATTACAAAGATGGCCGTGGTATTACCCCCCTCTACATTTCCATAACGCGAAAATGTGAACCAAAAATTACCGAAAGTCTTTTACACGATCATGCTTCGTTGGGCACACAAGATAATCAAGGTTGGAACGAAGTGCATCAGGTAAGTACAATTGGTAGATTCTTAATCTCAAGCATCTAAAGAAGAGCAGAGTTTAACAAAAGAATTTAAAAAGAGTATATTGATATACTAAAAATAAAGGAACATTAGTAGTTTAGTAAATGGCGTAAATATTAATTAAATAAAATCAAAGTAAAAATAATTAAACGAAAATCGATTACAATTGGTGATGGTGAATTGTTTTTCTTACTGGCAACATTTATGTATAGAATATTTGTGTTGAACATTTGAAAAGACTTAGCAACATGTTGTTTTTTTATCCCAAAGTTTTACCTGGTAAAACTTGTTTTCGTGTAATAATTCCTTTAAAAAAATAACTGCACGCTTCCAGTAATCTATTGAAACCAGATTTTATTTAGGGCATGAACAAATTGCTCCTTTACTGCAGTAACGTTCTAACTTAAAAAAGCTGTTTTCGATTAAAACACCTTTTAAATTTTTAGTTTACATTTACGCCCTTGAAATTTTAATTTGAATACCTATTTCCGTAATAAGCCTGAATAACAAATTAAAAATTATAAAAAGCTTGTTTTCTATGTTTCCCAGCTATCTATATGTCGACATTTCATAGGTGCTACCATAGGGTAGCTCCTATGAAATGTCGACATATAGATAGCTGGGAAACATAGAAAACAAGCTGTTTATAATTTTTTATTGGTATAAATGTTAGAAGCTAGAATAGTGAATAAAAAACTCAAGCCTGAATAACTTTAACGCCTTGCCCGATTGTGTATCTTTCCTTGGTTCAAATTGAATCAGTCTGAAATTGCTAAATGTCAAATGAAATGCAGAAAAGAACTTGACGTTTGGATGTGATTCACATTCAACATCGACCCTTAAAATCTAAACACTCATTATTTATCTATAATATTGCAACAGCTATTTTAAAAAAATCTTAAATTCGATAACAAAAATGTCATGTAAATTTTCAATATTTGGTAATTTTTTACTTAACTTCTTAATAATATAATGGATAATTTCGTGGCTGAGATTTGTTTGTCAAAGTGGTTTTTATAAGTAAAAAATGCCTACGAAGTTATCAAATCATTTAAATTAACATTTACACTAGTTGTTTTGAACATTGAACCATGACGATATTGCTCTGCAACATGTTGCTAAACATCATTTGTATTACATTACATAAATGTTTATAAGGTTTAACAAATTTAAGCAATTTAATTAAAATTTACACATGCATAAATAAATTCCTTTAAATATACTCTGGTTTTTCTTTTTTATTAGTTAATAATTTTGAAAATAAACTAAAAGTAAAGAAGCTAAATTTAATAGTTTTTCTAACCATAAAACAAATTTTTATTTTTTTTATATTTTCAACCACATATTTTCGGTTACCAAATAAAAATCTTCTTTAATTATTGGGACTTTATTGACAAAATATATACATATATAACTACCTACTACTACCAAAAATTCTACTACTACTCTCATCTTAAATAAAAATAAAAATTAAAAAACAAAATATCCTTTTATAAAAAAAAAAAAAAAAAAAAAAAAAACAAAAAAAAAATCAATAAATCAAAATAAAAACTGTATTAGGCCTGTCGTCACGGTCTTGTCACGCATTTGGAACATTTATTGTTTTATGGTGCGGACATGGATGGCCGTAATGCTTCCGGTAACACACCATTGCATGTATGCGCTGTTAACAATCAGGAGGCTTGTGCTAGAATGCTTCTTTTCCGTGGTGCCCAACGGGGTGCGCTAAATTATGCCAATCAAACTCCTTATCAGGTATTTACTTTCTCTTCTAAACAAAATATGGTTTGAATGTTTAAACAAGTTTTCTGTTTTATTTTTATTAAAAAAAATTAACTTTAGTACTTTGTTTTTTATATAAAAATAATTTTTAAAAAATATATAAATTGGGTTTTCTGTTTTCTTAATAAGTCTGGGGGCTGTTTTTTTTAGAATTATGTAAAGTTTAAATCTTATTTTGGTATATGTATTTAATATTTATTTTTAATTGCAAGTTAAGTTTAAAATTTTTGATTATTTTTTTTTTATAAAATAATAATGTTGCAATTTCTTTTTCCAAAAAAACAAAATCATTTAAATTTAGGTTGCGGTCATTGCGGGTAATTTGGAATTGGCTGAAATTATACAAAATTATAAAACTGAAGATGTTGGTAAGTTTATTATATATGTCTGAAAAAAAAGCATCAATCCAAAACTTTTCTCACATTCCATTAACTTCATCGCCCATTAAACAAAAGGGACTTACTTCATTGCAATTTTTCTATTTAATTTTAAATCTATACTGAATAAATTATTATAGAAACTTAAAAGATTTTGAAAAGACCTCGAAGGCAATATATATTTTATTGTGGTATACTTTAAATTTTCATATAAAACAAACTAGCCCCATTCAGTTTACTCGTAGTGTACATTAAGAAAGAAGTATTTCCTAAATACTTTCAATACAAGTCGTACTAAAAAATTTTAGCACGAATAACAAACACACAAGTACACTTAAAATAAGCCAAAAACATTATCGTTTTAGAAAATTTATCCTGCAATGTCTTAAAATTAGTATAATATTCTTCAATCAAGAGCAGAATTCCGAGTAAAAACCCTAAAGCAAAGAATTAATCGCATATTAAGGGAGTCAGTATTTAACTTATTTGAAGTACGGATTCCAGATTAAGTCAACTCTGAAATCCATGAATCAAAATTTGTTTGATATCTGTTTGTCTCAAATCAATCTCTTTTTTGGCTAATTTAGAGCATGAATTCGAAAATCAACTCTGAAATTCTTGAGTCAAACGCATATTACGATTTATTCGATTTCTGTTTTTCTCAAATCAATCTCATTTTTGGCTTATTTCAAACACGGATTCCAGATTAAATCAACTCTGAAAATCGTGAATCAATCACCTATTAAAATTGGTTCGACTTCTGTGTTTCTCAAATCATTCTCTTTTCATCTTACTTGGATTCGGGTTTAAGTATGTCTACAATTAAGTATTTAGTGCTTGAGTAATCTGTACTTGAATCAAGTGCACCGTACTTGATTTATGAAACCCCATACTTATCGTACTTTTGGTACCGCTGGGGCTTCATTTAATTACGGATGGATTGAATTTTCTGTTCACTGTACTGAGTCTTCTTTATAACAATATTTTTAATAATTGTTATCCCTAAGTGGACAAGGTCATGGAAAGTTTTCCAATATTGACCGCTTTATCTCTGAGACGAAGCTATTAAAATTACCAACCCCACAAATGTCCGTAATAACTATCTTTTTTTATTACTTTCTAATAATAAGAGGAGGTCTTACAAAACTTCAGCTTCATAAAACAGGTTGATCTTTATTTAGGCACATTAATATGATACTATAAATATTTAGATCTGTCAAAATTTTTCTTTAAAACATAGAAAATCTTATCGTTTAAAAGCAAAATATATTCGGTAAGAAAGTAATCAAAAAGTAAAATACACTTTTTTGGTGTAACGAGGCTCATTTTCACTTAAACGGCCACGTCAACAAGCAAAACTGCAATCCGCAACCCTCGATTTAAACATCAAAAACCATTGCATTACCTTAGGTAACCCCTCGGGTAACAGGTTTTGATTGCCGGGTGGTTCTGCTTGCAGTTAAGGTAACGCATGATTATGGTATTCTACTTGCCAAACCTGCGAGCTGATCCATCGTGTTCTTCACACAAGTAGTCTCCACAGGATGGAGCGACTGCACGCACATACAGCCACAACTTTAAAAAATTTGCTTCGGAAAAATTTCCCTAAAAACTGATCAGCCGGCACATCCTATGGCCACCGAGGTCCGATCTAACTCTCATGGATATGGAGGCTACCTCAAAAAGAGGGTTTATAATGATAATCCCCAATCTATTGTGCCTTTAAACGAAAATATTCGCCAAGAAATCAGCTCTATTGAACCAAGTTTTCTGCAGTGTGTGGTGCAGAACACAAGGCTCCATTTTGAACAGTGTGTTCAATTCGATGGAAGACATATGCATGACATACTATATAAAAAATAAAATCCGTTTTTCCTTTCCATCGTTTAATGTTCTTAATAAAACTTTGTGTCGATTTTTACGTTTTTTATATAAATTTGAAAATGTAAATCTACTACCAGACACTCAAGTTTATGGGAAATTTTATCAATTTGAATATGAACATGTTTCTAAACAAATGTGTATAAACTTATCATAAACAGCATGCCAGTACGTGTCTCAGAGAATTATAATAGGTGCGTACTCAACGCGTTTTGTAGCCATTTTTAAGAGTTTTTTTCTTTGCTTCTAATACAAAGAATTTGCCACGATTTGCCTTAAGAATAGAATAACAAAAAAAAAAAATTGCCATTTCAAAATCTTTTAAGTTATCACAATAAATTCATAAATTTTCGTTTTATTGTATTTAAAACTTTTCCTTTTAAAATATGTTAAAACATTCTTAATATTTTTAACGATTTGAACGAAATTCCATTAAGAATTATTTTTATAAAACTTTTGTTATGCAATTTTTAACCAATTTGCTCTTTATATTTTTACTCAATCTATTAAAAACAATTTAGTTTGATTTTTCAATCATACAACATAATTTTTGCTAAAACCAAATTTGTTATTTTTAGTTTTATATTTTCTTCATTCGACATCAACGTTTGTTTCGATTGACAAGTTTTGTATTATTGTTTGCGCCATTTTACGTTGCTCCTCCCTTTAACGTCTGTCTCGTCAATATCATTGTCATCATTATCATCAAGGCCGTCATGATTATAAAACATCACACATACTCAAATATTCCTCAACATTAGTGTAATTTTTCGAAATTCTTTCATTCAATCAATCAATCGGACAGTTTTGTTATTAAACTTGTGTTCGTTAATGTGATGTAATATTTTAATTGTTGTTTCGTTGTTTGTTAGATATGTTAGTGGTTTTCGTTTTTAATAACTGCACTTTTTTAAATTTTTAATAATGATATTGAATTAAATAGTTGCGTATGTTAAAGATGCATTTTGTAACATTAAATAAAGTATGTTTGCTTATCGTTCCCCCTCCCCCCCGCCCACCAATATTAAATAAATGCCTTTACATATACTTTATTTTAACTCATATATTCCTTAATATATTTTTTCATAAGTTTTAAAAATATATTTTTCCAATTATTTAATCGAATTTAATCGAGTTTATTACGAGAAAATTTGTTGTTTTCGGACGGCATTTAAACAACGCAAGGTTTCTGCAGCCAGAAAACTTGTTGTGTGTAAGTGCGTCACTAGTTTTTGTATGTTTTGGATATTAAATTTTTTAACTTTTCAAGTTACATATAATAGTTTATATTTGTTAAATATTTGTTGCTAATCAAATTCGTACCTAATCTTTGATGTAAGTAGATTTTGCTATGGACTCATAACTGATCAAGTAATTATTCTAGCTTTAATCAAAATGTGCTTCCATTGGTATAACTAGTTATCTGATAAAGAATAATAAATATAACCACTGAATTATTTGAATTTTTCAATTGATGCATCTCAGTTCAAAGTGTACCTTTGGCAAAAAATAGAATAGAGATGAAGAACGTGACTTTTGAAACAGCTGATAAAGAGTTGTGTTAAGACATACAGCTTTAATAAACATTGTGTGAACCAGGGGTGCCCAAAAGTTCTATAAGGAAGAGCAAACACTAATACATAAAAGGAAACAGAAATTTTATTTAATAAGCAAAGTATACAAAAGTGTTGTTGCTTTGCACTTATGTGTGTACACGCATGTGTATATTAAAGCACACAGCCTAAGGGCTAAGTGTTTTTATAAAAACAGATGAGCACCAGGCGCATAGGGCTTGGGCACCTCTGGTGGAAACAAATTCAAAAATACCGCGTTTTATGTTGAACACAACAGCTTTTTATACAGCCATGTCAGAGCATTCAATTCCATTCGGCAAGAGAATTCAATCCGTTATTTGTTTCTTCAGAAGGCGCGACGCTAAAAAGTTTTTCGGAATGAAACCACTTCTAATAAAAGTAAAAAAGTATTTTATTCCAAAAAAACTTTTAATTGTTCGTTTTCTTAAGCACTAATAAGCGGAATGAATTGCGTTTCCGAATGAAATGGAATTCTTTGACATGGGTGATAGTTTTTTTAAACTTGATTGCCAAGCGAAATGGTATATACGGTTTTGCCGATTTCAAGCGATATTTTATACAAAAACACATTTTATTTTCTGTTTACCTTTTGCAATATTATTCTTAAGAATAACAGTTCAATACGCAGAGGGGAAAAATGCATATAATGCCCAGAGTTTTTATACTTATTTAGACATCTAATTCCGGCATATTCCACATCTATTGCAGTTGTATCTAAACCAAAGCGAAAAATGTTTTCAAGCTGTCAAAGGAAAAAAAAATGCGTGAAATGTGAAGGATTGAAATTTAACCACCCGATATATAATTGTTTGTTACTTTTATTTCTACATACTTTAAGCTAGACTATTCTATGTCTTTATGTATAGAATTTAGCAAAAATTATAATATTTTTAAATGTCTTAAATGTTTTATAGATTGAGTAAAACTGAAAATATTTTACAACGCACACAAAATTTGTGGCAAATCTACGGTTAAAAATGTTTCGAATATTGCAAAAATTATACATTTTGTTGTCGTTCTTATCAAAGCAAATTCAAGTTAATTAAAAAAGAATGTGTGCGTGTGCATTTTGAAACTTCAAACAAAGTTAAAATGCATTTAAGCAACATTCTGAAAGCCATTTACACTTCACGTTTAATTCTGCACCTGCAATGCAAAGTCTCTAAGCAAAATAGAAAAAAAGCGGCCACCAACATCGATGAATAAAAATCTTATCTAACAAAAAAAAAAAATAGTACTGACGCAATCATTAACTTGAATATTCCCCTCCTAATTTAATTTTCCAAATGAAATAACATCACAAGTAGTACCCTTTCGCGGACCACCACGCTACAATCCCAAACGACGTTCAGGCATTGGTTGGCTCAGTGCCAATGGTAGCATTGGCGGTGGTAGTCTTATGGGTACTTTGACGCGCAATAGCAGCAGTAATATGTGTGGTCATCATGGACCACCATCGCCCTGTCCATCTGAACACATGCCATACAGTTCAGCCAGTTCGAGTTTATCTGAAGGATCTTCCGGTCATCGTTCGCATGAAGATGATATCAGCATTGTAACAGGTATTCATGCATTTTAATTTATTACATTTTATTTTTTGTATTTGATTTGCAGCAAATTGAGGTGATTTTTATGTTTACTGACTAAACTATATCGCTCCTTTATTGCAACATAGTCATATCTCAAAAAATGGGCTTTTCGAGCTAACAATGCAGAATTGTTAACAGTACTACCTTTTATATTGTGTCCAAAATTTATTCAAATTTCTTTTAGACTGTTTTCTTTAGGAGATATTTTCTAAAATATTTTTCTAAGACTTGTTTGGAAACTAAGAATTTGAAATGCGTTTTTCTCAAAACAAGCTTTTTTTAGTTATGACTATGTTGCAATAAGGGAGCGATATGCATACTTACATATTTATTTATTTTGGTGATAGTAATTAGATCTATTTTATGTGTGTTGATTTCAAATCGATTTGATTTTAATGGCGGGAACTTTATTGTGACTAGCGGAACATTTCACTTCGAAACTTTACTAACCTTGTGAACTACCAGTAAGACTGTAGTATATTCGGCAAAGCCGAATCTAAAATAGCCTGCACAATAGTTCCCTAAATATATAGTACGAGGGCGGATTGATATTAAAGCTGCCTAGCGCTAGATGGCAGCACAAACATATTTTTTTTTTAATGCGATCTGTCTTAAGCTGTTAAAATTTCACCCAAATTCATCGGTTAGTTTATTTTTTGTAGTCTTTTGAAGTGAGAAATTTTTGTGTTTCTTGAAAAATGGAATAAAGTGAATATTATTTGAAAGGGAAAACGGCGAAAGAGGCAAAAGTAAAGGCCGGGGCACATACAACTCGTCGTAC
Organism: Thecocarcelia acutangulata; assembly: GCA_914767995.1. Lineage (NCBI taxonomy): Eukaryota > Metazoa > Arthropoda > Insecta > Diptera > Tachinidae > Thecocarcelia > Thecocarcelia acutangulata. The sequence goes on along the minus strand of OU612098.1, from coordinate 8,551,035 downwards.
TTTGTCCATCTCCTTTTTCAAATGCCATCAACGTATACGAAGTATGAAGTTGGCACAATGAGTACTCTGTTAACGGCTATAAAATCAATTGCACTTTACTTTAATTTGATTAAAATCTTTTGATTTATTTTTCAGACACAGCACAGAAAATCTAACACAATTTTTTTTTATTGATTTTATTTCTGAACGAAAAAGTAAATCAAAATATACAAAAATATTACCAGATAGTTGTCAAAGTTCTCAACGTACGTTAAAAGTTGCTCAGGTTTAATACCTTACGTTGATGCTAGGAACACTACTGCGACGAACGACGAACTTCGCCCATCGCGACGAATTCGCCGGCAAATATTCGTTGTATAAATTCGTCGTGCGAAGCACAATATCAACGAACATTGTTTACATTCCGTGCAAAGAAAAAAAAATGAATATAAATACTAAGGTGGCCAGATTAAAAGTAAACCTATATAAATCCCATCCGAAAGAGGGATTTTTGAACAAATTATCTCAGGTATTTTATATTTTGAGAACATCTTCATAAATTGTTTACTACATGGATTAATATAAATATAAAAAGTATAATTTCGTGAAAAATATTTTTTTATATAAGAAACCTGGCCACCTGATACTGTTTTGTTCGTCGTTCGCTGACGAAACAATTAGAAATAAATCTATTTCAATTTTCACAGAGTATGACGAATTTCGACCAACGCCACGATTGTGTGCATTTTCATATACTCCAATGTGTTTTATTTTTGGCGACGAATATTCGCGACCAAATATTCGTTGTTCGTCGCAGTTGTGTGGCTAGCATGACGGAGAAGTACGGAATGTGAGAAAGTTCATAAGACTACATGTATTTCAACTTAGTTGTCAGTTGGAAAAGGCAACGTATAACGTACGACGCATTCTATGTGCTTCGGCCTTAAAGCTCGCTAAACATTACAGTGAGTCTGCACTGTCAGATTACTTGGTAAAATATTGGATCAACAGGAAGCCCAAAAGACATGGCTACTGAAACAAATATCTAGAAAATGATCACCGAGTCAAACTACGTGAGATTGTTGAAATGGTAAACATATCATTTGAACGAGTGCTCAACATTTTGCAGGAACATTTGCATATAAAAAAGCTGTCAGCAAGATGGGTGCCGCGTTTGCTCAGTATCAAGTTCGATAGACCACTTCACAGCGGTGTTTGGATATGATAAAGCGTAATCATGTTGATTTTTGGCGTCGATTAATAAATGTTGATGAAACGTACGTGATCCACCACTATATACCTGAAACCAAAAGTCAATCGAAATAATGGGTGGAAGCTGGTGGAAGTGCTCGGAAGAAGGTGAAGACAGTGAAATCAGCTGGCAAGGTTATGGGCACTGTATTTTGGAATGCACATGGAATATTGCTCATTGATTATCTTGAAAAAGGAAAGTATTATCGTGCATTATTGGATGGAGAATAAACGATCACATTTAAAGAAGAAAAAAGTGCTCTTTCTTCAAGACAACGCATCGGCTCACACAGCATTGGATACGATGCTAAAATTACGTAAAATACACTTCGAATTCGTTGACCATCCATCTTAAAGTCACCACAAAATTAGTCTTGATTGAAAATGTCATAAAATTTTAAATTTCAATGCATTTCTGGATCTGTTTCACTAAAAAAAAACACCGCAAACACCTTAAAAAAAACTTTTTGACATCTCAAAAAATATTCGCAAAAAATATAATTATTACGATCTGACAGCACTATTGATAATGTATAAACGCCAAACAATTCACAATAACAAACATAATGGTATTTTTTCAATCAATTAAATCAGTTAGGACTGCCTGATAAGCCAAGAAAACGGTGTAAAATGAACTTCAGTCCATCTAATCTCCTTACTATTTATACCACCTTTGTACGTACGAGTGCCTCAAAGTCTGTGAACGTGAAGACATTGAAATCAGCTGGCAAGATTATGGCCACTGTATTTTGGAATGCACATGGAATATTGCTCATTGATTATCTTGAAAAAGGATCCATAGTCCTAGGAAAGTATTATAGTGCATTATTGGATCAATTGATTAATTCAATCGAGACTAAACAACCACATTTAAAGAAGAAAAAAGTGCTCTTTCTTCCAGACAACGCATCGGCTCACACAGCATTGGATACGATGCTAAAATTAAGTAAAATACACTTCGAATTCGTTGACCATCCATCTTAAAGTCACCACAAAATTGGTCTTGATTGAAAATGTCATAAAATTTTAAATTTCAATGCATTTTTGGATTTGTTTCACTAAAAAAACACCGCAAACACCTTAAAAAAACTTTTTGACATCTCAAAAAAATAATCGCAAAAAAAGATAATTATTACGATCTGACAGCACTGTTGATAATGTATAAACGCTAAACAATTCACAATAACAAACATAACGGTATTTTTTTCAATCAATTAAATCAGTTAGGACTGCCTGTAGTGCAATTCACTAACCTTTAACGATTTTAAAAGAGCATAACTTAACGCGAGCTATTGTGGTTTGCACTAACGCTTATCTGATTCACAAACTTATTCTTAACACCTCTGGTTGTATGTTAAAAAAATTTGAAATAATGTGGCAGCTTTGTTAAAAATAAAGAAAACCACACAGAGGAACAGAAAAAAAAACAAACAAATTTGCAAATAATTCCATGTTTAGGGAAAGTAAAACTATTTATATGTTTATTATTTAAAATATTTTTGATAAATAAGAAGAACTTATTCTCACGGAGAACACACCGACCGACTGTTGGAGTCTTCCGACAAGTCGTATGCCAGATACTGTGAAGTTATTCTAGTAGAATTTTAACGACATTATTGTTAAGATAAACAGCACAAAAATAATTGGTGTTTAGTTAACGCTAATCAGTCAGGCTATAAAAACAGCTGATTTAAAACGAAAACAAATAGTGTTAAAAACTGTTATAGAATCGCGAAAACACCAACGCTAGTGTAAATTTCTCTAAACGAATTTTACTAACGTTAAAAAAGGTTAGTGAATTGCACTACTGAAAAGGTTAGTGAATTGCACCAAGAAAACGGTGTAAGATGAACTTCCCTCCATCCAATCTCCTTACTATTTATACCACCTTTGTACGTACGAGTGCCTCAACGTCTGTTTTGGGGTTATGCGACCGTGTGCAGGAGAGGGCGAAAAAGCTTGTCGGTGACAGTAGGGTATCCAACTCTATTGACTTACTGGAGCACCGACGCAGTGTAAGGTGCTTTACTCTGTTCTATAGTTACTACAATGGATTTTGCTCTGACGAGATTAGGAATCTTGTTCCCGAAACTCGCACATTTATACATAACACGCGTTCATCGCCCAGAATGCATCTATTTGTGGAAGATTGCTCGGGTAATCGTACAACACATTACACAGAGAATTCGTTTTTCAGCTGTACGCTTCGTGGAAATAGTTGTCTGGAGTGTGGACTAAGTTGTCTGGAGACGTGTTTCCTGTATGTTATAACATTGGAAATTTCAAGTCAAATGTTCACAAACTCTACTCGCTCTCCTCTCAACCTATTTTGCTAGGTGCGGTACAATGCATTGAATACGTCGAGGCCATCCCCTGAGCACTGGTGGAAGATTTAAGAAAATATTATATATTTGTGTCCTTCTTCGCTTTTTTAGTGCTCTACATGGGACTTTAGTATTCCTCTTCTTAGCACAACTTGAAACATTTGCAGCAGCTTTAAATATAATTCCACAAAAAATCCACTTAAGTAAGCAGTTGTGCTTCAATTTTGATAAATTATTGCAAAAGTTTTACCAAACCCTAATTAAACTTACTTTAGTCTGAAAAGAAATATCTACTCGTATGTACGTATATATGTATGTATGCAATAAAAGAAAGTGCAAACTTTTTGACCAAAAGTTTGTTTTAACAATTGCATTTAAAACTAAAATAATATTTTAAGAACACAAAAAAAAAAGAAGGATAAGTATGTTTAGTTATTTTATCTATGTGTGAGTTTTGATCCTTTTTTTCTTCCTTTGTTTTTGCGTTTTTCTTTGTATGTGTATAGAAGTAGTAAAAAACCTCTTTTAAAAACTTTATAAGTTGCAATTTTTAAGTTTTGTGCAGAGCAAACTCGTAAAGGAACAGAAATTTAGCAACAATATTGCAACAAATATTCAGAAGTACTCGTAGCATGTTTTAGCATTTAACAAATATTTAATTTTTTCTATTTCAAATATTCGAAAGGATTTTAAACGAATGTATGTGTGTGTATGTATATATATATATATATATATATATATATATATATATATATATATATATATATATATATATATATATATATATATATATATATATATATATATATATATATATATATATATATATATATATATATATATATATATATATATATATATATATATATATATATGTATGTGTGAGTGTGAGTCTCTTACGTATGTGTATGTGTTGTTTCAACAAATTGCATGTTTACTTTTCTTAATTGTTGCAACAAAATATCTTTAACTTCTATGAAACAAAAATTTTGAATAAAATGTTTAAGATATTTTATATTTTTATATTTTTTACTTTTTGTTTGTTTGTCGTTTTATGTTTCTTCTGTAAATGTAACGAATTTTCCAAATTCACTTGCATAAGTATCTATATGTACAACTAATTGCATGCCGCATACAACATACTGCTCCTAAAACTATTAACGACAACGAAAACGACACTCGCGTTTCACTGTCTCATATTTACAAATATTTGGCTTTAAGCCAAAATGTTTGTGCAACTCAAAAAGAAGAAGAGAAGAAAAAGCTAAAGTTACAGTGCGCTCACGATAATATGAACACCCTAAAATATGAAAACATTTTTTGCTCTCACAGAATACTCTAGAATATGAACTTACTGTAAAAGCTTTCAAATATAAACTGCTTCTACAGGGTGCAAAATTAAGATATCCTATCGTAAGATGTCAAGACGTCAATCATATTTGCCATTTGTGAACTAGACAGCTGCAGAATACAACAGCGCTATACTCCGCAAGGGCGTGGTTTGTGAATATTGATTTACATCATATTGACGGACTTATCTGATGATAGACCAACTCCACGGGGTGAATTATTCGCGATTCCCCAGCGCCCTCATGTGGTTGGCAAGGGGCACGTAGGTTGCAGTTTTGCCATAATTTTGTAGCTACGAGTAAACACCCCCCTGGCTTAAGAGCTCGGGCCTTCTAACTCCTCTTGTTTGCAATTTGCCGGAAGTCAATGAAAGACCATTAAGTGCATCAGCCTTTAGCCACCTCACCCGTCTAATCATCCCTACTGCTCCCTTCCTACATTACAACAACAATTGCTCGGAGGTTGTTGGGCACCGAAAGCCAACATTGCACCATATTTGTCAGGAAAACTAAATTGCTGCGAGCCAGAACGTTTCTGCTAAAGTAGGCTCCCAACCATGATCAGCGTGGGGTTGATCTGCAAATAAAAACTTGCGGGGGTTTCTTAATGAGTTGGTAGGCCGAAGCCCATTAAAAGCATTTGCCCTTAACCATCACACCCGTCTAATCATCACTTCTGGTTCCTTACAGTACAAGAATCTGTTGCAAGACAACAGCACCTCGGAAGGTTCTTAGCCCTTAATAAATTGGTTTCTTAATAAATTGGTAGGCCGAAGCCCATTAAAATCATTTGCCGTTAACCACCTCACCCGTCTAATCATCACTTCTGGTTTCTTACAGTACAGCAATCTGTTGCAAGACAACAGCACCTCGGGAGGTTCTTAGCCCCTGAAAATCAGCAATGCACCATAGCTAGCAGGGGAACTACTTCCACTTTCTGCGATTTTAAGTTCAAACCACAGCCAGAACGTCGCAGCTAAGGTTGGCACCTATTTATGATCAGCGTCGAGATAGTCTGCAAGTAGAACCACCGAGAGGCTTTGCTGGTCCTCATTTTACAAACTAACATTTGGTTAAGGTTTCAGAAGTCTCTCACAACATAAGTCATGCGGCTTTCTAGAGGTTTATTTGCTACAACACACGAGGAACTCCTACCTCTCTATGATCCAGAAAACAGAGTGCCCAGGTTAGGGGTAAACCAAAGCAAAACCTGCTCTCCGGTGGGTCAATGACTGATACAATAAAAAAAGTTTTTCATTCCCCAGAAAGCGGAGTGCCCCGGTTTGGGGCAAAACTTGGTCCCAGGAGCGAGCAAGGGCATGGAATATTTATGCAGATTTTTGCCCCAGCGTGAATATCGTTGTAGATTCCTAATTATGTCACGCTAACTGCTCGACTGAAAACACAACAGCAGCTGTGGTGGCTGATGTTGTTGAGAACAAAGAACCATCAACCAGACGAAGTTACCGGTGTCACCAAACGTATCCCAGTGCATATTTTAGTGAAAGACTTAAACATGTTCCCATACAAAGTGCAAACATTTGTTCAGTTAATACCTGCTGGCTGTCAATCAGAATACGTCCGCCATCGGACTGGTCGTTCTGTCGAGAATATCGCAGCTGTGGCTGCTGATGTTGTTGAGAACAAAGAACCACCAACCAGACGAAGTGTCCGGTGTCACCAAACGTATCCCACTGCATATTTTAGTGAAAGACTTAAACATGTTCACATACAAAGTGCAAACATTTGTTTAGTTAATGCCTGCTGACTGTCAATCATGTGTGAATTTTTATAGAGCCACCCTCAGTCTCAACAACGAGGAACATGAGCTTGAGTCGAAAATCATCATGGCCGATGAAGCACAAATTCATTTAAACGATTACGTCCATAAATGAAATCTTCAGAAAATCCGCATGTAATGCATGAAAAGCCATTACATACTCTCAACTGTGTGGTTATGGTCACATATAACGCTGGAAAATTCAAGACAAATAACCACAAACACTACTCCCTTATTCCCCTCCTCGTAACCTATTTTCCCAATTCTGGTGGTATAATGCACTGCAATTGAAGGGATCATACGCTGAGTACTGGTCCAATATAAAAAAAATGTGCTGTCATCGCGGGAGAAGTGATTCGACCGTATATTTTCAGGACGCCATCGGCAGTATAGTTACTATCACTGGCAACCTCTACAGGGCCATAATAAGCGACTTCTTACTGCCTAAGTTGACTGAAGAGGTCTTGGTAACTATGGGGTTTGAACAAGAGGGTGCAATTGTACACACAGCAGGAGCCATGATGGATATTGTGACGGCCGCATTTCCCAGCAAATTCGGGCGATTTAATCATCCCACACTTCTTTCTTTGGGACTACTTGAACTCGCGGGTTTAGGCCAACAAGCCCCAGACAATCACGCCCCTTAAGGAAAATATTCGATAGAAATGCGAACAGTTATCACCAGAAATATTGCAGAAAGTTGTGGAAACTGCGATAAAACGGCCTCAAATGTGTATCAACAGCGGTGGCAGCCACTTGGCTGGTTCTATATTTCCAATTAACTGGCAAAATTGTACAGGTCAAAATAAAGTTTTCCAGTGCTCGAAAATGATATTTATATTTAGGTAAAGTGATTAAAAAAAGAAATTGGATGATTAAATTTGCGCCACCTTTTATATATGCATATAAAAATATGTTGTTGATGTTTTTTTTTTAAATCTAATAAGCCACAAATAAAAAGTATAACATTAGGAACTTATATTTATATGAGAAAAAGGAGAATTAGTTGCTAAAATTAACAATTCTATAAAAATTAACAATTAGTTCATATTATCGCGAGTGCACTGTATTTGCAAAACTTGAATTAAAGTCGAAAGCAAAAAAAAAAATGTTAAGCTGGTTTTTAAAATCTTATAAATTCTGTTTATCTCAGAAATTATACATGTTGCCTTTTATTCTTAGATAAATCCCTTGGCGATACCAGCGATATTATAAGCGATTCCTCGGGCGTGGGCACCAATTCCGATTCTGCTGCCTGCTCAATAGGTCACCCTAGCACAACGGTGGTTTGCATGGAACCCTATACTGGCAATTCAGTTGGTCATATACGCCTACAGGTGGGCGATGTTATTGAAGTTGTGGGTTCCACTGACTGTGGCTTGCTCGAGGGCTATGTTCGCGGCACCAATCAGTCCGGTTTTTTTCCGGCCGAATGCGTGCAAGAGGTAAATTTGCGCCAGAAAAATATAACAAATGTTGCTACAGCGAATCCAAATCACTCGCCCTATCAACATTCACCGGCAGCATCGTCTGTTCACCAGGGTTCTCCACAATTGAGTTTGGGCGGCAGTTCGGGTATTGGTGGCATGGGCAGTATGGGCGGTACTTTGCCCAGACCCAGTCTCATACATCATCAGTCGCCCTCGTTGTCGGTGAACAGTAACGGATCTACACAGGCTCTTAACAATGGTCACGGTATTAATGAGAATAGTATGCCCTTGAAAACGGTTGGAGGTGGCGGTCATCATCAAATTGGGCAGTATAGCAGTGCTACAGCGCCCAGGGTTAAAAAGAGGTAAGAAAATTTTGAAACATAGTTGATATAATATATATTGATGCAAAGTAATAGGTGACTGACCCATCGTGATGTTTAATTTATAATGTAAAACATAACACATAAATTTGAAAGTGGACTTGAAATTTTTATTATCAGTCAAAAGAACAATTAACGACATTTGCTGTGTGACAATGGCATCAGGTAAATATTGCACACGACCACATTCGGTCAGAAAGTCAAAAAGTTCGATTCTGGGCAACTCACTCAAGCAAAACGACTGGTGTCTCGTAAATAACACAAGTAATATTGGCTTTCAAACCGGCAGACGTTGCTGGTTTATTGCTGAAGACCTCTCACTGTTCATATCCAGCAAGGTAATAGCCCGAAAGTGCGATATTGCATGATCTAGGTGGTCAACTTGCCTTAGAGAAAATTCAAATCATTTTGGGCATCTCGTTCGAGCAAACCGACTGGTATCTCACGATTAACACGAGTAATGAAAACTATATCAGTTCTGACAATTATGTCAGTTGAGAACCAATCCGAGGATCGGATAAAGAAGTGTAATCCACAAATATTACATTCCGATATTTCTGCAAAATCGTGCAGCACCGATCTGCCTAGATACAAAGGCAAATTATAAAAAGGGACTGGATACGAACAAAGGAAGTGCTCAACACTCTCCATCTCTTCCTTTTACAAAAGTCATTAAATAGAAGATTTAATCTCCCTGCATGAGTTCCTATGTGACAATGTTGGGCTAGAATCGCCACAGCCGAACGTAACTTCGTCGGGATAGACCCCTATTTTTTGTAATACAGCTAAACGATTTGGAGACGCTATTGTGGTGTACATCGTTCCATGATTACATACCAAACAATAAGGAGCACAAATAGCAAAGCAGTTTGATATGAGCGGGATCTGTGAAAACGCCCCTATTGAAAATCAAACCTCACGATGAGTCACGCGGTCCATCGCTTGTTAGCTACCACCCAACCTAAGACCGATCAACAGCAAAATGTCCTAAAAGAACCGTAAAACAATTATCCAGTAAGAATGAGACACAAAATTCCCGAAGGCCAAAGAACAATAACTCACCTGGCCACACTTAAGAAATAATTACCATAAAGCGAATAATTTTCAATCGATTTTCTTCAACCCAGAGTTGTAGTGCGATGATGTAATTTACATACATATACTTGATTTTTAATATTCATACCAGAGAGCTGCACCCTCAAATTTAAGACTCTTACTGCCATCGACTTTATTATCAGATAAATCAGCAAATAAACTTAAAAAACTTTCGAATGATTTACATATTTATATTAAATAATTTATTTTAATATATTAAAGATCTAATAAAAATATTTTTATTTTCAGCGCCTTTAATGAACCTCGTACTGTTGTGTTACATCGTGCCAAAAGAGGTTTTGGCTTTATATTGCGCGGTGCCAAAGCTTCATCACAACTTATGCAATTAAAGCCGTCCGATCGTTTTCCGGCTTTACAATACCTGGACGATGTCGATCCCGGTGGTGTCGCTGACATGGCCGGCCTGAAACCAGGCGATTTTCTATTGGCCATCAATGGAGAAGATGTGCGTGCCGCATCACATGAAAAAGTTGTTGAAATGATACGATCCGCTGGCGCCCTTGTATCCATGACAGTTATATCACCACAGTTTCCCAATCAGATGCAGGCCACACCACAATATATGCCCACGCACCATTTGTCTTCGGGTCCTAGCACACCACAAACCTCGCATAGACAGTGTGCCACATTGCCGCGTAAAATGTCGCTGGGCCCAAATGCTGCGGTCGGCGAGAGACAAGGTCGTCCGGCTCCATTGCCACCGCGTAGAGATCCTAAGACTACTTTGTCGGTGGGCAGAGCTCGAGCCAAATCAATGGTGGCTGGTTTAGAGAATGGTGGCGAGAAGGAAGATGAAGAAATTCCTCATACAAAATCTTCTTCGGTGGAATCGATTGTAACACCCACACCCACACATCCCGGTACACCAGTGCAGTTGCGTACTGCTAGCATTAAAGCTAGACCTACTTCAAGTCGCATTACTGCCGCTGAACTGGAAGAACTGTTCCAGCGTCAACAGGGCGAGGCGGTAGATGGCTGTAATCGCTACTCCACCATGATGACTACTTCACGTTTTCAATCGGGCACTGATAGTGGAGCAGCTACACCACCGGCTAATAATAACTCACCTCTCAAGGGTCCTCTAGTTTATGGCAGTGTGGCTGAAATGAAGCGCAAAGCAAAGGTTAAAAATGGCACTCTAAGAGGAAAACCCTGTGCTATACCCACAGTAGGAGCTGGAGCTCGTGATTTAAAACGTTTCCATTCCACACCAGATCTTAATGTCAATGCAGGTGGATCCTCCTCCTCCATTTGGACGGCAGCCGTAGGCAAAGGTCATCACTCGCAGGATGATGTAGCCACTTTGCATGCCTCCATGTCGCGACTGAATACTTTGCCACCGCCCACTCATCCACCGCCACCGCCACCAGTTGTTGGACAAGTAGTCAAAGTGGAAACTCGTCAGAGTTCAGAATATGAAAGCACATTGTCGTTGCAGCAAAAACTAAAGAAACGTGTTGAAAACGATGCGGTCACAGCCGCTGCCATAGACGGAGTACAGTCAAGTTTTAAGCCGTCGGCAAATGCAAAAATTTATGCCTCACCGCAGGAACTGATAGCATGGAAAATACGACAAACACAGGAGGTAAGTTAAACTCAAGGATATATGAGTACTTATATTTTTATATATCAAGAGACACTTAAGGAAACTGCCGATCGTTCTTTGATTAAATACTAAAATTTTAACTCTTTTCTTGTCTAAAAGCAAATGTAAGAACAAATTTTTGTTCTTCAAGTATAGTAGACTTCAAGCAGGTCGAAATCCAGATTTTACTTAGATTTCTCTAGCAAATTCGAAAGTTTAATAATGTGAAAAACCGAAACAGAAATGTCTCTTACGTATTTTTGCCTGCTAAGGGTTGCTATAATCGTATGATTTTCATAAACTCATGTATTTTCTTATTTGCCAGAATCGCCAATCAACATCTAATCAACAGCAGCAACAAAATAGTCAACAACACTTTAACTCTAATCAGGCTTTAAGCTTTGCTACGTCTACAGCTGCACAACAGCAGCAACAACTTCCACCAACACCACCACTGCAACAAGAACAACAACATCAGCAGCAGCAGCAACAAACCCAAATTAGTCAATATGCTCAACCGTCATCTGTAACACGTACCAATTCCAATTCGCACAGCACTTCCTCAACTTCCGCCAACCAATATGCTGTTAGTCAATCTGGTCAAAATAGTGGCGGCATCAATCATCTAGCAACACAAGTCAATAGCAGCAATAGCACCAACAATAACAACAGCGCCAATAATAATGGTTTGCCAAATACAAATGTTGCCAGTGGTCCAGCGCCACCCATACCTGAACCAGACTACAGTTTAAGCGAATCAGATGGCGAGGATGAGAATTCAATATTGGTGGCACGTAACACAAAGCTCAACGAAAAGATTGCTTTAATTGATGTGCCGGAAACGAGTGGAAATAGTCAAGCTAGGTGAGTGAAAACAAGTAAAAAATAAATAAAAAAGGAAATGGAATGTGTAAAGTAAAGCACTTTGCCCAGGGACCGAGAATAACTCAAATGTAAACATATGTCTTTTTACATCTCTTACATAACATAAATAAACAGTGGTCCAACCATAATGCACGATGATAATTGTGTGTTATCAAAATGTTTCCCTAACTTTTCCCGACATTTCTTTGTTTCATGTTTGACAAAATTCAGAGAGAGGTACACAATTGATTAGCGCGTTAAGACTGGTGATGCCTTTTTTGAAAATGGGCATTCAAATCGACATGCATTCCCCGCGCAGCATAATCTTTCTGGTTAACACTTTTTCACTTCAGTAGTTTCGTTAGCTAGCAGAATTTCAGCTAACGAACTGATTTTTTAAAAGCCAATGCCTCCACAAGGAGTGACTGTTTGGTGTGACTCATAGGCGAACGGCGTCAGCGGGTCCTACTACTTCAGCTTCCAACACTGGTCTTGAAGCAGTAGTCTTCTATGCTTGCCCTTCTATTAGTAGGACTTTTTAGCATGCCTGAGTTCAGCATACCTAAGTATTGATAATTTGGCATCGTGCGGAGTGATTGCTAATGTAACACCAATTCCCAAACAGCGTGAGGCAAATAACCCTGAAAATTACCACCAATTATTACCAGTTCAATTTGGTCTGCGTTTTCCAAAGTAATGGAAAGCAATGTGAGGTATCTGGAGTTGCACAATTTACTTTGTAACCACCAATATGGGTTTCGCAGGAGTCGCTATAACGGCGATCTTTTGGTATATTTCTCGGAGAAATGGTGCCAATTAATCGATCATTTCGATAAAAGAAAAGTGGTGGTTCTAGAGGGTGGAAATGGTGTACTACTGACCAAACTTACTGCTTTTAGTGTTGGTGATAATTTTTCTCCATTTATATCGAGCTTTCTCAGAGACAGCACTGTGAGCTGTTATGTGAGATATCGCGAGTTGCACAATTTACTTTGTAACCGCTAATAAGAATTTCGCAGAAGTCGCTCTAACAGCGATCTTTTGGTACACCTCTCGAAGGATTGGTGTCAATTAATCGATCATTTCGGTAAAAGTAAAGTGGTGGCTGTAGAGGGTGGAAATGGTGTACTACTGACCAAACTTACTGCTTTGTGATCATTTTTCTCCACTTATATCGAACTTTCTCAGAGACAGCACTGTACGAGCTGTTATGTGAGATATCGCGAGTTGTAACCGCCAATATGGGTTTCGCAGGAGTCGCTCTAACGGCGATCTTTTGGCATACCTCTTGGAGCAATGGTGCCAATTAATTGATAATTTCGATAAAAGTAAAGTGGTGGTTCTAGAGGGTGGAAATGGTGCACTACTGACCAAACTTACTGCTTTGTGATAATTTTTCTCCATTTATATCGAGCTTTCTCAGAGACAGCACTGTACGAGCTGTTATGTGAGATATCGCGAGTTGCACAATTTACTTTGTAACCGCTAATAAGGATTTCGTAGAAGTCGCTCTAACAGCGATCTTTTGGTATACCTCTCCGAGGAATGGAACCAATTAATCGATCGTTTCGGTCAAAGTAAAGTGGTGGCTGTAGAGGGTGGAAATGGTGCACTACTGACCAAACTTACTGCTTTTAGTGTTAGTGATAGTTTTTCTCCATTTATATCGAGCGACAGCACTGTACGAGCTGCTATAGATGGGCTCTCATCAAATGAATGCAATATTACTTCAGGGGTACCTCAAGGCTCGGTTCTTTCTCCTACCATTTTAACTATTTTTCTCATTGACCTTCATTATCAAACTTACAATCCAATCCACTCTTTTGCGGATGATTGCAACACTTGCCGTTCGTACTCATTTAGATATAGCCCAGCCTAACCAAGATCGGTGGAAAGAGGCAAAATATGTATGACTCATTGAGTAGTGATATTAATCTCCAAATGGGGTTGTAAAAACAAAGCTGCCTTCAACGCTCGCAAGATCGACCCAGAGTAGTTTATTAATTCACAAACTCACGATCGTATATGCTGTTTTATCTGTACTGTACTGTATGAAAGGTATAAATATTGAGAACTCGGATGCACTTGAAATGCTTGCCATGAAAATACAACAAAGGGAATGCTCAACATTCTCTACCACTTTCTCATCCCTACAACTTTATCAAAAGTCATTAAATAGAAAATTTAATCTCCTCGCATGCGTCCCTATGTTCTGCCACAGCAGAATACAACTTCGTCAAGATAGACCCCTTGACGTTCTTGCAATGAAAAACAATATGATGTTTTCTGCACTGAACACATTTTTTATATAACTACTCGTATTCAAAGAAGCATTCAAGTATATGGGTCGTTTGCGACGGTGGAAGAGGTACATTACTCCATCCGATCTCCTTACTATTTATACAACCTATATCCGACCAAAAATCAAACATAAGACGGTGTCTCAAAGTCTATATTTTGGGGTTACTCGACCGTGTGTAAGAAAAAGTGAAGAAGCTTACCGATGACAGTAGAGTATCAAGCTTTATAGATTCACTGAAGTAGGTAGCAATGTAGGGTGCCTTACTCTGTCCTATCGATACTACAATGGACTCTTTTTTTATGAGACTAGGCATCTTGTTCCCGAAACCCACATATTTTTATGTCAGTGAACTGAAACTTCACCCAAACTCTCTTGCGCGTAATATAATTAATTATGGCGGCCACTCTCGTTTGAGAAGAAGCGATACCGTTGCCGCCATCAGATCGTTTATTAGGTGATTTTACCGGTTTAATAATAAAATTTTTTGTCTAGCATTGACCGGACTTAAGTAAAACAAATCACATTTTTTATTTTTTAACTCATTTATTTTATTTTTTTATTAATTTTTTTAGTATTTAGATTTGAATACTTATTGTTAGTTCATGTTGAAGATTCAATAAATAAAAAACGCTTAGAAAAACATTTTTACGTAACACTCGTTCATCGTCCCGAGCTCATTCATTTGTGGTCTACTGCTCAGGGAATCGTACAACGCAAGCAGCCATAAACTTTGGCTTTGGAACGGGTTGTCTGCTGACGTATTTCCTGCCGCTTATAACGGCAAACATTAGGCCAATATCTTGTTTCCCACTTAAGTGTCATAGATCCTTCCATCATAATAAAACATATTTAGATAATGCTCGGAAAACTGTTTGCTTTATTTACAATTAGCATTGCGTGTTTTGTTTGGACCACCCTTTAAACACCTTAATAAAATGTCACATATTATTTATTTATTTCCTGACGTTTCACTATTTTTCATATCCGCAGCGGTAGCAGTTCCGGCTCCAATTCAGCCTCCATTTCACACTCGTTGTCCGTGGATGAAATTCAACGCATACGCAGCAATTTGAAAACATCCAAATCATCCCCCAACGGTTTTGATAAAAACGAAGACAAAACCACTTCGAACGAAACTGAAACAGCCAAAAATGATAATGATGTTGAGAATAACAATAACAACAACAATGAGGAGGAAGGAGACAACAGTTCTTCGGGTGTGAGCAGTGATCAAGAAATTCAAGCAGTTAATTCGGCATTGGGTGCACCAACTTCAGCTAAATCCACTGATACCATAAAGAAGAAGCCAAGTGTTACCATAAATGATGAGCCAAAAACAATACCCGATCAAAGTAAAGATGAAACTGATACAAGTGCTATCACAACAACAACAACAACAGCATCCAAACTGCCAAAAACAATAACGACAACAAACAAGCCACCTATGCAACAAACAGCAAAACAGGCAAGTGCACAACAACAGCAACTGCAGCAACAATTAGAAGCTAAAGCAAAATCGACACCACCGTCTCAACATCGCAGTCTATCGGCTGTGACCGCAACTGCCAATTCAGATAAAACCAATACAAATATCAGCAATACCACCTCATCCACTGTTGCCTTAGCAACGGGCAACAATCTACAAATAACTAGCAAAACAAATGTGGCCAATGCTAAGGCAGCTTTTGAGGCTAAAGCCAATGCGCCCCCAACAGCGTCTTCGGCCATACCAAACATTCCTACAACTGTTACGGTTAAGCAAATGGTGCAGCAGCAACATGCACCTGTCATACAGCAACAACAGCAACAAATGTCAGCTGGCAAAGGGCCTAGAACGTTGCAGGCCCAGAGCCAACAAGTTGTGGCCAAAGCACAATCCTCTGTGGCAGGACGTTTGGCCCAACAACAACAAAATCAAATACAAGCTCAACCTCATATGAATCCCAACCAAAAGCTATTGGCCGCACAACAGCAAATTTTGTTGCAACAACAGCAGCAACAACAGCAAATTGCCCACCAGCAACATTTACAACAAATACTGAAAGCCAAAGCAGCAGCAGCAGCTGGTGCCGCCACCACAGCTGCCCTGGTGGCAAAACAGCAACAGCAAATGGCTGCCAACAAGACTTCTTCCCTATTGCCTACACAAGATTCGCAAGAAGAACAGCGATCCGATGATGATGGTGATCTTAGTCCTTCACCACCGGCCAAAGGATTCCAACGACACAATTCACTAACGCGCAAACAAGCTGCCGCAATTGCCATGCAAAGAGCAACTCGATCAGCTGCCGTTTCGCTGGTGCAACTACCACCACCCATTGAGGCTGATAGTGATTCGGAAATGTCACTTATCAGCAGTGTCAAGTCGTCTGTTGCTAGTGGTGTTGCCGCAACTTCAGCGCAGCTTAATGATGATGGGCTGGTAACAGAGAATATTGTACTGGCGCCACCACCACAATTTTGCGATTGCAATGACATCAAGCATGCGCCTCAGTTACAGCAACAACAACAGCAGCAGCAACCCCTGTCTCAGCAACAGCAATTACAAATGCAGTTGCAACAGCAGCAACAGCAACGTATGCACCAGCCACAACAGCAGCTGTCGTTGCACCAGCAGCAATCGTTACAACAGCAACAACAGCAGCAGCAGCAGCAACAACAACAACAACAACAACACCAGCAACTGCAGCACCAACAACAGCAGCAGCAACATCATCATATGCAACAACAGCAGCAGCAACAACAACAACAACAGCAATTGCAATACCAACAATACCAACAGCACTTGCATCAGCAACAACAATTGCAAGCTGCCATGCAACTACAAATGCATCCCCAGCACATGCTGCAACAGCATTATGTTGCCGGCTCTGGTAATGTTGCTACTGCTGCTGCTGGTGCTGGTGCCAATACTGCTGGCAATATGGGTACACTGGGACGTGTTCGCATCGTTGGCACTCTACCCAAAACCAATCACCGTCTCCATTAAAGTGTTTGTTATTTTTCCCCTTTTGTTTTTCTTTTTTTCTTCTTCTTCTTCTTTTTACTTATTTTTATGCGACATTTGTTTGTGTTAATAATTAATTGTCATTTATTAAGATTGTCTATATATGTATGTAGTAGAATAATTTTGTAATCTGTCACGGCTGCATGTAAAAGAGTTTTTAAAGTTCGATTATTTTAGATGTTGGCAACTTTAATTGAAGCCCTCCAATGACCTGTTCACGAAGGCAAAACAAATTTATTACACAACGATGATTTCCTTCCTTTCCTAAAGCGACATGGGCGTTTTACTCTATGCCCGCTGAATGGCACACGTGCTCTGAGAGAATATAATATAATATATGTAACGATTATTTACACTCACAAAAAAAATGATTGCAAACTTGTGAAGTTTCTACGCCTTTTGAAACTGATCATTGCATTTGGTGCTACTATATTGACCGGCACTGTATGCCCACATGATGTATTTTTTCGTGACAACTCCGAAACGCCAGTAAAACGCGCTGTTGTTTAAAACGGCTAAAAATAAATTTAGTGTTTTTCAGAACGCTTTGCGTTTTCAAATCGTGCGTTTCTCAGAATATGGCTGGTAATTATGTACACAGTTGTACCATTTAAAGCGCTGTTTTATCATATTTAAGACCTGCATTATCATTTTTGGTAACTGGCAACTTAATAACAAAATAAAACAAATGCTTTTTGAGCATCTCAAAAGCGGGATAGACACGGTCAAAATGCTTGCGGCCAATTCCGCATACGTGGGCTTGACGCTTTAAAAATTTTATGCTTGATACCCAACAAGCATTCATTTTGAGTTTGCAGTGTTTGCGTCTGGTAGAAAAAAAGTCAATAAATATATGTATAAATTTTGTTTACATAATTATTTGTTGATCTTAATTTCCTTCTCAAATTTGTTCAAAACGCATTTATTTTCTGTATTAGATACTGTAACTTTCCTTCTGGATGTTGTTTTGAAAACGTTTTTAAAAGAATTTGGTATTGTTTGTCCTTAACACAGCGATTGCTGTATTGTGTGGTTTATATATCCCAAATTGCAGGTAACGACCGGTAAACTTCAGTAAGTTCCAAAGTATATTGATTATTCATTTTCTTATTTTCATAAAATATTCACAAAAAAATATTCAAAAAAAGCAATAATTGAAATTGATTGCCACTTGAAATTCAAAATATTCCAATTTGTCACTTTTTATTCAATGTTCTTCTTCTGTTTTTAATTTTCCTGACAACCAAGGCGAATACAAAAAATAAATATTTTTCAAATGTCAAGAGAGAAATAAAAACACAAAAAGGAATTAAAAAAAAATATATTAAAAAAATTTACAATAAAAGACAAACATTTAATTATTTGGTGAAACTTTTCGTTATTTCGTGAAAATTAAAGTCACAGATCATAGAGCTTGAAAAGGTGAAAATGACCAGGAAGATTGGGGAGGATTCAGAATAATAGCTGGCGCTCAAGATGCAATACATAAATTAAAAAATTGTTTTGAAATTTTTTATTCAAATTTCCATAAAAAAAAATTACAATAAAAGAAAAAATTATAGTGTGAAACTTTTAATTTTCTCGTGAAACTTAAAGTCTCAGATCATAGAGCTTGGAAAGGGGAAAATGGTCAGCAAGATTAGGGAGGATTCTGGGTGATATCTGGCGCTCAAAATAGAATACATAATTTAAAAAATTGTTTTAATTTTTCCCAATTTTGTTTTAATTATGCCATTGACATCTGAAACAGATAAAAAGTTATGAATTCGCCTTGCTGAAAACCTTTCGCTAAGGAAACAAAATAATAAAAATTTGTTCGTGCTTGATAGCTTGCGTTAGACACAACCAAGCACGTAACAGCAAGCATGCCAGGAAATCAAAAATTTTTTGATTTTTCATCAAGCATTGTCGGTGTCACACATACGATCAAAATGCTTAACAAGCATAGTAATAGTATATGTGAAAATTTGTTAGTATGTCTGACACCAACGCTGCTTGATAGAAAATCAAACATTTTTTGATTTTCTGACATGCTTGCTGTTACATGCTTGATTGTATTTAGCGAAAGCCATCAAACAAAAACAAATTTTTATTATTATTTTGTTTTCATTGTCAATGTTTGTCGGAAAAAATAAATAAAAAAGGCGAAAATAAATAAAAAGTGATAAAAATTATTATTATTTTTTTTAAATGTGAAAAACATGCTTATAAAATAAAACTGAGTTTGTCACTCAACTAAGATAGTTTGAAATTTATTTAAATTCACCAAATGAAACCCACAAAATCAAAATTAAAACGAATGCTTGATGGGCTATCAAGCATGAAATTGTAAAATATCAAAGCATGCCAGGAAATCACAAATTTTTGATTTTCCATCAAGCATTGTCGGTGTCGCACATACGATCAAAATGCTTAACAAGCATAGTAATAGTGTGTGTGAAAACTTGCTAGTATGTGTAACACCGACGCTGCTTGATGGAAATCAAACATTTTTTGATTTTCTGGCATGCTTGCTGTTACATGCTTGATTGTATTTAGCGAAAGCCATCAAGCGCGAAAAAATTTTTATTATTATTTTGCTTTCATTGTGAATATTTGTCGGAAAAAATAAATAAAAAAGGCGAAAATAAGTAAAAAGTAATAAAAACTATTATTATTATTTTTAAATGTGAAAAACATGCTTATAAAATAAAACTGAGTGATAACAATTAATGGCGTTTTCTTTTCTAGAAAAAGTGTAACATTTTCAATATTGTTTTGCCAAAAAAACACAGAAGTATACAGTTTCTCAACTTTTTTTCAGATATTTATAGTTATTGCTACATCTTCTTTTCATCTCAATAAAACTTAAAATTTTAAACTTGAATTTTAAGAAAAAAAGTGCAGCATAAAGGCAACGCTTTTTCAGAAAAGAAAACGGCATAAGATAATTTGATATTTATTAAAATTTGCTGGTTATTTCCCAACAAATGAACATCGCAAAATCAAATCTAAAACGATTGCTTGATGAGCTATCAAGCACGAAATTGTAAAGTATCAAGCACATGTGCACGAAGTTGACAGCAAGCATTTTGGTACCGTGTCCACCCCGCTTAAGAAATTTTCACACATAGTACTAACAAGTTTGTCAAGCATTTTGACCGTGTCTACCCCTCCTTAATATTCATGTATGTGATAGAAATAAATTTTGAAAACAATTACTGTTAAAAAAGAAAAGAAAGTGCGATGAACATATTTCAATTATTTCGGAAATATTTCAAACTTTTAAAAGGAAAAAATTCAAACCAAATAACTTGTAACACCGCTGTCTTTATTCAAATTGATTTTTATTTTAAAAAATGAAAAATTAATCTTTTGTGATGCGATGGCAAAACTGGTACCTTCGACTTCACTCGTACGTACTCACTGTTCAGTCTCTTTGCTTGGATTCTGCTTCGTTCCTTACACTTTGTTAGAAACCGCTGCTCTCCAGCGTTTGAAAGATATTTTACTTTAATTGTAATTATATAAAGTGTGAGTTTCACAAAGCACTCATTAAATAATAGTCTATAAAATATTTTCAAAAGCGTTCGCTTTCTATCACAAGTTCTGAAGACGATATTTTTGGAAATGATCTACAGATCAAAAATCTGATATATGATGGATACATCCATCATATATCAGATTTTTGTCCCCCAGCACAAATTCTGTTTTTATTTGGACATATATATTTATAGAGAATATTTATTGAATACTTACCTAATCCGGTCAACTGATGTCGCCATCTATTAAAATCATTTGGTAGCTCCAAACGATAATTGGGGACCGCCAAATAATTTGCAATAAAATAATACTACGATCATAAATTGAAACGTAAGCTATCCTATCTTTCAAGTTGGTTCAATCTGCACACAATGTACAAATTTGATTAAAATCGTTTAAGCAGTTTGTAAGTCCATTGCGGACAAACAATGTGATACGTAATCTATACACACTAAAGCACCCCATACACGTTTCAACTCAGTTGTCAACTGAGTCGGTTGTTGTTCAAATAAAAACGTGTATAGCTCATACACATTTCAACTCAGTTGGCAACCGAGTCGGCTGTTGTCCAAATCAAAGCGTGTATGGCTTTGTCAGTTGATCAGTTTGGCGGTTGACGAGTTGGTTGAAGAAAAATTAAAACGTTTTGTTTTGTTCAAGTTGACTAGCAAGTCTTTCAATTCGTTTGTGTTATGTTGTGTGTGTTTGAGTCTCTTGATCAGGTCTCAAAATTTATATTTGTAGTGTTTTTGCAAAGAGAATGTTATATATTTTTAAAACCGTCTATAATTTCCTTGAATTTAATAGTTGAATGAAAATCTTTCAATTCAGTTTATGAAGTGTGTGGGCAATAATCAATTCAGTTGAAAGACTCAATTCACAATTGAGTTGAAACGTGTATGGGCCGCTTTTGATATAAAAGAGAGTGTTGCCAGCATTTCAATTTGATCTAAAATACTTGAGCTTGAAACTTTTTTTATGTTGCCTTAAAAAGTTATTTAAACGCAGCTTAGTGTTAAACGCAAATAACCTTGCAAGGAAACAAATAAAAAAAAATTGTGTTATTGCTTTTTAATTACTGTTATTATTTTGCATTAGCTCTTTTGCAAGACCGTTTGCATCAATATTTGCAAATTTTCACAAATTTTTTTTTGGTAGAAACTAAAAACAATAGAATAAGTGCCAATTTCATGATAACGAAGCTGTTCGTTCGTTCGCACAATTACATTTAAAACAATAACAAAATTTTGAATGTTGTTTTTGTTTTAAATGTAATTGTGCGAACGAGCGAACAGCTTTGTTATCGTGAAATTGGCACTAAATTATAAGCAGGGATGGGCAATAGTCAGGTTTTTGATTGTAGTTTAATTATGTCTATATCTATAAAAGTGGTTTAAATTTATTTATTGCCAAAGAAAAACCATTGCAGCTTGCTATGCTCCCTCAATGGCATCATTGTCAGAAAAAAGTTTGATGGGCAACACTGCTAAACAAATGGTTGTTGATATACATATGTGGCAATGCCTTACAACATGTCTGGCAATATTTTTCATCTAACAATCTGACAACCGTGTGAACTGACAATTTTTGTTGTCAGTTGAATTATTTGTCAGAGAATAGTCTGACAATGAAATTGTAAGATTTTCTTATGATCGTCTGCACACACAATTTACTTCTGCGGGACAATTTTTCCTTGTCACTACATTGTCAGCATGTTGCCAGATCTTAAAATATTGTAACATCTGGCAACTGTAAGTACATAGCTTAAGCTTATTCATTTCCATTCAAGCCTTAAAAATTTGCAATTTTCTAGAACAGCGCTTTCACACAGGAAAAGTTTACTTTGCAAAGTTTTGAATTTGGTGGTAACAATTGTAAACAGACTGGTAATTTAAAACCCCTCTCCCCCTGAAAGCACAAGCCCTTTAACACTTAAATACTTTTATAAGCCCCTGAAATATTTTAAATGTAAGATTTGCCCCCAAAATAAACAAGAAGGGGGCGGGAATACTTTAACCCCTCTCCAAAGCACAAACGATTAAGAGCAAATTATGAAAGGGCCTTTTTTAGGCCCTTGTTGTCTGAACTTGGGTATTTTGCATCAGGGAAACTGCACCTGGACAGCCTGTTTGCCCATCTCTGGATTAATAGCATGAAAATAAAAGCGATTTTCTAACATGATTTTTAAACAAAACCAAAAATGTAAAAAACGAATTGAAAAAGAAAATGTTACAAAAACTTTTATAAAAAAAAAACAAATATTTGAAAAACTAATAAAATAATTTCTTAAATAAAAATTAATTGTTAAAATTAAAACGAAAACTTTGCAAGAACATTTGAGGAAAAAATCCAAGAAATTTTAAAATGTCTTAATGAACTACAAAAAGAAATGAACAATTAATTAAAAAAAGAAAAAAAATTATAAATAAAAACAAAACTATTAACATAGAGCAAACAAAAATATAATTTTAGTACAATTTTAAAATTACTAAAATGTTGGCAATATATAATTAAATAAATAAACAAATTCTATATGAAAAAACAAATATATATATTTTCTTTTTATTATTTTTCCTTTTCCGTTTTCTTTTATTTTTATAAATATTTATAATTTTTTATGTTTTAAGTTGAATATTTTGCTAATTATGTGTGATATATATTTAAATTCTTATATATTATTTAATTAATTTTATTATTAAACCATTAAACACAACAAATAAAAACGCAAGATTTTCAAAAAACAAACAAAAATTTAATAGAATTTATTTTAAAAAGCATTTCCATATTTAAGTGTAAATAATATTAATAAAGCTTTTTTCAGTGTGTCAAGAAAAAGCGTTTGGGAAGTATTAAAAAAAATACATATACAAAAAAAAATATTTAAAAAAATATATAAAAAATACTAAAAAAAAATTACATTAAAAAAATTATATTAAAAACAAAAATTATATTAAGAAACAGTTTAAGTAAATTAAAATAATTTTTTAAAAAGAATTATTAAGTTTTTAAAGGTTATAGTAAAAAACAAAAACAAACGAAATCGAATTCAAATTAATTAAATAAAAGTAAACAAAAAAAAAAAAAAAAATACACAAGAAAACATTGTCAGTCATAAATATCCATCCATTTGTTTAGCAATGAAAACATATTTCATTAAAAACGATAATTATCTATATGAAAAAAAAAACAAAATTAATTACTTTAACATGCATAAGTACATATAGCTACTATTTAATCCCTCATAGAACTGTACTTCCAATACACACTCACACACACACTTAAACCACTCACTCACTCACTCATATTAAAACACTCAAATAAAAAGTAAAAAAAGAAAAATCATTAAATAATATCAAACAAAGTAAGCATTTAATTAAATAATTAAATCTGTTTGTGTTTTGAAAAAAAATAAATAAAATGAAAATCTTAGTAAAAGAAATCGTTTGCAAATTTTTAGCAATAAAATTGTAATTCTCATTTGTTTTTAATATTTTTTTTAGTAACTGTTTTGATAGAAGTAAATGTAATTTTTTGTTCTTCTTGAGCTTTTATTTATTTATGGAATCTGCACAACGTGCACTACATGACAATAATGTGCTGTTCATAGAACACAGACGAGCACTCGTCTAAAAAATGAACAGCATGTAAGTGTTCAAATCTTCAAATTTCTTGAAATTGCACTAAATCATACAAAAAAATCTTCAGATTAAAATGGCGCGAAAATGTTTGTAAACAAAAAAAAAATTGCCAGTCTCGTTGGAAAAAACGCGAGGAGCAAAAAATAATCACCTGTAGTGCAATTCACTAACTTTTAACGATTTTAAAAGAGCATAACTTAACGCGAGCTATTTATTGTGGTTTTCACTAACGCTTAAGTGATTCACTAACTTATTCTTAACACCTCTGGTTGTATGTTAAAAATATTTGAAATAATGTGGCAGCTTTGTTAAAAATAAAGAAAACCACAAAGAGGAACAGAAAAAAAACAAACAAATTTGCAAATAATTCCATGTTTAGGGTAAGTAAAACTATTGATATGTTTGTTATTTAAAAATTTTTTAATAAATAAGATAAGTTCTTCTCACGGAGAACACGCCAACCGACTGTTGGAGTCTTCCGACAAGTCGTATGCCAGATACTGTAAAGTTATTCTAGTAGAATTTTAACGACATTATTGTTACGATAAACACCACAAAAATAATTGGTGTTTAGTTAACGCTAATCAGTCAGGCTATAAAAACAGCTGATTTAAAATGAAAACAAATAGTGTTAAAAACGGTTATAGAATCGCAAAAACACCAGCGCTAGTGTTAATTTCTCTAAACGAATTTTATTAGCGTTCAAACAGGTTAGTGAATTGCACTACTGAGCTGTCAATTGCTTGTTTTTTGTATTGTTGTAGCGAAGCGGCTACCTTGCTTTTGTATTATGATGTATACATACGGCCGTATGCAAAAAAACTTAACAAAGCTTGGTAAGCAGTTGTTAAGAAAAATTCCTTAACGTTGTATGCAAAAACAATTATTTACTTACCATTCGTTTAAAGTTGAAATGAGTACACTTTAACTGTACGTTAAAATGACATTTGACTTCTTCATTATTATTTCCTTTAGAAAGCACAATTTTGTAAAAAAATTTTGATGCAAGCAATGTTTTATGCTTATTAATTAAGTAAATTTACACATTGCATTGTGTACAAACTGAAAATATTAATTTTGAAAGAAAAATATAAATAACAATTATGTTAGTGATTCACTTTCAATCAAACGAATACAATGAAAATCGTTATTCGAATAATAACAATTTTTCTAGATAAGTACCCCTATTACTTTTTCTCAATTTCATTAATATACTACATATTATACATTCATTATTTATTAAGAAGGTAAATCCAAGAACTGTTTGTCAAAAATATGTTATTTTATGTAATAATAATCATTTTTTATTTTTTGAATTTGTTTTTCGCTTTTCGAATGTTAGTTTTTATTCATCACTATTCAAAAAATTACAACTGAACATAACGGCGTTGCCATAACAAAACAATTAATTTCCTTACTACATGTAAAAGTTAACGTACTGTTTTTGCATAAAAATTTTTAACAAATGTATGGTAGTGCTAATGTGTTTGGTAACTAACGTATGCGTTAAAATTCAAGTAAGAATTTTTTTTTTTGTATATGGCCCATATTGTTATGGCAAAAGTTATTGTTTTCTTCTTAGTGGTTTTCGCTTTTTTTTTTTTTGGCAGAGATGCCACGTAATGTTTATATCAATAAACAGAAAAATACAGCTGTTTACTATCGTTAGAATTAAGTTATCGAGTCACCCAATCGTTAGTACAAGCGATGAAAGTTGATGTCAAAAGTTGCGATTATCGAATCGTTAAAAGTTGGAGAATTGCACTACAGTCATAACAACCAATTTTGGCTTAAACAAAAGCCTATAATCAACATTAGATTTGGAAAGCTTTAAAAAATATTTTCAAACATTTAACTATAGTTAAGAAAAGAAAATTTGTTGATTTACAAATTTTCTAAAAATACGAAATTTTTTTTTTTTAGGAGAAAATTACAAAAATTTCGTTTAATTCACAAAACTTTTGTACAATGTACGAAAGAAATTTTACGAAAAAAAATTTCGTATATTTATACACAAAATATTTGGAATGTATATTTACCATTATTTTAAATAAATTAATGAGAATTCAAAAAGAAAAATGCTGAAATAGTATTTCACAAGGAAAACAAAAACAGATTTTTTAGAGAACTTTTTTTCCTACCTCTCAGCAATTCATTCTTGTGTATGTTTTTTCGTCTTTGTTGTAGTGTTTTTACTCGGTTCAAGAACTTTATACTGATTTTAAGACATTGTAGGATTGCTTTGCTTGAACAATACCGTTTTCGACTTATTTTTAAGTATATTTGAGTATTATTCGTACTTAAATATCTGAATAAGACTAAAGCCAAGTAAAAAATACTTATATTAAGTATGAGCTTTGTATTTCTGTGTAGCCATATAGACAAGCCCCTTGCTGAAGTCCTCGGGCCTGCTAGTCCCTCTTGTATGCAAGTTCCCAGGCAAACTGGTAGGCCGCAGCCCATTAAGGACTGGTAGATCCTTAACCAACTCAACCGCCTTAACCAATTCACCACTGATTTTTTACGTTACAGGTATCTGTTGCATGACATGAGTACCTCGTGGGAGCTAATAACACCCCCGAAAACTGGTGATTTTGGGTATAAACTACAGCAAGAACGTTTCAGCTAAAGTATGCACCTCAACAATCATTAGCGTAGCGATGGCTTTCAAGAAGTACATCCCGTAGGTTTTCCCGATCCCCATTCTAACAATTAACACTAACAACCATCTCTAAAGAAGAGCAGTAAGCGTTTTTTAGCTGTCAAAAATTCTCATGCGCATATGGAGCATACAGACACAATGAGGCGGCAACGCAACGGAAACGCTTTGCTATTGGAAAATCCGATTTTGACAATTCGTTTTATAGTGAAGTAAGTTGCAAAAGAAAACAATTGTAAGCAAAACCAAAAAAACAAAGAAAATAAACACAAAATATATAAGAAAGGGAAATTCAAGGCTTTATTGGGGTCATTTACTTTAAAGCAGTGGTGCCCACAAGTTCTATATGGAGGAGTAAACACCAATACATTTAAGGAAAAACTATTTTTATTTAATATTTTTTGTTGTAAAAAGCAAAACAAACAAAGTTTACAAAAACAAAGTTTACAGTGATAATCGCTGTCGTTAATGTTTACCAGCAAAACATGCGAAAGTGTTTCTAATATTATATGATGATGGGTTGGTATCATTCGTCTAGCTCGAGTTCAATCCTGGCTAAAGCCAAGAAATATTTTTATTTATAATTATAACAATAATTGCCGCGATCAATAACTCTTGATCAAAGAAGACAGGAAAAAATAATTGAGTACACTAAAGCTGGGGGGACAACTAGATGTTTCACAGTCGAAAGTGATGTTGATTTGCTTTTGTGTGTGTGCAATGAAGAACGAAAAATAAAGGGTGGTTAAATTTCAAGGGCCGATGTTGATTTTGAATAAAACACAAACTATTTAGGAAATTATTGTAATTTTATTTTATTATGATATACTGGTATTACTCAATTATGTATGGAACAAACTATCGGCCAAATGGGCGCCGCGACTACGGCGGCACACCTCCATCCGATGGTCCAAATTTTCGATGACCCTGAGGCATAATGGAGGTTCTATGCCGTTAATGTGCCGAATTATCTCATCCTTTAGCTGTTGAATTATTGCTGGCTTATCGACGTACACCTTTTCGTTCAAATAACCCCAAAGAAAAAAGTCCAACGGTGTCAAATCACATGATCTGTGCGGCCAATTGACATCGCCATTACGTGAGATAACACGACCATTGAATTTGTTGCGCAAAAGAGCAATTGTTTCGTTAGCTGTGTGGCAAGTGGCACCGTCCTGCTGAAACCACATATCATCTACATCCATATCTTTCAATTCGGGCCATAAAAAGTTCGTTATCATCTCACGATAGCGAACACCATTCACAGTAACTGCCTGACCGGCCTCATTTTGGAAAAAATACGGCCCGATGATGCCGCCAGCACATAAACCGCACCAAACAGTCACTCTTTGTGGGTGCATTGGTTTTTCTACAGTCACTCTTGGATTCTCATTCGCCCAAATGCGGCAATTCGGCAATTCTGTTTATTGACGAATCCACTGAGGTGAAAATGTGCCTCATCACTGAAGATGATTTTCTTCGAAAATTCATAATAAGTCTGGATAACTTTAACACGTTGTTGAATTGTGTATCTCTTCATGGTTCAAATTGAGTAAGTCTGAAATAGAGAAATGTCAAATAAAATTCGGAAAAAACTTGGCGTTTAGGTGTGGTTCACATTCAACATCGGCCCTTGAAATTTAACCACCCGATATATATAAGAGACGAAGTTGTTTGTGTATTTTTCATTGCTAATGCTAAGCGCAGTATTTGTGTATTAAAGAGCACAGCCCTATAGCTAAGCGCATTTACCAAAACAATTGAGTATCAAGCGCATAGGGTTGGGCACGCTTGCTTTAAAGTTATGTTATTTCCAGAAACATTTGTCTTATTTAAATGTTTACTTTGTTTGTTAAACTTTTTTTTTAAATAAATGTTTCAGAAAAAGCACTTGAATACAATAATAATATTATAGATTTAAAAACTACAACTTGTCTAAAATTTTTTGAAAAAAAAAAATATAGAAAAAAAAAACCAAAAATTTTTTATATAATTTATTAACTAACCGAACTTTTTGCTAGTAAACAAAAACAATTTACAACCAAAACTTATGGATTATAAATAACAACAACAAGAACAACAACTTTTTTTGTATAGATTTTACAAAAACAAAAGAAAAATAAAAATACAAATTTTTTGTCAACTGCTTTTTTCCACCAACACAAACAAAAAATAAAACTGAATCTTTTAGAAAAATATTTAAATGAAATATTAATTATTAATAATTATTAAAACAAAAATACTAAGAAAACAAACATTAAAGTTAAAAAATATAATTGCACTGATAGACATATTATGCAAAATTTAAGAAACATATACTAACTACATATATACATACAAGTACATTGCATACATTTTTATAAAAACAAAATTGTTTTTTGTTTGAGTTCTGAAAGATCTGAATTTCTATTTTCAATCACAATTTGAATGAACAGACTTAAGGCAGAAACTAAAAATTCAAAAAATAAAACACAATAGTAAATTAAATATAAAAAGAATTTATTAAAAAATGCTAAAATAAAAAATTTTTTCTTAAATAGAAAATTTCGGAATTAATATATTACGTTTTTTTTTTTTTTTTTTGCTAAATAAGTTTGTAAGAATTCATTTACGCTGCATTTACACACACTATTAGTGGCATGCAAATTTTGTATACGTATTATCAACGAACAACAATTTGAAATACCCGAATCTCTTGCCACTCGCTTTTCACTTTACGTAGTGTTGCAGGTGCAAGTTCGAAAACCCAATACATTCAAACTGTTTTACTAACACAGGCACAATCTCTGCACTTGCAACCAACTTTCAACTGAACTGACAAGCAATTTCAGCAGGCAGTGATTTTTTGGCACTTGCTGAAAGTCAAATGACAACTGAAATAACAGTGTTGCCTTACAACAAGTTTTGCGGAGATTAACTGATTTTAATATAAATTTTTCAAAACATATTTTTAAAATAATTCACATTATTTTTTTATTGAAAATATATAAATTAAGCAGTCTTTGCCGTTTTGAGTGAAAAAAATTTAAAATTATTCTATTTCATTTATTTATTTTTTTTTCATTGATGTTTCCCAAGCTTTTGATAAAGTGTGGCACGAGGGATTAATGCACAAAATAAAGTTGAACTTGCCTGCAAACACTCACAAGCTTCTGGAAAGCTATTTATGTGGCCGTAAATTTGTCATCAGAGAAGGCGACTTTGTGACTCAGCCAATCGAGGCAGGAGTTCCCCAAGGTAGCATTCTGGGACCCACTTTATATTTAATTTACACTTCTGACATGCCAACCAGATGTGGTATTCACACTTCAACTTTTGCATTCTGCAGCGTACATGAAAACCATCAAGCAGCTTCGCGAAATTTGCAGGAGTATATTTCAATATTAGAGATGTGGTTAAAACTTTGGAAAATTAAAGTTAATGAACAAAAATGTACTC
Organism: Thecocarcelia acutangulata; assembly: GCA_914767995.1. Lineage (NCBI taxonomy): Eukaryota > Metazoa > Arthropoda > Insecta > Diptera > Tachinidae > Thecocarcelia > Thecocarcelia acutangulata. The sequence goes on along the minus strand of OU612098.1, from coordinate 8,520,408 downwards.
ACGTTACATTCACACTGCGTAGACAAACATGTTCAGCTATCTAAATTAACAATTCACCAATTACGCAGCAAAATGAAGTCAAGTACCTTGGTATTCATCTCGACCGTAGGTTAACGTGGAAGTCTCACATAGATGCGAAAGTTACTCAGTTAAAGTTAAAAGCAGCGCAACTAAATTGGCTTATGGGCAGAAATTCTACATTGAAATTAGATTGCAAACTTTTGTTATACAACGCAATACTAAAGCCCATATGGCGCTACGGAATTCAATTATGGGGCACCGCCTCAGCGTCAAACATTGAAAAAATTCAAAGGCGACAAAATAAAATTCTTGCAGCTCCATGGTACGTAAAAAACTCCCGAATTCACAAGGATCTGTGTGTTCCACTGGTAAAAGATGAGTTTTCAAAGCATGCGACAAGGTATGTCAGCAAATTGGAACTTCACCCAAACCCTCTTGCACGAAACATACTTAATTTTAGTGGTCACACCCGGTTGAGAAAAAGGGATACCGTTGCCACCATCAGAGCGTTAAGTAGGTGATTTTACCGATATAATATGCGCATAATAAAACTTTTTGTCTAGCATTGGCTGGACTTAGTTAATTTATTGTATTTAGTAATAAGATTTGAATACTTATTGTTGTTAGTTCACATTGTGAAGATTCAGTAAATAAAAAAAAGCTAAAAAAAAAATAAAAAAAATTTATTTATTTTATTCCTATTATTTTTATTGCTGTTTTAGGAGCTGTTCTCTCTCCACAGACATTTTTAAACTGAACTTCCATGTTATTCTTTAAATACTAATGCAACTTGCAAGAAAGTCGAGTATTTTTTCCATGCCAGTACTTGTACGTGTAAACGCAGTGTTACACATGCCATTGCCATTTCATTTCTTAAATGTCCTCGACAAGGCGAATTCATTACTAGGTGAACTTAACAGCACAGGTGATTATTTTTTGTTTCTCGCGTCAAATTTTTTTTCTCTTGTTTACAAATTTTTTCGCGCTATTTTAATCTGAAGATTTTTTTGTATGATAAGTGCAATTTCAAGAAATTTGTGTGAATTTAAAAGTGAAAAACTAATATAATCTGTGATTTTAATTACAAACAATTATAAAAGTTTATATTTAACGTTAATATAAAATGTTTTGCCAGCTGAACAATCTTAGGCGAATTTAGATTTTGACATTCACGATATGTTTTACAATAACAAAATGCATAGTACTGAATTCGCCTTTCCGCTTGCACTCACCTGTATAAATTCGCCTTGGTCCTCGAAGCGTATACTTCAAGCCAAGGCGAATTCATAACAGGTATATGCAAGAGCAATAAATACAACACTACATATATAAAATAAAATAAATCTTTTTCAAATGTCAAGGGAAAAATATAAACACAAAAAGGAATTCAAAAAAAAAATATAATAAAAAAAATTTACAAGAAAAGATAAACTTTTAATTATTTCGTGAAACTTTTAACTATTTCGTGAAAATTAAAGTCTCGGATCATAAAGCTCGGATAGGTGAAAAAGGCCAGCCAGATTGCGGAGGATTCGGAATTAGTTGCAATACAAAACTAAAAAATTGTTTCAAACAAATTTTTCTTTGAAATTTCTTTCAAAAAAATTTACAACAAAAGAAAAACTTAATTATTTCGTGAAAGTTTTAATTATTTTGTGAAACTTAAAGTTTCAGATGATAGAGCTTGAAAAGGTGAAAATGGCCAGCCAGATTGGGGAGAATTCTGGATGATACCTGGCGCTCAAGATACAATAATAATTTAAAAAATTATTTAAAAATTTGTTTTTCCATTGACATCTGAAAAAGATTAAAATTAAAAAAAAGTTATCAGCTGCGCTGTCAATTTCACTTGTTATGAATTCGCCTTGCTTCAAGCAATTTGTTTACTTCTCGAATTTTGCCTCCATTTTGAATTTATCTTCTCTTTACAAAATAGAGTTGCCGAGTTCAGCATATTTGGGGAAACGATTAAAATTTATTTTTATTAAAATTATTTTATCTTTTTACGCGTATTTCAAGAAATAAATCCTAATAATACATTTGAGAAGCTAATATTTGTAATTACATTTTGCTATAATGCAGTTAATTTGCATTAAGTTCTTGGCAGGGTAACAATGCTTATCATCTTGACATTCAGTGGCATGCAAATGCCAAATTTTCACTCGCCTGCAAAATATGCTGCCATTGCGAAAAATGTGGATGTATTAGTGAATGTAATGAGTTTTTCGAACTGGCAGTGTGGCAAGTGTAAACTCTAAGTCAATAAGAAGTGTTTAACGAGAGCGGAGAACTGACAGTCATGTAATTGTCAAACTATCACTTTCCAATTTTGCAAAATGTCTAGTAAAAGTTTAACTAAAACTATTATTCATATTTAAAAATTTCAGTTATGCATTTGTATCGATGTTTGATTTTCCATTTCTGAATTTACTTAACTTCTTTCATTTTTATTTCGTTTAATAAAGAAACCTTATCGACTACCTAAACCGAACGTAGTTAAGCTTTTCAATGTTCTACTGTATACACCGCTTTCACGCACGGAAAGTCGCGTTTTTTTTTTTTTTTAAATTCAACAAATTGGTTTTAATAAGTTCGTCAGAATTCATTTAATAAGAAGTGTTTAACGAGAGCGGAGAACTGACAGTCATGTAATTGTCAAACTGTCACTTTCCAATTTTGACAAGTTTTGTAAAAGTTTAACTAAAACTATTATTCATATTTAAAAATTTCAGTTATGTATTTGTATGGATGTTTGATTTTCATTTCTGAATTTATTTAACTTCTCTCATTCCTTTTTCGTTTAATAGAGGAAACTGATCGACTACCTACCTATACCGAACGTAGCATGATGTAAAAAATACAAGGTAGTTTCCAGCGTTGTCAACTTTGAAATTTCAAAACGCACCGAAATGGGGAAAAAATCGCGTTATTTCAACAAAAACGCAGCGAATTTTGAATTTTTTATTTTTTTATTTTTAAATACCCATTTTATATTATAAAAAGTATAATATTTTTATGTTAAAAACACGATAATGAAATAGTCAAACTGTGTCTGATAGCACCGCCTGATGGCATGCCATCAAATTCACTCAATAGTTAGAATTGAGGTTTGTCAAACTTGGCCTCTAGTACGATTCTGTTACTTTTGTTAAGATATTGGTATCTGAACAACAATTATGACGATATTTTATAAAAATTATTGTTCTGCAATATTATTTAATTATATTTGCTATCGGACAGAGGTCCATAAAACTACAGCTGCAACTCTATCAAACACGGTGTAAATTTCATATCTGTTTTCGTAAGCGAACAGTGGAAATCAATTAGCTTGAGTGGGTGTCTTTTAAAGAATTTTTTGAAATATACGAAAATTTGCAAGAATTGTAACAAATAAAATATTAAGTATTAACTATGATCAATATTTAATGCAAACGTTTTGGAAAATTTTTATAATTTAATTAGGAGTTTGGTAATTTATCAATTACCAAAACAGTGTCTACACTTATTGTAATATTTGACAAACATGGTTTGATCGTTTAATAGCAAATCACGCTCAAAATGTAGCAAACTTTATAAACGAAATGCTTCTTTCTCTTTCGAAAATATGTGTAATATACAATAGCAAGATTACGTTACTTTGTGCATATAATACGGTGCGTTTTCCATATAGGAATTCCTTGTTCTGATTGTGCGCTGCAAAAGGAAATGTAATAACTTTGGACACTTGAATAAACATTTTTCTTACACTAAAGTTTGATGCCACCGAAATTTACAAAGCGCACCGAAAATTTAAAAAAAGCCCACCACGCACCGACTAAAGAATTGTTCGCACAAATATTTTTAAAAAGCACCAAAAACGGTGCAAAACGAACCGAGTTGACAACGCTGGTAGCTTCATTCTCTTTTTATTATTTGTAATAACAGCCCGTCTACATTAGACATGAAACACTGTTAAGACATACTGTTAAAATATACCTTTGACGGCTCGATTGTTATATGGTGGAGTACCCGTATGTCTTGATTTTTCAGTATTTTAACTCCGTCAACAAAAGCACATCATCACTTTTTATGCCCTTGTTTATAGTTTGTGGAAAAAAATATGTTTTTATTGCAAAATTTATAATCTAAAATAAGAATTTGAACTTTGTTTTGCCAATTTCTCTTAATTTGAAACTATTTTTACTTTTTCCATATTAATATGTCATTTTCTGTTAAGACAGAGCTTTTAAAACAGATGTCTTAACAGCCGTGTAAAGACGGCAAGAAAACATTAACATTTGTAGTCTACAACTGACAGTAACAGTATTTTGCTGTTCCTGTTAGTGTTCTCGTGTCAGGTGTGGACAGCACTTAAGGATTTTTGAAGTTTATTTTTAGAGAGAAATACAAAAAGGCATTGCCACACAGTTGAATAAGGGAATTTACTCCTAGCATGGATTTTTTTCTGAAATGTGTAGTGCATTGTTCATATTGGAAAAAGCTAGAAATAATAAGCGGATGTAAGTGGGTATCTGTCAACATAACGGGACCTGACTGGACCCAAGTGTTAAACCTAAGTAGGTATCTGTGGTCGTTTTGAAACCCATATTAGGTTAGATTTAACAGGCTGTCAGCTATTGTAAAGCTAGCCCACATGGGTGCAATTTGGTCACAAAAACTAAAAGCACGGACTTCTGCTTAAGGGCGTTCCAGACTATCATACAAGTCTTAAGATTTTGATTGGATTTTGTGGGACAAAAATCTAAAGATATTTGTTGCGACTGTCAAAAAATCTAACGTACCATTACATTTTGTTTTCACACTATCACACTTAAAGTAAAAGAAGGAATATGGTTTGAAAATAAACAGCCAATTTACTTAACGTCTGGTTTTAACATTTTTATTATTTGCTTTTGCAAAAAATGCAACCCTGATCCAATGAAAAATCTTATTGTTTAAACATATTTCTAAAAATGGTGAAGTGTTATGGGATGTCAAATCTTTTACCGTATTATTTCTCATTTTCATAACGCTTTACATTCACACTATCACACTTGCACGTATTATTTGATTTTTTGACAAGTCTTAATACAAAGTGTGATAGTCTGAAGTGCCCTTTAACAGTAAACTTTACGAATGCCTATTTTGAAGAAAATATTACATTTAAAAGGAAATACTCTTTAGATATTAAAAACCAAGGGAAAAGGTTGATGCTTGTGGTTTAAAAATATATAAACAATTATTGCTACTAGAATGACCCAGGATGCAGCGACAAAACTAATGCACGTAGCCTTGAATATTCTTCATTAGTTACAATAAGAAAAACCTACTTGCAAAGGATGTCATTATTTCTTTATATATCAAAGTAAGCATGTATAGCGAAAATTTGCATATAGTTTACCGTCGTTTCCGTGCCTTCAAACTTGATCTGGACGTGACTTGTAACTTCTCTAACAAATGGTGCGATATAATTACTCAGTGCATTTAAAAGAAAAAATACAATTGTACAATTGAAAAAAATTTGACATTCAGAATTATAAGCCGTTTACGTTGTTCGGGTACTTTGGTTACAGAACATAAAGGTGGACGTACCCGAAAAACCAGTAAACGAAATGGCCAGACAATAATAAGTTTGATAAAAAAAAATACCATTAAATGTTAACACCAGAAGGATTCAAAGGCAGGCTGCAAAAGGCGCACTAAAAGCATACCATACAAAAGTGTAAAAAAGATCTTTATATCAAGGAAAAATAGACTGGCCAGAATTAGAATTTGCAGGGGAACACATTAATTTGACCACCACCCAAAGGAATTCCATACTATTCTCCGATGAGTCCAAATTTAATTTAAAAGGTTGCGATAGATTAAGACTGATTAGATGACCGAAAAGCCAATGTCTTAATCCGCGTTGTACTAAAGGCACATTGAAACATGGTGTCGGTAGCATTTTAGGCTGGGGATGTTTTTCAGGCCATTTTTATATATTTTAGATTTATGTATGTATTTCATTTAAAATTTTTTTTATTTATTTTTGTTAGAAATCACAATTTTTTTATTATTTTTAGACACAACTTCAAACATAACTGAAAACAAGGGAATGTATAAACTAATACGGTAGCACAATTTTATGGAAAATGTCACAATCCCTTATACTTGTCAGATGGTGATTGTTAAGGAAAATTGAGAGAATAAAACTACCTTGTATTTTTTTTTTTTTATCATGGAACGTAGTTAAGCTTTTCAATATTCTACTGTATACACCTCTTTCACACATGGATAGTTGCATGTTTTTAACAAATTGGTGTTAATACTCATAAGTTCGTCAAAATTCATTTAATAAGCAGAAGACATGTAATTGTCAAACTGTCAATTTCCAATTTTGACAAGTTTTGTGAAAGTTTAACTAAAAATATTATTCATATTTAAAAATTTAATTTTTGTATTTGTATCAATGTTTGATTTTTCATTTCTGAATTTACTTAGCTCCTTTCACTCCGTTTTCGTTTATTTAATATTCTTTACCCCATTCTGCTATAACTTACCCCATTGAAGTATATCTTTCATGACGATTTTAAACCAAATTTATCTGATATCTATGTTGCCCGCCTATTTCACGGTACTCTATAGCAAAACAAACAAGTCCAGACATTAGTCCTTGTGGTGGTGGTAGGTATTTATAAAACGTTTAAGACAGTTTTGTAATATATCAATGAAAATAGGCTTGCATATGCATTAATCTATTACAAAACTGTCGCAGGCGTTTTTTTGTATTACTTTTTAATTTATTTTTTTAGAAAATTTTCTTTGCATATTTTTTTTTTTTACTGCCTGGCCCACGATGTTATTCGACATCGCTCGCTCGCATAAATACTGTTGAAACCAAAACAAATTTTAAAATGTTGTTTTTAGTGTTCGTGGGCCGGGCAGTTTAATTGAATTACGATTTTTGTTTGTTTTTCATTTCAAAAAGAATGTTTAACATTGTGTCAATATTTTTTACCTGTGATAGGCATTTTAAAGAAAAATTTGTGCCTTAATTTATATTGAAAACAATATAATCTCCAAAATTGTTGCACGTTATAGCCTATTTACACCAAAGCGAAATCTGCTCATTCGAGATTTCAAGCCAAATCTAGTAGACTTTGAGAAGATTTCCCATACAAAATGAAATCTACTTTATGAGTAGATTTCGACGAAATCTTCTGAAATCTACTCAGTACTAAGCGATGCAACTGTGATTTCTTGCAAAAAGTACTTAAAAACACTACGCTGCAACAAAAATTGCACTATAATGTGGTGTAAGCAGTTTTTGGGCACAAAAAATATACACTTTAATGCTGGTGTATTCAGTCTCTGATAATATTGTGTTGTCAAACCCGCATGCATAAATTATTTTTGAGCAAATGAAATCTTGCTAAATGTCAAAAAAACGGTGGTGTAAACTATATAGATTTCGTTGTAGATTTCAATTCAAATCTACTAGATTTTGTGCTGGTGTAAATGCGCTATTAAGGCCATGTTACACTATCATACACGATCGTGCGATCTGCTAAATAAAGCATGTGTGCGGAAAAAGTACTAAAAATGCAACCGTGCAACAGAGTTTTTGACAAATCGTGCGATTTGGAAAATTTTATGAAACTTTTCAAAACATGATGATATCTGTGCGATCGGTGTGGTATATATTGTGAAAAATATGAGAATATTGTTGGTGCCTCGAGAAAAAAATTTAAGTAATGTAAAGTTAAGAAAAGTTTTTAATTATTTTATTGTGTATATAAATTATTGCAATTATACTTGTATATTAGTGTGGCCTACAACGCCATTTTGAAGCGATATTTTCCAGTCGGCCAGACTTTTGAAACAGTTTCCTGTGAATGAATCGTACGATCGTGTAGGATAGTGAATCAGGGCCTTTATTGTGGTTGGTAAATTCAATAAAAAAAAACATCTACTGCAGTTTTGTAATAGATTAAATCTTGATCCTAATTGTTTTTACCTTTTTTTATAAAAAAAAAAATCGAAAAAACTTTTTCTGAAGAAATCTTCCGAAGGAAGACGAAATATCGAAGAATAAATTAATTAAAAAATTTTTAAACAATTGAGTTTTTTATTCGCTTCTAACATTTATACCAATAAAAAATTATAAATAGCTTGTCTTCTATGTTTCCCAGCTATCTATATGGCGACATTTCATAGGAACTACCCTAACCATCAAAAATTTCCAAAGTCTGCTGATGATTAGGATAGTTCCTATGAAATGTCGACATATAGATAGCTGGGAAACATAGAAGACAAGCTATTTATAATTTTTTATTGGTAAAAATTTTTATATATAAAAAACAAAACTTAGCTTAAAGCTTTAAACACATAGACGACAGCAGACAGCAAGCAGCAATCTGTCAAAAATAAAATACATGTGTTTAGATGCACACAATTATTTTAACGACATCACAGCAGCACGACTTCACAACAGCATTTGCTGCTGTTGCCAACTTAGACTAATTTCTATTTTCGTAAGCAGCAAAAAGTAAATGCAGTGCTGCCACTATAAATATAAATTGACAGCAATAAAACTAAAATTTATTTGAAATATTTAATAGAAATAAACATCATATAAATAAGATAAACAAATAAATTGATTAGTTTTTATAGTTTTGCAAGATATTATTACGTTTTCAGTCAGTAATTTTAATTTTATTCATGTAAAATATATATGTGGCACCTCTAAAATTGGGGTCTCCACGCGCAATAAACTTGGAAATAATCAAAGTATATTTAATAAAGTAGCCGCTTCGCTACGATAACAACAACTTCGAAAAAATTTGCAGGTATTTTGTTTTTGCAACTCAACCAAAATGTCAAAAGTATGTGACAGAAAAAAAGACGAAAAAGTGGAAAAAAGGAAAACAAAAGTGCATCACGTACTTAAAAGATAATTGAATTTTATGAATTAAAAGAAAACGATAATAAATCTCCTATATCATTAGTTTTTGAAATTGGTATTAAAAGAAATTTGCCTGTAGACTTTAAAGTGATACGCGTGAAGGACCGGCTGAAATGCGTGCATTTGTTAGTGCATCTATAGTGGTTGAAAATGTGAAAAAGTGAAAAATGAACCAGCTATAAACATTTCATACAGTAATTCTATGATTTGAGCAAATCCTTGCAGAAGCTGTAAATTCAACCCCACAAACTTCACTTCACTTTTTTTTCATCACCACATCTTTTGGGATACGAAACATAGTTCCGTCTCTCCTTTTGCACACAGCACAAATGGACATTTTTATTCTTGTTTTGAAAAGACCACAATGAAAAACTTTTTACAAATTTTAATTTCACTTTTCACAATTTTTAACCACAAAAAAGCTTGTCTTTCGCAATTAATAATTTTGGCGCGTGCAAAATTGTAAAGAAAACAATAATGTAAACAAACAAGAATATAAACAACTTTTGACAAGTTGGCTGTGCCGGATGAGTAACGGTTCGACTGACGAGGCTACCTTATTAAGTGTATCCTGGAAATAATTATGATCTCAGCTGTCAAATTCTATTATCAACACCATATGTTCACGTGTGGACCGCAAAAACATTTATTTGCAAATATATTGCGAAATAGTTGTTAACACTTTTTTTGAAGAAATAATGTTCAACATAAACTGTCAAATTTAGTTATATTTTCTGCAACATTTGTTATCCGTTTATAAAAAAAATGCTTGTGGTTGTGGAATAATTATAAATTTGTTTAAATTAAAGATAAAAATGTCTATTTAATTATGATCCAAGTGAATATTTATTTTATTATAAATATAATATAAATTAAAAAATGTTTTTATTTATTTATTGCAAACGTGATAGTTTAAATTTATAATAAAGAAAGTAAATTTAATATTCAGCCCAATTATAAATATTCTCACGGAATTTATTTTTCGAGGAATTTATTCCTCACGGAATTTGTTTCTCACGTAAAGTAATTTTTTCAGTTCAAATTAAAGAAAAAACACAATTTTTGTTAACTTGATTGTAGAAATTGAAGATTTGATCTTCCTTTAGTGTTTTCAGTGAATGGAGAAAAGGAAAAAACAAAAACATCATATATAATTTTTGTTCATAATTGGAGGAAAGAGGAAAACGAAAAAATTCCCACGGAATTTTTATTTGTAATTGGGCTGATTATAAAACAAAAAGTTTTATTTGTTTCCAAATTTACATTATTATTTTATTATTGTTATTAGTATATTGGACATGTAAATACATATTTACGCTTTCATACTAACGAAACCATTCGGGACGAAATTTTTCATTTTATGTCCAATACACAATACGTATTCCACACCTAAGAACATAAGCTTGATCATGAACATAATTTTGCTGTTATTCTGCCGACGTTACTGCTTATGTTCGAAAATAAATATTGCGAACGTGAGACGTGCAGTTAAGTACACATAGTGCTGCTGCTGTGTTGAAAATAATTATGTTGCTGACGAGACGGCAGCATTTGCAGCTAACTTCATTTGTAGCCGTGAAGTTGTGAAGTCTGTTGTCGTCTAAGTGTTTAGAGCTTAAATCAACATTTCAATTTAATTTGTAATAGATTAAAGAAAACAGGTTTACTTACGCATTACTCTATTACAAAACTTTCGCAGGAGTGTTTTAAATTCGCCAACTGTGATGCCAGAGCCAATTGTTGTCAACATAAATTTCCACACAAAAGTAATTTTTTTTTAACGCCTGAACAGTTGTTTACTAATATCATAAATTTCTTTAAATTAAACTAATTTTACTAAATTAGTTATTAATGGGCGTATTGTTAAAAAAAACTATTGTATGTTTATTAAACACTTATTTTTGACAAATTTAGTAAAGAAATTTGTCAAATAGGAGTTTAGTTAATGTAACTACAATAATTTTTCTGAATATCCCCCCGTAAGAGTTTAAGTTGCCTGCTTTCTTGATTGTGGCAAGAAAATGTTTTTTACTATTTTAAGAGATTTAATTTAAAAAAAGTCACCCAAACTAAAATGTTTCTTTACAAAAACCAACAAATTTAAAAATAATTACATATATGTATGTAAAAAAAATTTAATTTATTAATTTTTTAAAATCATTTGTGTGTATTATTAACTTAAGATTTAATTATTGTCATTAATATTAAAACAAACAAAAAAAGAAAGAAAAAAAAACAAATTAACGAAACGAAACAAGATTTATAAAAACTTATTCTTAAAACATAATAACAATATAATTAAATTAAAAATTATATTTTAAGCAATTTTTAGTATGCAACAATGAATACTTTTAATAGATTTATTTGCAATAAATTTACGGCACGATTAAATAATTTATGTAAAACGAAAATATAATATAAAAACAGAAAGAAAGAAACGAGAAGAAGGATTTATGCATCCAATTAAATAAAAATATTAAGTCAGTTATAATGCATTGTTGTAACCGTATATGCATATTATTACAAATAAAAAAAAACAAAAAATATAACGAAACACAAAAACAAAAATTTAATAAAAATTATAAAAAAAAAGAATTGGTGTATTTATTTGTTAGCAAGAAAATAAAACAAAGATGTTACAATCCGTTTCAGATTAATCGTCTATTTTGCTTAAGCGTTTACTATTTTTAAATTTATGATGTTTTTTTTATAAAAAGTGCTGCCTTTTAAATGTGGATCATTTTTTCCGTTTAAAAAGTTTTACATTTGTTAACACAAACGAACAGAAAATAGTTTTGCTATTAAACGATCAAGCCAAGTTTGTCAAATATTACAATAAACGCAGGCACTGAATAGTGTAATTTATGAAGACGCGTGAATTTGTTACTGCTTTAGTAATTGATAAATTACCAAATTATTCATTAAATTATTAAATTTTTCGAAAATGCTTGCCTTAAATTTTGACTGTGGTAAACCTTATCTTTTATTTGTTACGATTCTCGCAAATATTTAATTATTTAATCTAGTTTTGGTAAATATTTCTTATTTTTGCAGGAAAATATTAATTTTCCTGACAATGATAACAAATTGTTATAGAAATATTGAAAATAAATACTGTTAAATTTTTTATATAACATAAAACGATCTTTTGCTGCAAAAATAAGAGATTCTCGCAAATTTTCGTGTATTTCAATAAATTCTTTAAAAGACGCCAACATTATCCAACTAAATTCCATTGTTTGCTTACGAAAACAGAAATGAAATTTACAGTGTTTGATAGAATTGCTATTACACGCTATTAATGATGCAAAAATCGACATGTTTCATCTGCTGCAATATAATTTTAACGACAAATAGGCACGGAATATAATTTAATAATGTTGCTGAATAGAATATTTGATCAAATTATTACAAAAATTCCATTGTCTTAATAAAGGTACTTGAATTGCAGCAAAGGCCAAGTTTGACAAACACGAGTTCTTGCCATTAAACGAATTTGCTGGCATACTATCAGACGGTGCTATCAGACCCAGTTTGATCGCTTAAAAGGCTGTTTCATTATCGTGTTTTCGATATAAAAATATTATACTTTTTATAATATAAAATGAGTTTTCAAAAATGAAAAGAAAAAAACGAAACTTGTTGCGGTTTTGTTCAAATAACGCGTTTTTCTCCCATTTTGGTGCGTTTTTAAATTTTAAAGTTTGACAACGCTGGCACCCATTGTTTTCAAACATAAAAATTTTTATCTCTTCTAGAGAGAGAAAATATTTACGAACAATTTTCAGCTTAAATTGGTTTAATTTTATATTTTGTCCGGACCAAGGCAACTTTAATACGATAGTGATATAAGCACAGCATAAATTTGTCAAAAATACATAGACTTTCTTGCTTTTTCAAACAAAATTTTGACAACTGTTCGTAAATTTTACCAAAAAAAAAAAAAAAATACATGTTGTTGTATTTATTGTAACTATGTCACTACCTATTATAAAGCTGCCTTGGTCCGGAAAAAATCGACCTGAGCTGCCAATAGGCAGCTCAGGTCGATTTCCGTGCAAATTGGGATCCCGCGGGGAAAGCGTTCTCCCGTACTTTAAAATTGGGCAAATGAGAGCACTTTTGAGATAATAGTATACTTCCTCTTGTTGCACGAAACAGCCCGTACGTTTTCTTCGGGCTAGTTTGGGCAAGTAGTTAAACAATCAGCTGTTTGAAAAATAAACAATAACAAAGAAAGAAACTTAATTTGAATCAGCTCATATACAAATTATTTCAATATTATTATATTAATATTAAATAAAAAAAATTATGTCAAAAAGACCTTAAATACATCAAAAGTGTAAAAAATCATGCAATTTTTTCGCAAAACTGAATGACAATTTTTGTTGCCGCATCAAAATACAACAAATACAAATACAATACATATGCTTCTTTTTGGGCTAGAAATTTGGCTTTCTGCGTTCCCGTACTTTTGGTTAATTTTATCTCTTTTTGAGGAAAACTCTCATTTGCACAAAACTTACCCAGAAAGTAAAGAAACACACCTATTATTTCATACAAAATGGTATTGAGTTGCAGATCGAATAAAAAATTTAAATAGTAACTGCCCATGATACAAAAAACAAGGTAGCCGCTTCGCTACCACAATACAACAATAACAAAAACAACAGGTATTTTGTTTGTGTAAAAGGCGAATTCACACTTAAGCTGTCAAAAGTATTTGATAAAGAACAAGTAAAAAAATGTAAATGGCGCCGAAAAAGGTAAACAAAACTTGACAGCGAAGGTGCCGCCATATTAGCCGAATTCGCCGATGCATCCACCTAATAATGAATTCGCCTTGGTAACAGCCTTATTCAAAAAAAATTTCTTAACGTTTACTTATCATTATTAAGCAAAATTCCCTAAAGTATTATTCAAAAACCAATATTTGTTTAATATACTAATATTAACTCAGTGACAAATACTGAAATTTTAATAAACCTTCTGCCCATCTTTAAACCTAGTTTTTGTCATAATTCCTTTTATTGGTTTTTGCCCAAGGCGAATTCATTACTAGGTGAACTTAACAGTACAGGTGATTATTTTTTGCTTCTCGCGTTTTTTCCAATGAGACTGTCAAATTTTTTTTCTTTTGTTTACAAACATTTTCGCGCCATTCATTCATTCGCGCATTTTAATCTGAAGATTTTTTTGTATGATTTAGTGCAATTTCAAGAAATTTTTGTGAATTTAAAAGTGAAAAACTAATATCTCTTTGATTCTAATTACAAACAATTTTAAAAGTATATATTTAACGTTTATATAAATTTTTTCCCAGCTGCACAATCTTAGGCGAATTTAGATTTTGACATTCAGGATATGTTTTACAATAACAAAATACATAGTACTGAATTCGCCTTTCCGCTTGCATTCACCTGTATAAATTCGCCTTGTTTTTGCCCTAAATTTTTCAGGACAAAATCCTATTTTGTCATTTCTAATGTGAACATGCATGTGTGTGTACATATGTTCATATGCAAGGTGAATTTATACAGGTGAATGCAAGCCGGAAGGCGAATTCAATAGTATGTATTTTGTTATTGTAAAACTTACTGAGAATGTCAAAATCTAAATTCGCCCAAGATTGTTCAGCTAAGAAAAAATGTTACATAAACGTTCAATACAAATTTTTATAAATTGTTTGTAATTAAAATCACAGATTATAATGTTTTTTCACTTTTAAATTCACAGCAGGGTGAGTGAATGAACAAGAACAGACGAGAACAATTGTTCTGCAGCTTGTAGGCCCCCCGTTCGATGATTCTCGTCTATTATTGTCAAATATATACATTACCACTTTGATCGCACAGGGACCATGTTTTGACAATTTTCATAAAATTTTTCAAATCGTACGATTTGCCATAATCTCTGTCACACAGTTGCATTTTTAGTACTTTTCCAGCACACATGTTTTATTTAGTACATCGCGCGATCGTGTGGGATCAAGAATGAAACTAGAATTGTCTTATTTCAATCCGACAAAAATTTTTAGATTTTCCTTTTTTGAAGAATAAAAAACGAATTCAATTCCGTTTCCCAACGGAAGTGAAGTCTGTGACATGGCCGTTTGTGTTTAACTTCGTGGGCTTCCGCACTCCGGTTTTCTCACCTCCCTTTACCCTTCATTTACACATACGAGTAATCTCATGCGAGTGCTGAATATGTATTATCAACGAAAATTTCTTCGAAAAACTCGAATCTCTTGCAATTTTCATTTCTGTCTACACATGCGAGTGAGAGTTCATATTAAATTTATCGTCAGCACGTGAACTTCAAACAATTTGTTTCCTTCATATATTTTGCTTCATTGGCTGTCTTTATAAACTGGAGTTGCCGTGTTCTTCATTTGAGAATATTTTTAGAAAATAGTTGGCATTCATTTGTATTATCATTATATTATTGATATTAACGCTTTCTAATTTAAACATTTCCATCTTTAGTATTAGTATTAATAAATTAACATGCAATTTAGCAAACAAACTAGCTAAAACTTAAGTTTTAATTTTATAAGGATCTAGTTGATTTGTTTAAAATTATTTACACGGTAACACTGTTGGTTTGTTTGACATTTGATTGCATGGAAGTGCCAAAAAATCACTCGCATGCAAATTTAGCTGCGAGTAGACCAGTGAGTGCGAAAAATATGAATGTGGTAGTAAAAAAATGTGAGTGTATTGGGTTTTTCGAACTCTTACTCGTATGTCTAAACACTGGGTTAGAAAGAAACGAATAACGCATTCCAATCGTTTAATTTTCGGCGCAATTACTTTGTTATAGCATCCTTGATTGCAAAAAAATTTTTATTTGAATTTTTTCTTCATCATTTAGAAATGTTGCTTTAGTCATTATTTAAGTACGACATTATTTGATATTATTTATAAAAAAAAAAAAAAAAAAAAAAAAAAACGTTTACTAAGCCCTCATTAGACAAATTTTGTATAGAAATCTGTGCAATATCAGCCATGTGCTGAAACCCACATTTCGCAAAAAAATGTGAGTACGATTTGAAGTCACAAAATTGGTGTGCTGAAAGTCGCAATCACATAAAATTTCGCTTTTTCAACTCGCAAGCAAATGATGAAGTGAACTCTAAGTGAACTAGCTTATAATATGAAAATTTATAATCAAACCGGGGGGCTGGAAACGTCTAAATAAAATTTGACTTGTTTTTATGTATTTTCATCGAGAAAATTTAGAATTTTCATATATTTTAATAAAAAAAATTGCAATTAAAAAATACACCTTTTTTATGTGATTGTTGTGTTGAATTTGTTTACTTTAAAAATGGCGACTTCAGATGGCACAACTAGTTTTTTCTCATAACAAAAAACAAGTGCTGCCAAATTTTACACATATTTTTGCTCAAACAAATCGCGCGATCTTTAGCACACAGAAAAATGCGATTTGCGATTTTGTCCTAACAAGTGATTTAAAAATTTTGCGTTTCTCAGCACACGGCTGTATGAAATATTGTTTATAAGGCAGTAAATATTTAAATTTAAATAAAAATATTGGCTACAAACGAATATATTGGCATCAAAAATTTACATTTCGTAAACAAATACCACATTTTGTTTTTAATAATTTTTTATGCTAGAAATCTTCCGCTGAACTTAGAAGTAAAATAAGTTCATCAGCCATTAAAATATGTTTTTTTGCATTAAGTGTTTCATCAATGGCATTTATTGACATTATTTTATATGTGAATAACATAATATTAAAACGAAAAAGAAAACTATAAATAATAACTATGCTTGTATAAAATTTAAGAATTATAGCTGAATTCTGTTTAATATGAATCAGTTAATTAAGGAAAATAAAACGAGCCCAAAAATTGTATTTTCAAGCACGATGACATATCTTGAGATTATTTAAAATTCAATCAGCATTTGAAGTGGGTGTAGTACGATTAATTGGATTTAACGTGATTATTTTTGGTGAAGACTGTATGGTCGTCGAAGCGGCAGATGAAGTCGATGAAGCCGGTGACGATGAGGCATTCTCTAGACAGGATACATCTTGAGCTGGTACAGGGGATGAGGTTATCGTAACACTGCCGGGCGGTAACTTTCTCACAGTTAAGTTACGATTTAACAACTGGGTGGTCAAATGTGAAGGCAACTGCTTAAGACCTCCGGGTTTAACGACAATATTACGTATTTGGGGTTTGTCGGTTGAAATAAAGCTGGCATTAGGATTATTGATGATTTGTATTTGAGGTAAATTTTTGGTTTGCACATTTAATATGCCCGTTGAGCGTATGGCACTCGAAGCAGATGCACCTGAAGTGGCTTGATTTAAAGCTTGTAAATTGATTTGCTTTACCGACGATGTCATCTGCGATGTTGATATATGTGATGCCGGACGGGGTACGATTGTCGTGGAAGAGTTTTTAGCATTAGTGACGACAACTTTAGTATATTTCGGCAATTGCTGAGCGATATTAGAACGCGAAATGATGTTCGGGCAGGGCTTCATTGTGCTGCGATTGATGAAAACAACTTTGTTGGGTTTGCTCACGGACATTTGAGAAGATTGCAAAAATGTCCCCGGCTTATTAATGGCATAAGTTCCAGTTGATGTTGAAGCGGCGGGAGTAGTCGAACTGGGCGAATTTGCTTCCTTTATAATTTTTTGGCTAATTATTAATTGACCAACACCAGATGGACCTGTAAAATTTAAATATAAAAAAAATTATTGAGTTTTAGGAGAATTTTTTATTTCAATATATTCAGTTCGAAGCAGGAACCAACTGTCCGTCACTACTAATATATTCCTTAAAGTGCTTCCATTGCTTTTCAGTCAATCAGTAACTTATTTTTACCAAAAAAAAATATTGCAATCAAATATTATTATTTTACCGATATTTTTTTTTTTAAATCAAAATTGTGTGCACGAGTAACCTAATTCATCAGTAGAAATATGTATGCTCAAACAAACTCTTTCGGCTATATTCTACATTCCGCGTATATCCCACTATTCCCCACCGCATAACCACAATCTTTCTCTAGAGTCTACCCTTAAAACTTACCACTTTTACTTGTAGTGACTGGTTTAGTTTCAGTACTGGATGCATCTGAAATATTCCCTTCATTGTCGGCAAATAGTATAGGCATATCGATAATATTCGACAAATCTAAATTACTTGCAGCAGTAGTTGAAGATGTGGAAGTAGTTGGGACCGGATGTAAAGTTTTTGCGGCAGATAACTGTAACGTGGTGTTTCCACTGGCATTTTTTATAACAGTGTATTTAGGCTGACTTCCAACTGCTGTGGCAAATTGTGTAGTCTGACCATTGGGTGTTTTAAGAGTGAAAATGTGCTGGCCAGAGCTTGTAGTACTGGGACTGGTAGTAACAATGCTACCAATTCTAGGTCCTGAGGTACCCTCACTTTGCGGGGAAGTTTTGATGGTATAAATTTTGGATTGCGATTGCAGAGGTGTGGGCTTAAGCTGTACAAATTGATTTGAAGGTATCATTTTTATTTTGGTACCAACTGCTGGAGTAGAACCAATTATCATGTGCTTTTGTTGAGTATTTAATAAAGTGGTCTTAATGGGGGAGGTTTTGGTTTGTGGAATAAGTTCAAAATTTGTAATTAGTTTTTGTGGATTAGACTCTCTGCTGGCTGTGCTCGTATTAAAAGTATCTGCATCGTTGTCATCACTTATGAGGGATTGTATTGCCATATTAAGATCACTATTTGAAATGGTGTTGGGCGATACGTGTTTTTTAATTGGCTGTGATTTGTTCACCATCAATGGAGTGGAAGTTTGTATCTGAGATGTTTTACCTGCCGTCATAGCGGTGTTTGGCGTATTTGGCAAAGGACGCGTACGAGGGCGGCCCACTAAGAAAATAATTAAGATTATTAGATAGTTTCAGTAATTACATAAGAAATTAGTAGACAAAATAAATTGAGCAATGTTAGTAAAGAAAAAAAAAACTTTACCCTTTCTCTTAACTTGAAAAGGATCTTGAATTTTGGGTTTCTTGGGAATTTTTTTAGGTTCTTGATTATGAGATTATGAAAATTTTTTAATTGATTGTGTTAAATTCATGCAAAATATAAAGATGATGATTGTTTTCGTTTAAATAGAAGACTTTAATAGACAACTTACTTAATTGTTTACTTTTAGCCGGTGTAGCATCTTGATCACCACTTTCATTTTTTCGCTTACGTTGATATGCCCCAGCACTTTTCTCTCCCGCATTGATTTTATTGATTTTAGCATAGAAAGAGCTGTTTATAACGGTAGGTGTGCGTGGACCTGGGGGATTTGTTAACACCTTCTTTATAAAATCGTAAACCTCATCAACGACCATAGTGTCCACCATGGATTGAGTAACATTTTCAATTTTTCTTCTGGACTTTGGCACTCTTAAAACATCATCGGCACTGCCAACTACAACTAGAGAAGATTCAGACTGCATTCTTTCACGCAAAGACTCGATTTCTTCAGGACTATTGAAAATAAAAAGCAAAAATACAACTATTAGCTGAACCCTTTTTCCCTTGATCCTTCCTACAAAATCTTTACCTTGATCGAGCTGAATTTTGTCCCACCACAAATAAAATGGGTACTTTGATATCCAGTATACGGTCATCCGGGGTACCACGAACTCCATTATACGTATTGTAAGCAAAACCCATACAAACAACGCAAGCCACACTCTCGGACATCGCGACTTGTAAAGCTAAAGCAGCTCCAGCATTGAAACCGATTAGGATAATACTGCGTTGAGGGTTTTCACTACGTAATTCCTGAATTTTAACCCTTGTCAACGAAACAATTTGTTCGGCAACTTGTTCCAATGGCTGGCGAGAAATGTGACCACCTAAAGGGAAAATATTTATACATACAGAGTCAGTTAAGTCTGCTAGAAGTGAATCCTTACTTGTCATGGGCAAAGTAACTTGTACAATTTGAGTAATTGTTGCCAAATGTTGATACCACTTCTGCAAACGGTTTGGTACCGGGCCACTGGTAGGCATTGAAGGTAATGCTACGATTACAGCATTATATGCAAGTTTTCTTATTTTAGTGGCAATTTGCGGCTCCCACTTCTTTTTCATTACGGGTGCCAATAACTCCTGGCTGATATTTAAAGGTCTGCCAAATAACATTTTATCCATTAAAGTTGGTAATTTAGATTTTAAAGTTTGCAAAATATCCAAATACGAAGCCATATAGGTAGATGGTAAAGAGTCCATCAGCAAACAATGTAACCATTGGGTTAAACGTGAGTCCCAGGCTACTGAAGCTAAAGCTTTACGCATACGAGAAGCTGATTTATCCACTACGACTCTTCGTTGCATTGCTTCATTAGGTCGTCCGGCATTTGAGAGTCGGCCCAATTGATCATTATCCAAAATATGAGTTACTTTTGCAAACAGTTTCTTTTGCATATTTGACCAATCAATTCTGTTTTCAAAACAACGAGTTTAATACTGCTGAAAATTTGAAATAGTTATCATTTTTTAACTTACTGGTTTATTTTTTCCTCCCAATCGTCTTCATCGGAATTAGAGTTCTTTACATATTTTGCTATTCGTGCACATTCGTTCATGAACTCTTTTGCAGCAATTTCATTATAGGATGGTATTGGGGCTTGATGAACATCTCCCAAGTCTTCCTCTACAGGGGCTGTGTGACACGAAGGACATGGCGGTGGGCGCCTTACCAATATTGAACGAGCTGGTTGCAGTCCGTTGGTGATTTCGATATTGTTTTGCTGCCTCACTGCAGTATCACGCATATAACTATGTTCCATTTTGTTGCTATCAGATGATGTGTCAGCTGAGGCAGTAGTACTCTAAGATACATAATTATAAAATATGGAGTTATAAGATTGATTTATATTTTGTATTCAAGAATTAGTATTAGGTATAAAATATAATATCCAGTTGCTTATTATATCTAAATAAAGTGAATTGAAGTTTTTCGAAAAGTATGCACCTAGAAATAAATGTTTTTGCACGGACTACAACTATTAAACTATTGTTTTCTTTCAAAAACAAAAATATCATCTAATTACATTAACCTAAAAATTACATTTGTTGGTAAAGGTGTTGTTGATTTTGTTGCAGTTGGTGTTGCTCCTAATGTTGTACTGTTAACTAAAGCTGCTGTTTTTGTAGCTACTATTGTTAGTTGTGGTCTTTTAGCTGCAACAATGGCCACATTTAAATTACTAACATCACTGTCTCCAATTTTCTTAATTGATTTTGCTGTCGTTGCTGCTAAAGGTGAAGCTGTTGTGGGTAAAATTTTGGTTTTTGTTGCTGCTGTTGTTGGTATTACAGATTTACTTAAAATTGGCTTAATATTGCCCTTAAAATCTTTTAATACAACTTTGCCTAAATTGGTACTAGTAACACTGCCGGTAGCTGAAGTTTGTTTCGCTGTTAAAGTTGTATACAACTGCTTCTGTTTATGTTGTTGTGATTGTAATTGTTGGGAGTGCGACTTTTGTTGTATAGGTGTAAGAAATGTTGTTTTTGTCAGGGCTATTCTAGGTGTCGTTGCAACTGTAGACGTCACAGAATAAGGAGCAGATTTATGCAAGGCATTTGCCTTTATATCTTTTTCAAAATCGGACGACTGCATGTTTTCATTGCATTTGCTTTAAAAACAATTATAGAACAAATTTTCTTCCGAAATGGTGCGCTTAGTTTAACAGAACGAGGACTGCTGGAAGTCTCATTTTTACATACATACATACACGCAAAATTTCGATTTGAACTTTGCTTGAACTAAATAAAAAGTTTTATTTCGGCTCGAAAAACACTTTAATATTTCTGAACTATTAGAGCTAATGTTAATTGCCAGCAGTTTTCTGGTTTTAATGGTAAAAACAGTTAAATATTATTATAGAATTTCACAAATAAAATAATTTTTTACAAGAACCGCACACAATTATATATTTTTTACAACTACAAATATGGCGTCACATTATTGAACAATATTGCCGTATCACATAAAAATAACATGTGTGGTGAGTTTTTAACGAAAACTGCTTTATCAAAAGAACTGCTTTACTTCATCAAGCGTCATTCCCCAAGTAAGCCAAACGTTTCACAACATATTTTTCTACACTAAGCTGAATTCTTTATATTATATACTGTAAATTTGCGGGAAATACTTACTCCACAGTCATCTTCCCGACTATCCTTTATAGGTTTGGACTCTGGCGGCACTTGCTCCTCTTCGTTAAATAACGTTGATAACTTTGTCTTCGTGTCACTATCTTTCTTTTGCACAAACTCTTCAAACAATTTTATGAAGGACATTTTGGTGGACAATATCAGTCACAAACACAATGCTCATTAACAATACTTTAGAACAAATAAACGTTTTATGGGTTGGACGATGATAAATCTGAGTGGAGCGAAAAATCTGAACAGATTGACTAGCACCGCTAGTTAGACATAAATTTATTGCCCTTTTATTCTGCAGCACGCCATCAAAGGCTGGATGATGGTTCTTTGGTTTTTTTAGTTTTACAATTAACACCCACTCTTTATTATAAGGTCACTATCTGCGACACACTGAATTTGATTTCATGTAAACTATTAAATACAATTTAGTAAACTTTATTTTTTTGTGGGAAAACACGACTTTCTGAACTATTTTCTTTATTAATTGTTGCTATTGTGAAATTTCTGACATTTACTTTTTCACCTTGGTCCGGTGTTTAGTAGTGTGGTGAAAAAAGCAAGTCAATAGCAGGGTTGCGTTTATAAAAAATCGTAATGAAAGAAGAGCATGTATTATTATTTTTTGCGAGTTTAACTACGCATCGCTAATTGTATTCATATATGTATATGTGTCGAAAATTGCTTCAATATTAAACATAAAATTACTGAAATTGCTTAACAAGCATGTTTGCACTTTACTGAACAGAAATATAACTAAAGTTATTTATTTATTTGTTATACAATATATTTGGATAACAGTACCATTTAATTGAAAAAAATAGCATATACATATATAGAAAAAGATAGTGTAGTTTATTAAGTAATAATCAGGATACACTTAATTTAATATACTTTGGTAATAATCAAAGAAAGAAAAAAAAACTATAATTTTCTGTATTTGGATAACATTACCATTAAACTGAAAAAATAGCATATACATATATAGAAAAAGGTAGTGTAGTTTATTAAGTAATAATCAGGATACACTTAATTTAATATACTTTGGTAATAATCAAAGACAGAAAAGAAAACTATAATTTTCTGTATTTGGATAACAGTACCATTTAATTGAAAAAATAGCATATAGAATAAGGTACTGTAGTTTATTAAGTAATAATCAAAGACAGAAAAGAGAACTGTAATTTTCTTATGATTAAAAATTTTTTAGTTTTACTGTTTCTGATTATTACTTAATAAACTACACTACCTTTTTCTATATACATATATTCTATATTTCAATTAAATCGTATTGTTATCTAAATATATACCAACACATACTTATACTCTTAAGCAGATAAATATTTCAAATATGGCAACAGCTTGACTTAAAGCATTATTTGAAAATACGTTTTATTATGAAAGTGCTAAGCAAAACAAAAAACCGGAAATAAATTTAAGGACAAACACAAAACATCTAATAAAAATGTTAGCACAACAAATAACAAAATATGCTCACGCTTGACATAAACAATGGTGGAAAAACTCAATGTCTGAGGTGAAAATGGCATCAGTGGAAGAGTTTTCAAAGTAATGTCCTAGGAGAACATACATATATTATAACAGAGCATTTAACAAGAACTGCATAGTTGAGCATTAACAAAGAAACTAAACGGTTGCAATCAGCACAAAATTACTAAAAAATATTTTGAAGAAAAAATTTGTCTACTGCGGTTACACAAGAGTCTAAGGCAATTCAGAAGAAATAAAGTTTTATATATGTATATATATTCTGATTAAATTAAAGAATTCAAAAGCAGCTTTTAACATAAAACTACGAAAGAACTAATAATTAATTGTAAAAAAGCGATAATTTAACACTTTAAAAGTGTTTAATAATTACAAAGACTATTTGGGTAAAAACAAGTTAGCTAAAAGCATTTTGTACTTAGAAAGCAACTTTTAAAGCAAAGTTTTAAATAATATAAAAATTATATTAATAAAATAAATAATAAATTTATTGAAAAAAAAATTTACAATACAAAATTTTCCAAATAAAAAATTTTTTATTCGTCACTTGAAAATTTTTTATTGATTTATAACATAAATTCAAACAAAACGGTTTAATGTAACTTACATACATACATACACAGAAATTTATGTATGTATATATGTATACATACTTTTGCAATTGTATGTCACTTTAGGTGTCTTTTATTACCAGCATTAGCAGTGAAAAATTAAAAAAGGAAAAAACAGAAGAACACGATTTCTCAGGCAAATAAACGAAAGAACAAACTAATCGAGCAAACGAGCAGACCGAGTCATAGAAAAAGTCATTGTGCAAGTGCAACGGAAATAAACGTGGTGTGAGATAAAAAAAAAACAGAGAGCGAAATCTATTGTAGCGGAAATACATAGTGATACTCGCACACAACAACTGTAAAGTGACAATCTCTCACTCTTACTACTATTTTGTATAAATAACGGTTGTTGTATTTTATGAACGGAATACACAACCTTTAACAAGGACAATAATAAATCTATACAACAGAAACATATAGCTTGACCAGAAAAATACAGCAACAAAAACAACAACAGCTTTAATTACAACCGTAAAGGCAAATTAAACGCATTCTTTTCTAACCCAATAACCTAGAAACACTGTGAAATAATAGACTCGTTTGTAAACACTTTTAAATATGTTGCCATAAAATACCTACAAACGCATTTTTCTCAATTTTTTTATATTTTCTTTCGTTTTGTTGAAAATTCTGTAATTATTTTTTTCGAAGTCAATAAGAAAGAATCAAGTGCCAAATATTTATAAATTTTTTATACCAACAACGAACCTTTAAGACCAATTGTTGTCTGTTTGCAACAAACTACAAACGTTAGCTGCGACAACATCAAAGGCACTTTTAGCGCCTCGAGTGGTGTCAGTCGTTCTTTTTGCATACGTGAATGAATTTCTGTTAAGTGTTGTACCGCAAGTGAGCTTAAGACCAAATAAAACAAAACACAAAAGTTTTTCTTATACGTAAATTTTTTTAATAAAAATCCACAAAATTCCGCCGTTTATCGCATTTGCGTTTGCGAAACTATTTTCTGGCGGCCTCAAACGTAGCAGATTTAAACCAATGCATTTAGGTTTGAAACATCAAAAACCAACAAACAAAAAACATCATAAACGTTTTTCCGGCAGTAATAAGCGAATATGTCTTTATCCCGAGAATTTGATTTACAGGTAAGTTTCTCAAATTTGCATATAAATATATGTTAAAAGTACATTAAAAGTTAAAAGTTGCTCAACTTTAATACTTTGCATTGACGGAGTAGTACGTAATATGACAAAGCTCATAAGAATACACGTATTTCAACTTAGTTGTCAGTTGAAAAAGGCAACGTATGACGTACGAAGGATTCTATGTGCCCCGGCCTTTAAAAATATTATTGGACGGACTACTGAAATTTGTTCTAATTGTTTTCTTAGTGCATAAAGCTTTGAAGCTATTAGAAAAAAGTTCAACGCGTAGAAAGATTCGAGTTGCCGAACTTTTCGTTCCACCTTGCGTTAAAAGTACTTTATGTTTCATAAAAGTATGTATATTTTATCTTAATTGACAAAGCGAATCAAAAGTTTTATCTGACACGGCCTTTACTTTTCTTGCTTTTTATTTTTTTTTAAATAATGCATACATCCCTCTTATATAGATATGTAATTGTAAAATGTATCCACATACATTTGGATGTGTGACATGTAGTTCTCCAATGTACTTCGCATTTTTTTTATTTGCTAAAGTACAACTCGACGACACTTAAAGGAAAAGTACTGGACTGTCCAAGAAAGAAAACAAATATGTTACTCTCATTATCTCTTTTATTTATCAGCATTCAATATACATATGTAAAAAACTAGCAATAACAATCCACAGAAGCATTTAAAAACCCACAAGAAAGCAGAAGTAGCTGAGATTTTTTTTTCAGCAAAAAGTATTTATACAATCAAAAAACTATAAACAGCTTGTATTCTATGTTTCGTAGCTGTCTCCATGTCGTCATTTCATAGGAGCTAGCAGACATAGAAAACAAGCTGTTTACAATTTTTTAATTGGTATTACATGCTAATAAAGCGAATAAACTCAATTGTTCAAAAGTTTTTACTGAAAGAACGAAAATATTAATTGAAAAACAAACAGTTTGAGACTAATCATTAAATAGTTAAAAGATATGCCTCTGCGCTCTCCCTAAACAGAAGCCTTATTTTAATGTTTTCAGTTGCAAAATTCGCTGAGTCGGTGAATATGTTCTTTGAATGAATTATGAGTATTTTTTGAGAAATACTTTAATATTTTGTTTTTGTTTTCTACATTTTCTTTCAACACGTTCCTGGCTAACAAATTGCCAGTATGTTATAAATAATGACATCAGGACATAAATCATTCATGATCTGTAAAAGAAACTCAACTAAAAACAGGTGCAAAAGCTGTTTACAATACGAGTACGTATGTATGTATGTATTAATATGAAGATGTTTTCGTGTTAATGGATTTCCCAATATTTTTTTTGTTTTTTTTTTTTTAGTTTGCGACAGGGCAGGTATGCCATATGTTTAGTTATGGTTACGCCTGAAAAGTCCCTGCTAAATATAATTTTCAGTAAAAAAAATTGTTGACTCATCGAACACAATTGTCCACAATCAAAGTGTGTGAGGAAATTGCTATTTATGTATTTCTTGCAATGGTGAATGAATGAAACCAAATGTTTGTGTGCATATACATACATATTTATGTATGTGCGTAATTCAAAGTTTATTTTTATTTATATGTATAAAGCCTAGTTCAGACTATTATACTTTGTATTAATACTTGTCAAAAATTCAAATAATACGTGCAAGTCTGATAGTCTGAATGTAATCCGTCATACATACGAAAAATAATACGATAAAAATTTGACATCCCATACGACTTGTTGTTTTTTGAAACTTTTCCAAACGATAATACTTTACATTGGATCAGGGTTGTGTTTTTTAGCAAACCAGCTAATTAAAAATTGAGTAGTCGGCTATTTCGTAGCCGATGGGGTGCCGTCACTGATAGTATTTTTTTCCGTCATAAAAAAGCTCGAAATTTTGAATTTAGCTGTCATTTATAAATGTATTTTGCTCATGCTGTATTCAGAACATCAAATATGTTTGTGCTATTGAACTTGGATGTGTTATACATAATTATTATTTTAACTGTTGAAGAATTTCACGCGCCGGTACGTCTATCGCCTAACGACGAATAGCGCACCTGCCGCCGTGAAAAGTTTTGTGATGGCACATCTATGTTGGTTTATATCAAGTGTGATGGTGTGAATGCAAAATCTAATTTACGTTAGAGTTTTTGACAGTCGCAAGAAATGTGTTTAGACTTTTATCTTACAAAATCTAATGAAAGTATTTATACTTGTATAATAGTCTGATTGGGCCTTAAGCAATACTGTGATCACAAATGTTACACTTATATATATATATATATATATATATATATATATATATATATATATATATATATATATATATATATATATATATATATATATATATACACATATATATATATATGTATATATATATATTTATATATATATATATATATATATATATATATATATATATATATATATATATATATATATATATATATATATATGCATATGAAAAACTGGGTCCAAACCGGTCAGCAAAGTGGTTGCGAATTTTTTTTCGGAATTCCCAAAATCGATTTGGTTAATCCCCAAAATCCCCCACTATCTCGCAAGCAATACGGCAACTCCAATTTACGCACTAAAGCTGCAACACTGCACATACAGTTTTTTATATCTGCATATGTAATAAACACTCATATGACATGGATATCGAGTGTTTCAAACACACAAACAAACGAGTACTCGTACAAACAAACAAACATATGAGTGAAACTAATATAAGCATGTTAAAAAACATAAAACATGATGTTTTCTTTTGAATTTAAATAAAAAACTTAAGGTTAACCTTTTAAGTTTTATTCAATTTTTTTTTTGCTAATTTTCATTTAAAAATTTTTCATAAATACTGAAATTTTTACCATTTACGTAAAAACTTTTGGACGAAATTGAAATTCATTAATTTCCTAGACTACTATAAAACTAGTTAATAAATCATTTACTTATTAAGCAAAAACATTTTACGTATTTCATGAATGAAAAAAAATCTAATAATCACTGTAAAATTACGTGGTAGTTTTTCTATTTTTTTTTACAAACAATCACACTCTGTATAATTAAAGTGTTATAAAGACTTACGTAAAAGTGTTGCATGATGTTTGTAAGGATTTTGCTTAAGAAATCGATAAACATTTTATTTTAGCGTTGGTGTTAGTTTTGCAACAACTTTATGCACTTTTATAAAAAAATAAAAAAAAACCCAGTTAACATCTCTATTAAAGCTTAAACTTATTTACATACGTACATACGACGGTGGATCAAAAAATCTGTGAGGTTTTGAATTTTCCGTTTTTTCACCGAAATTGCACATTTCCTGTTAACAGGCAGTTGTCAGTCTGTTTACATTTGACCAAGCTGCGGCATTTAGTTTATGTTTGGCAGCCGTTTTGAGATGGAAAGTTTATTTCGTATTGATAAGAATAGTTTATTTCATATGTCCATTATAAGCATTATTTTTACGGAAAAACATCACTCAAACAAAGTCTTAAAGTAGAATCACACGGTTGCCGCAAATAGACTAATCTGACCCAAATTTTATTTGGTGCCCAGTAAGAAAATTGTCTCAATCAAATACTTTGCAACATCATGGTTGACCCATTTTTCTCAAACTTGATTGTAGCGCGATTATGAAAAACAATTATGTGGCAATAATTGTCATATACCAGTCACACAACAGTTTTAATATGCGGCGATACCACGAATCAGCTGTTGCACCTGCTTTTAATTTGTTTTATAGTGGTTGAAAATGTTTTCTTAAAAAAAGGAAATTAGCGGAGACCAAACAGAACACTGCAAAAAGAAATATATTCTTTAAAGAGTTAGAGAAGCCAGTGATGGCATGTTTGGGAAAAAGTATTAAAACTTCCATATAAACGTCAAATTATACTCATGATTTTTAAACAATTGATTCATTGGAAGCCCAATATTACATGTTTTGAAACGACTTTTTAAAAGTCTTGATTAGAATTTGCCATGGTAGTGCAGATGCCGAACGTTCAGGACGTCCAGCTGAGGTCTCCATATCAGAAACAGTAAAAAAATCCTTGTTTTAGGCGATCGGAGATTAAAAGTGAGTGGGATTCTCTAAGCCATAAACATCTCAATTGCATTAGTGCTTTAACAGCCAGTTCGGCGATATCGAATGAAAATGTATGCGGACGAAAGCTAGGAACTCACATTTGAATCAATTTGGGTTTGTCTATGTCACTATTATTCGTTCGCATATACTTATGTATTTTAATTGAATTTTGACACATCGTTCGCACAAAATAAAGTTAGAAACCCCCCAAATCAATTTTCTTTTGTCTAGAGTGCAATTGAACTTATTCTTTCGACATCGGCGAACTGGCTGTAAATTTTAAATTATGTCTGGCGTATGAGAAAACTTTCCGGCTGATGGATGCCATGTTTTGCTTGCAATCGGTCAAAAACGCGATCAATTGATGTTATTCAACTGCAACATAAATGAGTTTTTACACAGTTTTGTAACTATGAACGAAAAGTAGATCCACCAAAACACACCAAACAGCAGTCAAAGCAGTGGGTTTCTTAGTGTGAATCGGAACATAAAAAAGCATGGGTGGGTTTGCTAGCTAATAAAGCCATGGCGACTGTGAAGCACGCGGTATAACCTATATTGACTGCCTTCAAAATGGGAAACAATCAATGGCGAATATATTATTAATATTGTACAAACAAAAAAATAAGGAAGACGATACTATTTTTGGCAAATTAGATTCGCCAAAGCATTGGCATCTACAGCAAATTTAAGAATTCCTTCAGAGAACTAAAAAGGTTAATTTTTCAATTTAAGATTTGCTGCTTAATCTTTGTATAATTGGGGCGTAACTTCATAGACATAATTTTCAAGTTCTTTAAGTAGGGTGGTTCCAATGCTTTAATTTCTCTAATACTTCTACAGGGCACACTCATAACTACAGTTTGAGATCTAAACTTCTTATAGTAGTTGAAAATTTTTGTAACAGATGCAATCCTGTATCTTCCTTATATTTCTTTTTATCTGTATCGGCAACGTACCAATCAAGAATGCGGCCCACAAATGGTGAAATCAATGTTATATTTGCTTCACCATAAGCGATGACTTTCGCAAACGAAAGCAATAAAGTCACGTTACATTTTGAATTATGTTTGGATTCCAGAGTTTTTGCGGCTTTGATACCCTCCCATGTTGAAACTAATTTAACAAGAATGCATTTCTTTTCAAGGCTTTCTATACGCTTTTCTCGGTAAAAAAAAAACGTCGGACATCACCCACCGTTGAAGCAAGTTCTGGAACAATGTTCAATATCTCGTAGCTAAAACGAAACACAAATGTAAATAATCGAACATTTTTTACTTTTTCATTGGCGTTTAATCCCGTTTCATTTCCGAATGCCACAGCTTTCTGCACAATTTTTATTGAACAAAATTTTTGGTTGCTTCTTTGATAAAATATAATCAAGCAATATAAACGCCAAAGTGATTTCGAAAGTTCGAAGAGAAAATTACTTATGAAAACACTTTGAAATGTTTTCCTCACATCAACTTAATTTGTAATGGAAACGCAGTATTAAATGCATGTATTTTATATTTGACACATTGAAGTCGGTTGTTTGCTGGCTTCAATGTGTTTAATTCTTAAAGCAGTCGATATTTTTTATTACCTATTAAAAAAAACCTTTAGCATAAAATTTGAGAAAAAGTAAAAAAGTTTTAAATTTGGCCGCCTCGAAAATTATTTTTTTGATATGTCGCAGTGTAATTCTGCTTTTCTTCATGCCGAAAGCTGTCGAAAAATTGATGGCATAATATCGATTCAAAATCGACCCACCCTAATGTACATATATAGGGTGTTTTTTTAAGCTAGATAGAACTTTAAATTGTAAAAAGTAACACAAAAAATTAAATTTTGATGAAACATTTTTTTTATTTGTTTCAGTATACTCTGACAAATCATCATGAATAGACTCACGCTTGAACAACGCTACGAAATTATCCAAATTTACTTTGAAAATCAGTCGTCGATTCAGAGTCGTTTTATCGCAAAATTGTGTTCAGCGATGAGGCGCATTTTTGGCTTAACGGGTTTGTTAATAAGCAAAATTGCCGCATATGGAATGAGACCAATCCACAAGAGACCCTACAGACTCCATTACATCCAGAAAAATGCACTGTTTGGTGCGGTTTTCATGCTGGTGGCATCATCGGACCTTATTTCTTCAAAAATGAGGCCGGAGCTCGCGTTACGGTCAATGGAGATCGTTACCGCACCATGATCAATGATTTTTTGTTTGAAAATATGGATGACATTGATCCGGAGGAGATGTGGTTTCAACAGGTTGGCGCTACGTGCCATACGGCGAACGCAACCATCGACTTACTGAAATCAAAATTTGGCGATAAGTTGATTTCGAGAAATGGACCTGTCAATTGGCCTCCAAGGTCGTGCGATTTGACACCTCTCGATTATTTCCTGTGGGGCTACGTGAAGTCACTGGTTTATGCTGATAAACCAGCAACAATTGACGCCTTGGAGGCCAGCATTGTTCGTGTTGTTCGTGACATACGGCCAGCAGTGCTCGAAAAAGTGGCCCAAAATTGGACGTCCAGAATGCGCTTCGTCAAGAACAGCCGCGGTGTCCATATGCCCGAAATCATTTTCAAATGTTAATGTCACGTATTGATCTTTCGAATAAAAAAAAATTTTGATTACAATTTAATTTTTTGTGTTATTTTTTACAATTTCAAGTTCTATCGGGCTTAAAAAAACACCCTATATTTACTATTTATTTCTTTAGAAAATTATGCAGCTTGTTTATTTACTTTTTCATTTCGTTGAACAGTTTTGCTGACAGCCATTTCTAATTTCTCAGAGGGCAACTCTTTTACTCACAAAAAATGTTTCATTAGTGCTCTCCTCTACTCATCAAAAAGAAACAAATTGTTTATTAGTGCGTATGTTAACGAAAAATGCATAATTTATGTCATGTATACGCAACGATGACCTCAATACGACGAATCTGTAACAGTTTTTTTTTTCAGCACTCAGGGCCTGAAAATGTGAAAAATTGTATTTGTGTGCGTACGTGTCAAAAGTTTTATTTACAATATCTGTATATTTAGTGCAAAAGACGTTCGTGAACTTCTTACAATCATAGCAACAATAACAATTACAAAGACAACAAATTTGCATTACGTAAACAGTTAAGAAAGGATTTTAAATATAAATAGTACAAATTTAAAAGCTTAATGGCTGTAATTCTGAGTTAAAGATATCTAAAATAGTGATGGGAAAATGGAAAGCTGCTGCTATATATGTATATATATATACATGCCTAGAGACAGGTTTTCACTGTTTCCTTCCCTCAAATCCTTTGATGACGCGTCCCATAGAAAATACCTTGGCACTTCTGAGTAAAGCAGTGTTCTTGCAAAGTAATCACTTGCACGTATTCTTAAAAAAACATGCTAGAGTTGTAAATTATGATCGTTCTACCCTCTGCATTGCGTTTACTTCCGTGAAATGAACTTGTCCATTCTCTAAGTGTACAAGCAAATGGATTACAATAGAGCAAGATATATTATCAGCAATGAAGCTGATATTGGCAAATCTCATCCAACAGCCATATCGCTTCCGTTCGTAACTTACACACGTAATTAATAGAAACAACGAAGTTGTAGTGCTCTACATTAATTTTGTAATAAATTCGTCATTTTTATAAGTAATGTAATGAATCTCAATCTGCGAAAGACGAACATTTTCATTATGTTGACGATATGTGCTTTTAAGTTTCTGAAAACAATATGTAGATTAGACAGTTTATTAATACGTGAGCGTGCATCTATGTATACATGCTCACTTTTTGTTTAATGATTCGTTTCGGCTTTAGCTATGAGACCTCAATGGTATCATCCAATTGTATGATAATTTATGTCAACCGTCACGTTATTCGTTCCAAATTTAAAAACAAAAATTAACATTTACTTTGTATGGGAGGTACTATGGCCACTTTCCGAGCCTCACCCACTTTTTGTCTTATTATTTGTATCGACCATTAATAACTATTCTCAAGATGTACGAAAATCAAGCAATTGGAGGAACCACGCTCACTTAGCCGATTCTGCCTCCTTTTTTTGCCAATGATTGAATTTTGCTTTTACGCGAATCTTACTGTTATCGTGCTAATAAACAAACAAATAAATGACATTTTCTTCGGAAAATTTGAAACTTTACAAAAAAAAAAAAAAAAAAAAAAAATATTATTCAATTCGCTCCAGCTGTTCTCAAGTTATGCGATTACGTACATTTGTTAATTCATTTTGATATACATAGATTTAACGTCATGCCGTTTTTGTTTTATATTTTCTTTGCAAGTCTGTTGTAAAAACCCATTTGTCTGTTTTTATGTCATTTATTAAAATTCTAGTAATCACCTTCTGCGATGAATGAAAATATAATATTACAACAAATTTACGGATGAAAGCAAAGAATAATTAGACAAATAACAAAGAATTTCAGGTTTCTCGCTGTCATGATTTTCCAGCACAAAAGGGCATGCTTTTTAAATTATGGGGTAAATGCCGTTTAAAATTATATATAAAAGATACTTATATCTCTTTAAAATGTTACTTAAGATCCAACACGATCAATCACAAAAAATATTATAGAAGTCCGCAAGAAAAATGCATTTTTCTTTTTAAATTCTCAGCAATTTATTTGGATTGTTGGGATATAAAGTTGAATGTTTGAGAATATCTTTCAAAAATTTCCAAAGTCTACTGATGATTAGGGTAGTTCCTATGAAATGTCGACATATAGATAGCTGGGAAACATAGAAAACAAGCTATTTATAATTTTTACTGGTATAAATGTTAGAAGCTTCAATAGCGAATAAAAAACTTAATTGTTATAATGTAATATAATTAAAATCTGCTTTATTATATAAATATTTTTCGGTGTATCCATTTTTTGTTTTTCTCTAGGCACCAACAATATTATCACATGTGTTACAATAAATCCCACTCTAATCACATAGAAACTAGCATTTTATGAAAAGGTTCATACAATTTTTAAAATCAGACGATTTGCATAAAAAAAAACTGTAACGCTTTGCATTTTTAGTACACATTGCCATTCTTTTTCTGCACACATGTCCTATTTGGTAGATCTCATTATTGTGTAGAATAGTGAGTCACGGCCTTTATTAGGCATATTTTCTAACATAAGCAAGCCTTATCAGAGCATTTCAAAATGCGACTAACTGAAGCGAGTTAATTCAAATAGTCCATACAAAATTTTATTTATACTCATTTCAAACCCAATTTTTTTTTTAAAGTATACTCCTGAGTCTTTAATTCAAACAATTCTGGGACTATCCCACCAACAAAATCAGCGATAGCAGTAATGTTTGAGAAACATAAAATAAAAAAAAAGTTGTGCAGGGAAAAATACATTAATCATTGCCTCGAAAACTAGAGATTGCAGAATGAGTAGGCGCATACTCACCACATACTTGCTTCTCCCACTCTCCCGCTCTTCGTTTCATGGCCAGAAACACTTCTAAATTTTGTTTAATGAACATAAGTACTACAATTTTGTTGCTCTTGCGGTTTTCTCTCTGTTATTACTGCAGTTGTCTTTTAAACATATGTTGCTTCCGTTGTCCTTTGAAGTCCATTGACTTTGATTACTCAAATAGAACAATTAAGATACTGACGAAAAAGATACTGTATAGTGTTGTCAATACATTCTTTTGTTTGTGTTGACCTTTATTGTGAACATGACCCATTGATGCTTCTTTATCATCTTTTGTATATAAAATATTTACTCGTATTTAGATAAATTACATACAGCATGTAAATGCATACACTGCATACGTGTGTGGATATGTAAAACTTAACCATCATATACATATGTAATATACAGCAGTATTTTAGCCAACAACAATGTTTTCATACACTCTTTGTTGTAGCATTCTTTATTAGGTAAAAAGCAATTTTTATTGACTTTTTTACAGGTCAAAGATTCTTTGGCCGTAGTTTTCATTAAAGTATAAAACTGCATACAATGTGCTGGGAGAAGCAAAGATTTTACGTTTGCATGCATAAACATAAAAACGAAGAAAAGCAATAAAAATATGCACATATGTACGTGTGTGTGTTTGCATGCATATGACCGCACATATATGATAATGACCCTAATCTAATTTTTTTTTATATTTATAAGAGCCTTGTCATAAGTTTATTTACAACTATAATGCGCTTTGTCATGCTTTCCTATTTAGTATTAATTTACAACAAGCTTGTGCGGCCATGACCAAATTTGTGTTAATTAGGCGCTTTGCAACATTTGATAATTTTATTCATTTTACAATAACTTCAAAAGAAAGAAAGATTTTTGAAGTGCACTGTTAAAAAAGTCAACTTAGGAATATACAAAAATAAAGAAGTATGTCTTAAATAAAGGATCTATAATTATGTTTAACACTGATATACAGGGTGGCGTAGAACTATATTTATGATTTGAATATTTAATAACTTTTTTATTTAATTGTTAATTATTAGTTTCTTACACGTAGAAGAAAATATATGGTTGGCATGATAGTATATTTAGGGCAACATACTGTTGTTGAATTATATGGTTGGTACTTAAAATACTATATTGTTATATTTGAATACCATTAATTTGCCTCACCATAGTTTTGTAACAAAAATTTTATAAATAACTATACTCAATTCTGGTCCAAATTTGTTAAAATGGGAATCAAACACAGTATTAATAAAATTTACTATAATAATATCATACGAGGGCGGTTCGGAAACTTCTTAGCCTATCAATGAAAGAGAATAGTTAGTTTTTCAAAAGTATTTTTATTTTTCAATATAATCTCCTGAAACTTCAATACACTTAGTCCAACGCTTTTCTAGCAATTCTATCCCTTGATTAAAATAGTTTTCCTCAAGATCTTCAAAATAGTGGTTAGCAACTGTAATTGCATCTTCATTTGAGGTAAAACGCTTGCCAGCAAGGAATTTTTTTAGATTTGGGAACAGGTAAAAGTCACTGGGAGCTAGATCAGGACAATAAGGTGGGTGGTCAAGAAACACGTACTTTAATTCGTTGATTTTAGCCATTGTTAAAACACTCTTGTGTGCTGGTGCGTTGTCTTGATGAAAAATTATTTTTTTGTGTTGTCAGCCAGGACGTTTTTCTCGAATTTGTACATTTAATTGTGCCAAAAGGTTGCAATAGTAGTCTGAATTTATTGTTTTACCCTTTTACAGATAATCAATCAATAAAATACCTTTGAAGTCCCAAAAAAACCGTTGCCATAACCTTACTAGCCGATTGAATTGTTTTTGCCTTCTTTGGGGTACTTCCTCCAACTTCAGTCCATTGTTTGGATTGTTCTTTTGTCTCTGGAGTATAGTGGTGGATCCATGTCTCATCAACAGTTATGAAACGACGCTTAAAATCCATCTTATTTCGCTTAAAACGGTCCAAACAAGCTTGAGAAAAGTTCATTCTTATGCGTTTTTGATCGACTGTTAACAAATGCGGCACCCATCTAGCAGAAAGGTTTTTCATCTGTAGTTCTTCATGCAAAATTAAATGGACTCGATCATTTGAGATGCCCATGGTATTATTGTTGCTGTTATCATGGTATATTGTTGCTGTTTTTGCACGTTCACTACGTGGTTCATCTTCAATGCTTGTACGACCACGTTTAAATTCAGCAACCCAAGTTTTTACTGTCGCATATGAAGGAGCACTTTCACCTAACACATTCACCATATCATTACGAATTTCTTGTCTTGATTAATCTTTTTTATATAAAAATTTAATGACACCACGCATTTCTAATTTTTCCATTGTAAAAAAATCCTGTTTCTATATGAAGGAGTTACTAGATCGAAACAAAATTTAACATGTGTTCATAGCAGAGATGGAAGTTTCCAAAACACTTAACTTTTTTCTGTTTATACTGCGATTTTTGTGCTAGGCTAAGAAGTTTCCGAACCACCCTCGTACCTAACCACGTTATTATGCCAACCACCCACATTACGCATATTAAACAACTATACTAATGCCACTAGTCGAATTATTCAAAAGCCGGTTTTAGAGAAAAGTCGAATAATTGATCACCTTAATTGTGTCCCTTGCAAAAAATATAAAAATGTGTTGAAACCATATGTAACTATAGATGGTTTTCTGTAACTGGTTTCCAAAAATTATCCAGCATGGTTCGATATTCAGCACCACTAACGATTACTGAGATATGTGGCAAGTACTGTCCATCGTCTTCATTCACATTGCAAAACCAACACTTCAGTGCCGAAATGTTCTAAACCAGTGGTGCCCACAAGTTCTATATGGAAGAGTAAACACCAATACATTTAAGGAAAAACTATTTTTATTTAATACTTTTTGTTGTAAAAAGCAAAACATTTACAAAAACAAAATTCACACTGATAATCGCTGTTGCTTTGCTTTTGTGTGTGTGCAGTGAAGAACGACAAAAAACATATAGGACGAAGTTGTTTGTGAATTTTTCATTGCTAGTGCTGAGCGCAGTATTTGTGTATTAAAGAGCATAGCCCTATAGCTAAGCGCATTTACAAAAACAATTGAGTATCAAGCGCATAGGGCTTGTTCTTAACATATAAACGAATACTGTCTTATAAGCATTTAGAGCCAAACACAGTAGAACCAAATGAAATAGAAGAAAATTGAAGTAGAACTTCAAGCATTGATGTAATGTTCTACTTCAGTTTTGTTTATAAAATTTGTTGTTGTTGTTCATGGTTTTTGTCTTTGTTTTAAGTACAAATATTTAAGACGCAGTATGCTCAAATGTCAATGTGATTGCTGCGATTCATGATTTATTTGCTGCATTGTGATGTTTTGTTTTGGATTTTGCTGTGAAACAGAATTCAAATACAGCCAAGCACTGCCGCGAAGGCGTTTCAAAACTATGAAGTGTTTGTTCTGTTTCCAAATATTCCATAGCTTGTTTGTTGTGTTTTAAGAACTGCTTTGAAATACAGTGCTTGGAACTACTACACAGTAGTAAGCAGTGTTCTTCAGAACATTATGTACAGCCTTTTAATACCAACACTGGTGATAATAAAATTAAGCTTGTGTTATATTTATTTTATTCTTAACGACTTATTTGGCTAAGCGATTAAAAGAGCTTGTAAAAAACTAACTACTTTCTCAATAATAAAAAAATAACAATTTGTTAGCTCGTTTGTGTAATGTAAACTTTAACAGTATCACTACTTTACA
This sequence comes from Thecocarcelia acutangulata, assembly GCA_914767995.1. Classification (NCBI taxonomy): domain Eukaryota; kingdom Metazoa; phylum Arthropoda; class Insecta; order Diptera; family Tachinidae; genus Thecocarcelia; species Thecocarcelia acutangulata. The sequence goes on along the minus strand of OU612098.1, from coordinate 8,481,738 downwards.
AGTTTATGGCCAAATTTTAATAACACGCTTAATTCGTTTGCAGTCCACTATTATCTAATACTTTGACAGCACCTTATTTATTATCTTGTTAGAAGATTTATGATTACTATGTCATCCACGCATAAAAATGCTATTAAGTTTTCGTAATGAATAAACACTTTCTTTAATAAATTCATTTTACTTATGTTTTATCTACGTAATAATTCAACTTTATTGCATAATTTATATCAAACTTTTAAATGTTTTTAATATTTATTGCTCTTAAGTCATTCCCATAGCTAATAAAATTGTTAACAATTAATTTAATTGCTATTAAAATGACGTAATGTGTTTGTTTCCTTCCAATCATCATCTAGTGCGGATATAATACTTTTAATTATCTTTGTTTACTTCAAAACCATTAATGAAATAGTCGCTGTAAATGCAGGTATTCAAGGACATGACAATGCATGTGCAGACATCAATTTACTTACAATAAAACGTAGTAAATTGTTTATTTTGTAACTGAACTCTTCTTACGTGACAATAGAGCAGCAACATTGTTGACTGACGGCAAAGAAATTGATCAACTACAATATTTTATTGCCAACTTTTAGGAGGTTTGCGTGTTTTGCCATTAAGTTTGTTAATTTCTTTGTCATGATTACTTATTCAATTGCTTTCGATTATTTTGTGTAAAGGAAACTTTAAAATGATGATTCAACTGGGGACAAAAACGAACATTTTTTATTAAATGAAGAATTCTAAAGATTTGCAGGCCCCACAGGCCCTTTATAATGGTGGCGTACTCCCCAGCCTAAATAAAGGATGTTTTGTTTAAAGTTTTATAACTTTAAGTTGACAGCACTGCTTAAAGCTGATAGATGCTTTTTACTTACATCCAAGGCAGCTTCAATACGGTAGTGGTGTAAGCACAGCTGTCTTTCATTTTCTTTGCGTAAATTTGTCAAAAACACATAGACTTCCTTGCTTTTTCAAACAAAATTTTGACAACTGTTCGAAAATTCTACCAACAAAATATTAATGTTTTTTGGTGTTGTATTTATTGTAATTCTGCCACTACCTATATAAAGCTGCCTTGCTTACATCCATGCAAGGTACACTAACATCTACAAGGTGGCAGCGCTACGGCATATGAGTTTTTTTGCTTCTGGCAATATACGAGTGGTAAGCTATTTACGTCAAATGTATTGTTTACATTTTTGAAAGTGAATTTAGTGGTTTATTCTGAATTAATACATTTTAAGTTGTTTTGTGAATATGCTATCTGCATATTCAAATAAAAATAGTTTATAATTCTGAAAAGGTACTTTCATAATTTATAATTGTAAAAAAAGTTACAAATATTTTTGACAAGCGTAGCTGACCACTTGCCTGTTTTTGTTGTATTATTGTAATTTTGCTCTAGTGCTGCCCCATTGTAGTCGTTAATGTATCCACGCCTGAATAAAAGCGGTAAGCGATTGCTAGCTGTCAAAATGTTGTATGAAGCATTAGGTGAATGAGTTGATTAAAGAGCTCATTGAGGTTTCTCATCCATTGACTGACTGGGAAATTTTATACAGAAAGGATTAGACGGTCTGATCTCTTAAGTATTCATATGGCTACAAACATATGACAGATTTTGCGACCTATATGAAACAATTTTATAAAATATCACTTTTTTATAGAGAGATTGACGTAGCAATAGCTCCTTTAGAATCTGTTATGTTACATAATGCCAATAGAATTGTTGAAATGCAAAAGGAGGTTTTTGAAGCCGTAATCGAATCTGAAACTTCTGATCATTTAAAATGTGAGTTAAAGTTTAGCTACGGATTTGACAGTACCAAGCGCAATATAAGCAGATGTTTCATACAACAGACTCATCCAATAATTCTGACGCTTCGTTTCTGGCCACCACAATTATACCACTGAGACTTGTACTCTCCGCTAGAACACCTGTTTGTAAGAATAATACCCCCAGTCAACAAGGTTTTGTCGGCCAATTAAGTTGGAATTCCTTAAGGAATCGAAGGAAGCTATTTTGGGAAAAGAGTTGGACTTAAGAAAAGAAATTGATGCTTTACAAAAGTAACTTATACATATTGGCAATGGAAAGACGGTACAAATATCGTTCAAGTTATGTCTAACATTAATAGATGGAAAAGTTTTAAATATTTTGACGACGCAAGCTTGTCCTATCTGTGGTGAGACGCCAAGTTTCAAAAAGAAAGGAAGAAATTCAAAATGCCTTTTGGAGGGAGCTGGGTTTTCGTGTGGATATGCCCAAAGTTGGGGGTACATCCCATCGAGCTTTCTCTAGTGATGTAATTTGCGCTGATATCACAGGTTTTAATCATAATCTAATCTTCCGCTTAAAAATTGTAATGATCTGTTTATCGTGTAACTTTCCTACTTCCAGACAACAAAAATAATATACGATTTGGCTACCAACGACCTCCATTGTTCATAAGAAAACTATTGAATCGACAGCTTAATCACGCCACAAGATTTATAAGTCCGACAGATTGCATCATGCTCGCAAAAACAGCAGAACGAAGAACGTTCTGGATGTTTTGAACCGAGTTTTAGATATTTCCGATCCAATAATTTCTACAAAATTCTTAAGCAGGCATATGCAAAAACATAAGCCTTTAAATCTTCTACATGAAGTTATAGAGCTTCTAAATTCCAATAATATAAATGAAAATGTGGATGAAGAAACCTACTACGAATAAGGCGAATTTTTATTCACTAGCGTGCTAGTTAAATAAATATTTTGAGTCAAATATGTCTTGAAAATGAATTGCACGAATCAGTTAGCTAATATGTTCCGAGTTATTTGGGTATTCCCAAAACCGACCTTGAGAATCCCCAAAATCTCCCCATTTCCGTGGAAACAATACAGCAACTTCAATTTTCGCACTTAAGCGAATCATCCTTAATAGCTCAGATGCTCGTTCCACGGCAAAAACTCTTCGTTAACTAGTTACGAGTTTGCTGGAAATTCCCAAAATTAGCATCAGGAATCGCCGAAGTCTCCCCCTTGCCAGGTAGCAATACGGCAAGTTCAATTTTCGCACTAGGGCGAGACAGTTAAGATATACGTTTCAGGGCAAAACGCGCACCGAATATGAAGCGGTTCTGAGTTTTTAGAATTCCCAAAATCGGCATCGGTAATCTTGTTAGAGTAATCATCTCTTTGTTATAATTAACTATTGGATGTCAGAAAAGACAAAAGCAAAAAATGTTAAGATTTTTTAACTAAAATATAAGACTTCTTTTCTAAAAATGAAGATTTTTCTACAAAAATATCTGGCACCGCTGTTAATGTCATAATATATCTACCCAACAAACCCCGCTTCTTGATATTTAAAATATGCTTTTTAGTTTTACTGTAATTTGAATTTTGTTTGGCTCTATAAAAACACCCTGTATTAAGGAGCAGCCTTCTTCCATCTCCAGCTTGACCTTAAATCCTTCCCACGTCAATCAAATAATTGTTGCTTTTTTCAGCGTTTTCTTTTTCTTTTTTTTTTATGCGCTTAATTTTTTCGTTTTTAAAATAATTATTAATACTGTTAAATCGATTTAAGTTTATTAACATTATTCATTCGGGGAAAAAACCCTGAACAAATGTTGCATTTAACAAGTTCGTTTGCTTGTTTTTTTTTCTTGTGAAAAAGAGGTAAATATAAATGGGTGGCTAATTTTCTTATAACTGACAAAAGAAAATAATAGCGTTTCCTTTTGAAAGCGCCGTTTTTTTTAACGATACATTCAAGGGTAAACTGCAGAAAATAGCAACCTTGAAATGTTTGATAAAAAGAATTAGCGAATAATACAAGCAGCCATTAGCTGACAGCTTAAAAAAAGTAGAGTGGGCGTTGTTGCTTTTGTTATAGCAAATCAAATCAAAAAAGGACTAATTTCAATGAGGCAAAAATTAAAAAGAGTTATGATGGAACGCCTTGCCTTAGGCTGGTTACTTTTCATGGAAAAAATAGGAAATTACTTATTTCAAAAAAGGCAAATTCTAATTTGAGCCCCCGGATATCTCTAAAAGAGATATGAAGTCATTCGAACGTGGAGTTTTTGCGGGTAATGTTTCACAGTGAAGTACCGGAAATGTTGTAGCAGATGAACTGTCAAAGCCCGGGGTCAGGTAAAAGAAAGAGGATATAGATGGGATCGTTGGGAACTAGCTCAATAGCTGTAGGAAACAAGCACAGCGTCAACTTTTAGAGACCGCGCTGGACAGTTGTGAAATTGATCTACTGCTCTGGTATGGTGAACGTCAAGGCAAAACCTGTTCCCCGGGGGGACCGCACTGAACAGTTGATCTAGTGAGGTTCCCTGTTAAATATCAATGATAACAATGCAAACAAATTGAACCAAGTGGATTGGCTTTTCAATGGCTGATAGCCTGTTAAACCTAACCTAGGCTAACCGAGGGGACAGAAGTTCATTCCTCAATTGGAAGAGTGCTTCACTAACAGCATCGAGGGCGCATGTTGGATTCCTGCCAATAGCTCTGGCAAACGCTACACACTTCGATTCACGGATATATGTCAACGAAAGTTAATACTATAATCTAGTTGCTAACAGATTGAAGATCTATACAAGAAAATGTGTAACAAAAACTAGTTTTCAGAGCAGTTTGCTAAATATTTACCTTCACTGCATACAATATCGAATTAACTGTCTTACCGAATAAAATTACTATGCCTGTCGAATATGCAGACGATGTATATCGGATCGCAGTTATAAAAAATTGTAATAGATTTTATACCATCATATATTTTCTAAATGTAACGGCCTGTTTTCAGGAGACGATATGGCTTTAGTTCGCATTAAAACGTTAACGTTTTGCATATTTGCGTTTTTCAACCGCTAATGTCAAATATTATTGCCACTTACGTAATAAATTACAATTTTGTTTTTTTTTTTTTTTTTGTTTTTGTGTGACGATTTGTGCCGACACAACCGTCAAACATGCACGAAAGAAAAATATCAGTCGCCGGTGAATAAACAATACAATTTATCAAAGAAATATTTTATACCACAAATTTTTTTCAAATACACATTTTGCTTTTGTTTTTTTTTTATACCCACTTTATTTCATAAAAATTAGAAGGGGTTTAAAAATTTTTAATTTTTATTATACAAAAAATGTTATAACAGTAAAAAATTATAAGTAGCTTGTTTTCTATGTTTCCCAGCTATCTATATGTCGACATTTCATAGGAGCTACCCTAATCATCAGTAGACTTTGGAAATTTTTGAAAGATATTCTCAAACATTCAACTTTATATTCCAACAATCCAAATAAATTGCTGAGAATTTAAAAAGAAAAGTAAACTTCGATTAATTGTGCTCGCTATACTGTGCGGTAATTCGGCCTCTGAGTTTTTCCAAAATACATGCAAAACTGGCATACATATATATTTTATTAACTATAACACTTTTTTTTTAAATCAAAAACTAATTTTGTTTAATTGTTACAGGATTCACGGGGATCGATGTACTGCGCGAGTGAACCGGACCCAATTGGTCGAGTCCAGTACCAGTCGGGAGGGATCATTCACTCCAACAACAGTAGCAGCATTGGTCAAGCGATTTACAACCGCCCTCATTCTGCACTTGAAGGTAATTCCACCGAAATCATTGAAGTCGTCTGCCAACCGCACTATGCTCGAGAAGAAGACTTGGAACGGCAACGACCCATGGTTGCTTGTTCCCAGCCACCAGTTCCTTCCTTGCTCACCGAGTGTCAGCAATCAAGTGGTTCGCTTTTCTCTGTTGTCTCAGCACCACCGCTGCCGTTGGCTGAGTTGGATGTCAAACAAATGGATACGTTGGGTGTGGGCCTGCAGCCGGGAATTGGATTGGGTTTACAAATGGGAGGCAGTGCACAAAACCCTTTCATTAGTGGTCACTCGAATGTATCAATCGCTGATGTTGCCGCCTCGGCTCCGGGTTCTGCAACGTCAACCATACCACGTCGGCCGGCTTCTTTACCCATCGATCAACCCTATTGCCCGGCACCAGCAAGCCGCACGTTGCACGCCAGCTTGCTGGAACATCAGATATCAGAAATTGAAGAAGATGACAATGAAAACCTATTAACGGTCTCAAGTATTACGGCACGGCCATTAATTGCCAAATCCCGTGAATTACGCTCAAGTCGTAATTTATGCAACAGTGCCGGTAAGCGGAAGCGTGGCAAAGGTGGTCACAAATTGCCAGCTGGTATCTCAAATTTGCCCAGCAATACGGATTCGAGAGCCAGTTCTGGTCATCCGCCATCTTCACGTTCTTCAATCAGCACTGAGCCGCCAGATGGCGGCTATGGTTGGTTTATTGTATTCGGAGCCTTTTCGGTACAGTTTTGGGTAGCGGGTTTGGTAAAATCCTATGGTGTTTTATATGTGGAAATTATGGAAACATTTCCTAGTTCAACAGCTACTGTCGCTTCTTGGATACCAGCTATACTCTCGGCTTTGTGTTTAGCTTTAGCACCGCTCTCAAGTGCACTGTGTCAACGCTTTTCCTGTCGTACAGTCGTTTTCATAGGTGGTCTATTCTGTGCTCTGGGCATGTGTTTAAGCTACTTTGCCACTAGCCTGGTGCATCTACTGTTCACTTTTGGTATACTCACTGGCATAGGTGGTGGTCTCTCCACCACGCCGGGCATTGTTATAGTGTCCCAATATTTTGATAAACATCGCGCTCTAGCCAATGGTATATGTGTCTCGGGTACTGCCACAGGCAGTTTCATTCTGCCAGTGCTTATTAAACATTTAGCCGAGAACTTTGGTTTTCATGGCACTATTTTAATATTGGGTTTTTGTATGTTGGATGTCTGCATCTCGGCTCTGCTGTACAGACCTTTGGAATCTTTTCATACCGATGAGGAAAAAAATATTGAAGAAGAGGATGCGACTAAACCTCTTAATGACATAAATCCTAGCAACATTGATATGTTAACTAATTCAACCTATTTGGATACTTGTGATGACGGTTTGAATACTAAATTCATAGAACATTTATTTATGGAAGAGTCAAAAAATCGTTTAAACGATTACTACAACAATAGATATAATGGTAAGAGCTGGCATTTTTGGAGAAATAAAATATTTTATTGGCATGTTTTGTTTTTCTTTTTTCAATTTAAGCTTCTGAAAAATCTGTTCCTAATTGTGCTCAAGAGAGCGATGATGAGGTTAAAGACATTATTGGCGAAACTACTTTCATTAAGCCCATCAAAAAAGTACGCAGTTCCGGCATTATGCATTCAGTTGAAGATCTGAGCACCACTTCTACTTGGGTGTATCGTAAAAATTCCGGCACTGATTCAAATCGTGGATCACGTCGTCGCCGTAATGTCTTTGCCAACGATGAAATCATATCCAAAATACAAGCGCATTTGGAAAAACCACTTTCACCACCCGCCGTTGTAACACGTGGCCTCAGCAAGAGCATGGAAATACCTACACCTGCCAGTAACATGAGTGAAATAAAATCGATTGAAAAGGAAAACGAGGGTAGTTTAGTTGGTGCCAACTCCATAGAAGAAGATGTTGACGATCCACCTTTAACCTGTATCGAACGCATTGAAATATATTTGGATATAAGTTTATTAAAAGATCCAACATTTATATTGATGTGTTTATCTGTCACCCTGATGTCGGTGGGATGCCCCTACATGTTGTATTATTTACCCGCTCATGTCATATCGATTGGTAAGTACAAGGTGGCCCAAAATTAATTATTGAATTTATTATTTTCTATAACTTTTTCACTAAACAAAAAAATATTTTGAATGTTGGAGATGATTATTTAGATCTGTACAATTTTTTGTGTTAATTAGAAAATATGATATCAGTCAAGTGGCGATATGCATTTGTGCCCGTTTCATCATATTTCTTATAACTTTTTGCAATATTTCTGGCGATAACTGTTCGCATACCTGTCGTATATTCTTCTTAAGGGTCGTGACTTCAAGTAGTCCCAAAGAACGAAGTCTGGAATTGTTAAATCATGTGATCTGGCTGGATATGCTCAATCGCCAAAATGGAAAATTAGGCGACCAGGAAGTGCTTGCTTCACAATGTTCGTTGTGGCTTCTGCTGTGTATGCGCATGTGCACATGTTTACCAAGCCCCACTCGTGAATTCCGCAAGTGGGGCCCTGTAGCATTCGTCAGTAAATGTATTGCCGATGACGTGTGCAAAAAAATACGGTTCAATCAATTCTCCTGCGTGAAAACCGCACCACACAGTAGTCTTGAGTACATGTAACAACTTTTCATACATCACACGCAGATTTTCAGTGGTTGTTCAGTTGGCGCGACACAATTAAAAAATCTACGACGAAATTTATGCTGAGCTAACACCACCTACTGGTTATTGGTTAAAAAAGCCGACACCATTATTCACGCTCTTCAAGAGTGCTTCATTGTGTGTCTGTTTGTACTCTGCAGCTGTCTAGTTATGATTGACGCAAACGTCAAATATGATTGACGTAAAACGCCATATGCAAAAACTATTATATCTTACGATAGAGTGATTAATTTTGCGTTACCCTGCATTGCAACAGTAGATGAATTTTATACATTAGCAACTGCCCCGCCAGACATTGTATTGTCGTAAATTTCTGTATATTGAAGTGTTTTAAAATAGTTTGAAAAGATTTGGAACATTTTTATATATAAAGGAAGATCCGAAACCCACGATGTTAATTGCAAATAAAACAAAAAGTTTTCAGTGGGTTATCTTAATATTTTTTTATTATGATAAAAGGATCTATATTTGTTATGTGTCCAACGCTTGCCACGTCTTTAGTCGCATTCTTCTATCCGATGGTCTCCATTTTCAATGACTCTGAAATATTATTGAGATACAATGTCAATCATTTAGTTCGTGAATTGTTCTGGGCTTATTGACACATACCTTTTCTTTTCAATATCCCCAAAGAAAGAAGTCCAACGATGTCAAATCACATGGTGGTGTCAGCCAATTAAAATATCCACGAAGTGACATATTATTATTATTATGGGATGGGATATGGCCCTCACCGGCCATTTGCACTGCGACCAGTGTTGATCTATTGTACGTCCTCTTGCCCCATTATGGGTTAAGTATGTCAAGAAAACGGACAAGCTCCTTCATTGGGAGTGATATTAAGTGTGATAACACGGCCATTACACTTCACGCGTAAAAGATCCATTGTTTTGCGGGCTGTGTTGAAAGTGGCAGCATTCTATTGAAACCACTGATCATGTAGGTCTATTTCTCCAATTTTTGGCCACAAGGAGCCTGTTATCATCGCGCGAAAACCGCATCAAACAGTCACTCTTTGTTGGTGCATCATCAACAATCACTTATGCTTTCTCATTTACCCAAATGCCGCAATTCTGCTTGTCAAGGAATCCACTAAGGTGAAGGTGTGTCATGAAATGCACGAAATACATTTTTCTTTGATGCCTATTTTCGTAAAAGGCCTCAACCAACTTAAAGCGCTGCTCAATTGTGTACTTCTTCATGAAACAATGAAATAAGACATGAACACTACACAATAGAACAGCGATGAAAAATTCTTGAATTTTAACTTCAAAATCAAAGTCCCAATTTTCACGAGGCAATTTTAGTTGCACAATTCTTATCAAATTTTCTTTTAAACTTGCTTGAGCAATTTTCGTTTTGTATTGCTTACACTTTCTTAATCTTGCATGTACTGTATTTTTCCATTTAATTTTCACTTCCTCTAAATTAATACTGCTGTCTATTTTTTGAGGTTGTCCACAATATTAAAACAAAATTTTTTTCACAGGAATTAAAATGTCACATTTTCGCGCTAATATTACTTTCATCACGGACAACATATCAATACATAAAAAAAACACAAATGAAAGAAAGTGTAAAATTTCTGACATTACGAATGATAGCACAAAACGACTTTCCGAGTACAAGCAAGTCTGTACTCATTTTTACACTCCCCACTCTTTCCTCACTTATTTGCCCACAAACTCAAGAATTGCGCAACTAAAGTTGCCTCGTGAAAATTGGGACAAAGGTTAATTCAAACCATAAAGGTAGTTCTGCCCCACCCTACTCATCTGGCTGGATCTGCGATTGCAGATTTTTTAAGCTTACACATTACTTACTAAGGTGTATATATGCCTTTCTTGGTGTTCAGTTAGACTCGTTTCTCACCAGACCATTTCAAAGTGTTGTACGTATGTTGAAGGATTTCTTAAAAGATTTTGATTGCTTCTTAAATAAAAGCTATAATTTTCGCTTGTTAAAGTACTGTAGTGTTCGCGACCTTATAGGGTCGTGAACACCCATATATAAAATACTATGACCAAAGTAAACATGGCAACACAGTGCACAAAATAATTTAAGGGCAGTATTTGTAGACGTGGCAAAAAAAAATTTTTCGAATTTATACGTTATCTTTAATTCTAGGGGATCACTAAAACAGGAACAGGTTTTGCCATGGCATAGACAAAATCAGGCCACTCTGTTTTCTAGGGCATAGAGGGGAAGAAGTCCCTTTTTTGTTGTAGCAAGCAAAACTCTAGGAAGCCGCATGGCTCATGTTGTTTTGGACTTTCGAAACCCCTACCAAGGGTAAAAATTTGCAGAACGGTGGTCAGCAAAACCTCCGGGAGGTTCTGCTTGTAGACCATCTCGGTTGAGGTGTCTACCTTATGTAGAACGTTCTGGCCGTGGCTTAAACCTAAAATCACAGAATGAGAAATTCGTTTTTCTTATAACTAAGATGCATTGCCGGTTTTTGGCGGCTAATAGCTCTCGAGGTGCTGTTTGTCTTGCAACAGATACCTGTAATGTAAGGAATCAGAAGTGATAAATAGTTAGACGGGTGAGTTGGTTAAGAGTTAATGTTCTTAATGGCCTTCGACCTACTAACTCCTTAAGCCTTGTCTTCAATTGACTGTGGGGAAATTGCATACAGGAGGGATTAGAGGGCCCAAATTCTTAAGCAAGGCTACAAACTTATGGCAAAAAGTTGCGACCTAGTAAGCCACAAGGAGGCGCTGGTGAATCATGACTGATTCCCCCGTGAAGTTGGTTCATCATCAGACTAAACTCTTATGTAAAAAAGTTGTAAGTCAATTTCCCAACTGTGTGGCAACGAAACCATTTTAGTGTCTTTTGATACTGTCATTCAAGATTTTCTTTGATACTGCCTTGATGTGACGACGATAACGCCTCTTGGAATATAAGCAATTGAAACAGATCACTATCGTTAAAGTAGCATGTGGCCAACTTAAAAATATTTCCGTGTAATGATTTTTTTCTTTTTCTATATTTTCTAGGCTATAATAAAAGCGAAGCAGGCTATTTGGTCACTGTGAGCGCAGTTTTGGATCTTGTTGGTCGTCTAGGACTCGGCTGGCTTTCGGATTTACAATTATTTGATCGCAAAAAAACTTATATATTTTGGTAAGTATAAACACTTTAATAAATTTGATATAAATAAATTTAAAAACAAAATTCAAAATTTATTTGTTTTAGTATTTTAGGAGCCGGCATTGCTGTTCTGACAATACCTTCGGAGTATACCATTTATTTGGTGGGCTTATCAGCCGCTATCTATGGTTTCTGTCTGGGCAGCTGGTATGTTTTGATGCCGGTTCTGTTGGCCGATATATTTGGCACCGATCGCATAAGTTCCAGCTATGGTCTAGTACGCATGTTTCAAAGTATTGGCGCCATATCGGTGCCACCCTTAGCCGGCTTTCTTAGAGATTTATCTGGCAGTTATGCTATCGTATTTTATTGCATGGGCTCTTGTATGGTCTTGGGCTGTTTACCGCTATTAGTCTGGGCCATTTTAGATTGTCGAGAGCGTAAACTTTACGAAGAAAATGACAACAATGAAGACACATCGTCGGTATCTTAAATTGTCAGTACTTCTTCGAAACTGAACTTATTAATTCGAAATAATAGAATATTTAAAAATTAAATGGAAAAACTTAAATTTGAGTTAAACGTTTTTTAGTAATTAGCAAACAACAGCAAACATAATTTATATTTTCCCAGTAATTAAAACCGAAATGAAAAAATGTTTCCATTGTTGAAAGTAGTTTAAAATGATAAATATGATTTAGTTGTAACCACAAAACCAATTTATAAACTAATAGATTTAAAATAGCATTTATCTTGATTCAAGCTAAAAAATTTACAAAAAACAACCACACACAAATACTATTTTAGAGTAAAAAACCAAACCAAACCGAAAACATTTTTAACTAAAGCAACCATTTTGTTAAGAGATGTGAAAGCAGCTTTAAAGACTTTATTTTTTTAAAAATTGTTAAACGAATGGAAGGAAAATAGGACACAACCCAGTTTGTATCACAGCTACGCTTGGGAACCAAAAACTTATAGCAATAATAATTAAAAAAAAAAAGTAATTTGCAAGTATTAAAAAGCATTTTGTCTTATTCAAACAGATAGATATTTTACGTGCCGCCAAAGCAAATGTTATTTCGGGTGGCAACAATGCTGGGGTGAGGTTCGAAGGACCACAATTTAAGTCATATAACAACTGTTAGCTTCAAGTAATATCTCTGTTTTGAAATGAATTGACTTAATTGTAAGGTTTCAGTGAACCTAGCTAATGTATACAATAAAATTGGAAAATCTCCTACCAAAACCTGTTGTATAAGCACCAAGAAATAAATTCAAACTTAAACTTTCCTCCAGATGCCTTTTTTTACACAAAAATATTCTTCTTTTTTTTTAAATAATTTAATTATATAAAATAACTAAAACATTTTGTATAACAATCGCTTAAAGACTTGATTTTGGCAAATTTGTTTAATTTTTTCTTTTCTTTTATTGTTATTATTATTATTTATTTTATCAACATAAAAACCAAAGAAAATTACAAATACAAACAACTTAAGCACTAAAAATGCGCAAAAGAACTGAGTTAAAAAAAATATATATAGAAAAACATTAAGAATTTTTCCAATTAGTCTAACACTGCCAATTGAAAATCAACGCTGAGTTTAAAACAGAGTTGTATTATACCCGTTGGCATTCGATTAGACTGCTAGGGAAAATTTATCTTAAAAAATATTAATATAAAATATAATAATTATTTTATTATTATAATATAAAATATTAAATACTCAAAAGCCTTTTTTGAAACAAAATTTCAAATTTGTTTAACTCTTTAAATAAATTTTAATAATAAGATTTAAATAAATTTGAAATTTTATCATCAACGAGGCCATACAATTTAAGAGGACTTACTTGAGAGAAGAAAACCAAACAATATTTTAACACCTGCATTAAAATTATACAAAATAAAAAGTTTTTAATTTAAAATATAAAACGAAAAGTAAAAAAAATAAAAATATATACATTTAGTGTATTTAGCTATAATAAAACTATTCTGTTTAGTTGGTAAAATTAAAACAATTTAAATGTTCAACACAAAAATTAAATATTACAATGTAGTCATAACAAATTAAATGTGAAAAAAATAAAGTTTAAAAATGCAAAAAAAAAAACCAATAAGAAGTTTTTTTTTATTATTATTATTTTCGAAAATAATTTTCTTTTAATAAAAACATATAAAAATATTTCTAAAGATAATGGTGGTGTTTTTTGAAAGAACTATCGGAAATTAAAAAAAAAAACACATAAAATTCAGAAAAATGCATGAAATATTTATTTGGATCGATAGTTGGGTCGATATAATTTAATGTTTGAAGAATATTTCATGCAAATGTTGGCCGCGGCTGCGCCTCAAATGGTCCATCCGCTTAGTCCAATTTTGGCATACTCTTTCCAACATTTCGGCCGGTATCTCACGAATAATGTTGGCAATGTTGGCTTCCAGTGCGTCAATCGAAGCGGGCTTGTCGCTATAGACATTAGCCTTAACATAGCCCCACAAAAAATAGTCTAGAGGCGTTAAATCGCACGATCTGGGCGGCCAATTGACTGGTCCCAAGCGTGAAATAAACTGTTCACCGAACTCGCCTCTCAATTGGTCCAATGTTTCGCGTGCTGTGTGGCATGTGGCACCATCTTGTTGAAACCACATGTCATGCAAGTCAAGCTCTTCCATTTTGGGCAAAAAAAAGTTTGTTATCATCGCACGGTAGCGCTCACCATTCACAGTAACGTTGTGATTCGCATCATCTTTGAAGAAATGCGGCCCAATGATGCCGCCAACCCATAATCCGCACCAAACGGTTGTTTTTTGTGGATGCATTGGTAGCTCTTGCAATGCTTCTGGCTGCTCTTCACTCCAAATACGGCAGTTTTGCTTGTTCACGTATCCATTCAACCAGAAATGAGCCTCGTCGCTGAACACAATTCTTCGATAAAAAAGTGGATCTTCATGTAACTTTTCAAGAGCCCATTCACCAAAAATTTGGCTTCAATTCTTGCACCAGCTGTATCTTATAAGGCTTCACACCCAAATCCTTCCGCAAAATTTTCCACGTAGTGGAGTAACAGAGGCCCAATTGCTGCGAACGGCGCCGAATCGATAATTCACGGTCATCACCAACACTGGCCGATACGGCTGCGATATTTTCTTCAGTTTGCACTCCACGTAAGCGTGTTGGTGGTTTAATGTCCAACAATGTAAATTTGGTGCGAAATTTGTTTACAATAGCCCGAATAGAAGCCTCAGTAGGTCGATTAAACTGACCATAAAATGGAAGAAGCGCGCGATGAACTTTCTTAACAGAGCACGCATTTTGGTAATAAAATTCAATAATTTGCAAGCGTTGTTCGTTTGTAAGACGATTCATGATTAAATTATAGACCAAACTGAAGATGTTTGACAGTGACACAAGATACAAAACGGGCGTGCGCTGTCAAAACTAGTGTTGCCAAAAAGATAATAGCAAAAAAATCACTCGTTATACGGTTAAAGCTACCTTACATCTATAATAATTTATCAATTTATGAATACGCAAATGATTTAGAATAAATTTTTGGAAAATAAGTTTCGTTAAAAAAACCTTCAAGAAATTTAGAAGTTTTATTTTCCATTTAAACTCAAATATAAATCAGAGACTATTTTTGTCTTTCATTCAAAGTGTTCATTGGTGGTCATTAGCTATTTCCAGAATACGAGTTTTGTACTTTTTTTTGTTCGATTAAGGGTACGTAATCTGAAATGATTCTGAATGGTTAGAGTATCTATGCGAGTTTGAAATCACATAGGAGTAGTTGTTTAAGTGCGGTATCTTTTTTTTGAACTTTAAAATTGTATTTTATTAACTCTTGAAATTATACCAGCCAAAAAATTATAAACAGCTTGTTTTCAATGCTTCCTAGCTGTCTATATGTCGACATTTCATAGGATCTACCCTAATCATCAGTAGACTGTGCATTTCATGATTTCTTGATTGCATCAATCAACTGAACCAATAATGCACAATAATACTTTTCTATGATTGTAGATCCTTTTTCAAGATAATCGAAGAACAATATTCCGCCAGCCGATTTCACTGTCTGCGCCTTCTTCGGAGCACTTCTACCAGCTTCCACCCATTGTTTCGATTGATTTTGGCTTCAGGTGTGTGGTGGTGGACCCACATTTCATCAGCAGTTAATAATGGACTCCAAAAATCAGCAGGATTACGCTTTATCAGGTCCAAACACCGCTGTGAAGTGGTCTGTCGAACTCGTTTTTGTTTGTCACTGATAGCTTTTTCATATGCATATGTTCATGCAAAATGTTGAACACACGTTCATATGATGTGTTTACCATTTCAACAATCTCACGTAACTTGACTTGGCGATCATTCACAACAATATAAAAAATTTGCTTGATATTTTCTTCAGTAACCACCTCCTTTGGCGTTCCTGTTGAAGGTATTGTTGCAGTGCTTATTCGGCCGCGTTAAATTCGGTAATCCAATATTTTACCATGTAATCTGATGGAGCAGACTCACTGTCATGTTTATCGAGCTTCTCTTTGTCTCTTTAGCCGGTTTCCTTTGCAAATACTAGTGTTTAATCACTGCACGAAATTCACTTTTTCCATTTTTCAAGAAACACAATAGTTGCTTACTTCAAAGGACTACAACAAATAAAATAATCGATGAATTTTGAGCGAAATTTTAACAGCTGACGTTTGACAGATAGCAATTTTAAAAAAAATTAATTTTTTTGTGTTCGTGCTGCCGTTTAGTTAGCTTTAACATCAATCCGACCTCGTATTTCATACACTAGCTCTGAAAATTTTTCAATTTCGTAATTGTCAATACGAAATAGCCTCTTCGTCACTCTTCTGGTATTCAAAGTTATTATAAAGGGTGGTTAAATTTCAAGGGCCGATGTTGACTTTGAATAAAACACAAACTATTTAGGAAATTATTGTAATTTTATTTTATTATGATATATTGGTATTACTCAATTATGTAAGGAAAAAAATATCGGCTAAATGGGCGCCACAACCACGGCGGCACAGCTCCATCCAATGGTCCAAATTTTCGATGACCCTGAGGCATAATGGAGGTTCTATGCCGTTAATGTGCCGAACAATCTCATCCTTTAGCTATTGAATTGTTGCTGGCTTATCGACGTACACCTTTTCTTTCAAATAACCCCAAAGAAAAAAGTCCAACGGTGTCAAATCACATGATCTTGGCGGCCAATTGACATCGCCATTACGTGAGATAACACGGCCATTGAATTTGTTGCGCAAAAGAGCAATTGTTTCGTTAGCTGTGTGGCAAGTGGCACCGTCCTGCTGAAACCACATATCGTCTACATCCATATCTTCCAATTCGGGCCATAAAAAGTTCGTTATCATCTCACGATAGCGAACACCATTCACAGTAACTGCCTGACCGGCCTCATTTTGGAAAAATTACGGCCCGATTATGCCGCCAGCACATAAACCGCACCAAACAGTCACTCTTTGTGGGTGCATTGATTTTTCGACAGTCACTCTTGGATTCTCATTTCCCCAAATGCGGCAATTCTGTTTATTGACGAATCCACTGAGGTGAAAATATGCCTCATCACTGAAGATGATTTTCTTCGAAAATTGATCATCATTTTCATAAGTCTGGATAACTTTAACACGTTGTTGGATTGTGTATCTCTCCATGGTTCAAATTGAATAAGTCTGAAATAGAGAAATGTCAAATAAAATTCGGAAAAAAAAACTTGGCGTTTAGGTGTGGTTCACATTCAACATCGGCCCTTGGAATTTAACCACCCGATATTTGCCTAGAAAATTGTTTATGAAATATGGTAATACGTCATGTAGTTTTGCAAAAATAAAATGTTTTTACAAATATACAGAATTATCATTTTTAAAATATATGTAAATTAGTTGATGTTACAAACGTACTGTTAATACCATCTTGGGCGTATGGTCTCTGTCACCCCGCCCATGTTGTGCCTGCTATACTTTGCAAATTTACTTTGCAACTGGATAGTTACTACACGCAGAGAAAATACAAACGAATTCTCTCTTTAATGTATTGTGCGATTAACTGGGCAATCATTAGGGTGAAAATATGTAGGTTTCGGGAACAAGATCCCTGACCGCCTCAGAGCAAAGTCCATTGTAGTATCAAAAGAGTAATTCATTCGGATAGAGTCGAGTACATCGTACACAGTTTCAAAAAACCGAGACACTTGAATGCTTCGTTCAGTCTTTTTTTTGGAATTTTTATTCTTCCACATGTGCTCAAAGCTATTACAGTTTGTTTTCTAAACCTCATCATTCCTGTTTCTACTCTTTGCAGCATTTGGGATTCATGAATATATAATAGAATTGAACAAAGTGCCCCGCAAGGACACAAGACATCCGGTTTCCATAAAATGTATAACAATTAAAAAATTCATATAAATTTGTTTAAAAAAATAATTTATTTTCATTTAATTAGAAATTCGTTTTAAAGTAAATTATTAAACAAAAACTTAACAACTTTACACTTGCACTAAATAACAACAGATTAATTTAAATGGAGGACATTAAGGATAATGGATTCGTTCGTTAAAGGACTAAGGAATATTTACACACCCCAAAGTAGGGTGAGATGACTGCGGTGAGAATGTGATAATATGAGAGGCTTTTTAGAACTTATTTAGAATTATTCGGCTGGTGGACCATATTCAGAGGCGGGAGCAGCTGGAGGGCCGTATTGTTCAGCAGGTTTTGTTTGCTGTTGCTTATATTTGATGAAATAAACTTCCGGCTTACTGGGTTCGGTAGTTGCAGGTTCAGGAAGAACCAATGGTTGTTGTTCTTCAGGTTTCTTAACCAAAACATAGACCAAAGTCTTGTGCTCATCTTGGACGGCAGGAGGAAGAACTTGACGAACAGGTGTAGGAGGATTGGGAGCCTTAATAAAAATGATTTTGTAGTGTTTTTTAGGAACGGCAGTTTGTATGGGAGCCGCCACATTATACAATTCTGGTTCTTCTGGTGGCACATGAACATAAACGTTTTTCGTTACTACAGCTTCAGCAGGAGGTCCATAGAAAGGAGCTGGTGGTCCGTAAGCGGGTAAAGGTTGAGTGGGTTGTTGTTGCTGTGCCGGTACACCATATTGTTCTGCTGGTTTCGGTGGCAAATATTCCTTTTGTGGTGCTGGTAGGGGTGCGCCATAGCGACTCTTAGGTGCTTCGGGTCGTGCAGCTGCTAACGCCAAGCTACAGGCTAATATAATGAACAATTTCATATTGAAATATTGTTTCTTTGGTTTTAAATCCTGAGTTAAAGTTGTTTATTGTTTCACGTATGAATGCAGTGTGACACTTTTTCTGGCAGCTTTTAATGATTTTATACCACAACGGAAGTTTTATTTCACTTTTTTTTAATTTTTCTTTACCATTATTGTACTTTAGTATTACAAATTTTTATTTATCGGTTTCGTTTTTATTTTCAATTTCGGTGACATTTTTTTACTGAATTAACATTTTATGTCTGTTATGTTTTGTTTTTTTTTTTTTTTTTTGCATAATTTTGAAGTTGAGTATCCAACACATACTGTCGCTTAATTAAATAAAACAATTACGATCGAATCGATAACGTGATTTACATGCCAATTAATCGTCTCAGAGTTCCACAGCGATTTTTAATCGTTACTTCTTGCCTGCCAATGCAAGCTTTACAGTACGAAATAATAATAACGCAATATTTCCCACATATTCCTCTTAAAACTTGTGTGCGAGTATTAAATTATAAAATTTATTATAGTTGCCAAAAAACCAAAAAAGCCACCGTCACTGCGCCAGTTTGACTATTTTACAACATTATTATGTAATTTTTTTTTTTTCGTTGGCTTTAATATTAATAGAGAGTGTCACAAAATGAACGCAAGATTTGAACTTGTCGCCATTTGTGTAGTAAAGTGTTGGCAACCTTCAAAACAAAAACAAATCGACAACTGAAAGTTTAGTTTAGCTTAGTACACGTTACAACAACATGTCTCAACAGGCTAGTAGCTATTCAAAAGCTAGCCAGTTCGAATTGGGTCCCGTTGTGTTGCTTGAGTATGATGCAGTCCAGTTCAGAACCAGCCCGAGGAACGGATAAAAGAGTATAATTACATTGCATCGCATTTCGGCGATCGGTCTACCTATATAAAAAAAGAGATAGACGCCGATAGAGGGAGTGCTCAACACTCTCTTCCTTCTGCTTATCTTTACAACTTCTACAAAAAACATTAACTTAAAATTTTAATCTTTGCGCTTGTATCCCCATGTGACCATGTCCCTTCAGAAATGACTAATGTGTAAGCAACCTTCTTCGGGGCAGACCCCTATGGATAAAAGTCCTGTTGGGTCCTGTATGTCAGCGTATATTTTCGACAGCTACTCTTACTGTGCA
Organism: Thecocarcelia acutangulata; assembly: GCA_914767995.1. Taxonomy (NCBI): domain Eukaryota; kingdom Metazoa; phylum Arthropoda; class Insecta; order Diptera; family Tachinidae; genus Thecocarcelia; species Thecocarcelia acutangulata. The sequence goes on along the minus strand of OU612098.1, from coordinate 8,461,893 downwards.
GTTCCTAAAAATATACCTAGTTCTGGCGGCTATTTAAAGGGATTTCCCTTATCCCATCTATATTATCTTGTTGTAACCACACCCCGGCATCTACCAGTTCGTCCGATAATATCTCATTTGGACCCTCGGGGAGCAGGTTTTGCCTTGGTGCACGGCTAACCAAGGCACTCTGCTTCATGGAATATAGAGAAGAAGGGCTCCCTATGAAACCGCAAGACTTATATTCTGTTAGACTTCCGAAATCCTTACCAAGCGTAAATTGGCAGAATGGAGATCGGCAAAGCTACCGGTAGGCTCTGCACTGATCATAGTTGAGGTGTCTACCTTGATTGAAACGTTTAAATCTAAAATCGTAGAGATGAGAATTAGTTTTCTTAATGGTACATGCCAGCTTTCGGAGGCTAATAGCCTCTGAGATGCTGTGGTCTTGCAACAGTCTCCTGTAATGTAACGAACTAGTAGTGATGGTTAAGCAGGTGAGTTTTACCTTGATTTACGCCTAACCGGGGCACAATGCTTTCTGGGGTGTAGAGGGATATGATTTGGTAGAACGGGGATCGGTTGGAAGATTCGACTTGCATAAAATCCCGGCACTGATAATAAATGAGGTGCCTACCTTGGCTCAAACCTTCTAGCAGTGGTTTAAACTTAAAATCGCTGGGAGAGGATCTAGTATCCCGTATGACTACGGTGCATGCCGAGTTTCGATGGCTGAAAGTTCCTGAGGTGCTGTTGTCTTACAACATATAGCTGAAATGTAAGTGAGTGAGTTGATTAAGGGCTGTTGCTCTTAATGAGCTTTGCTCTAGCAACTCACAAGCCTTCCATTAACTGTCTAGGAAATCCATATAGGAGAGATTAGAAGGCCCGAGCTCTTCAGCAAGGGTACTTATGGCACAAATTGCGACCTGCGTGCCCCATTAAAGCCACACGAGGGCGTTGGTAAATTGTGAATAATTCACCCCGTGGGGTTGGTCCATTATGTATCAATGACACATTCTATCTTGTTTAGAGATATCCGTCGTTCACGAACCCACCAGGGCATCATATAAACCTACGCTACTGAATTCACTGCAGGATATTCTTCCCGTATACCCTTTAGTACCTCAACCAGTTAACTGTTCTCACTATAGCTAATCCTACTGTCATACAGTACAGTACAACTTCTGTGTTTGACTTGATCCACCGGTAAATATCACAAACCCGTCGCCTCAAAGATCTATACCGACCCCCTCCAAGACAGTGCCTGACAAAATTACATTTAATATCTGGTCGGGTAGCAGAGCCGGTGAAAAAGTAATCAATATTCTCCGGAAGGTACAACATTCTTTTCATTATTGAGACATGACCGTCAGTCGCCTCCTTCCAATACCCGTTTGTCCTTAGCCTGTTTGCCGAATTCAGCATTGTGAAAAGTGCTTTCGGTGGCGTATTACAGGAAACAATATCGCCTTACTATACAAAAATAAGTCGACAGTCGCCTTGTCTACCCTTGACTTGTCTTCATTATTGAACCACATTTCAAAAAAGAGCTTGGTTTTCAAAGTACCATTTCGGCACAATTTTACTTGTTGTTTGCATTTAAGGTTCAGTTGACACAAGAGTTTATTCCACAAAACCATTTACGCTGTCGTATATATGCCAATAGGATGTTCAGCTTGCCCATGACAGCCCTGATTTTCGTGAAAAAATCTTAATGAGTGACGAGGCACATTTTCATTTGAATCGATATGTGGATAAACAGAATAGTCAGTTCTGGGCAATGGGAAAAACTCAGGTTATTCATCAGTCACCTTTGCATCTATTCAAAGTGATAGTCGGATGTATAATTTGGTCAGGAGAAAAAATTTGACCTTACTTCTTTGAAAATGAAAACGGCTTAAGGGTACCTGTGAATAGTGAAAAAAGTACTTTATGTGAGAAATAAATTCTGTAAGGAATAAATTCCGAGAGAAATAAATTCCGTGAGAATATTTATAATTGGGCTGATTTTCTCTGTTTTAAAACTCAATGTTTTTAAAACTGTTTCTTATCACATAGCTTACTGGTGTGGTTAATATGCGGTGGTTTCAACAAGACGGTGTCACATGCCCTAGAGCCCGTGAAAAAATTCAATTAGGTCGTGTACACTCCCGTTTCGGCAGTGATCAAAATTAGCCCACTAGATCGTGTGATTTAACACCAGTTGATTTATTTTTATGAGGTTATTTTAAATCACAATTCTATGTCAATCAGCCACCAACACAGCACGGGTGGAGCATTAGAGGTGGAGATTTAATGCCACATCAACGAAAATATGTATGTATCTGAAATGGTGTTGGAAAATTTCAATAAACGAATGAGTATATGTATACAACGCCATTTCCGTCATATCGCTCCTTTATTGCAACATAGTCATAACGCAAACAAGCGAGTTTCGAGAACAACATATTTCAAATTTGTAGTTGTCACACAAGTGTTAGAAAAAATTTTTAGAAAATATCTCCTAAAGGAAACAGTTTAAAGGTAATTTAAATAAAACTTTGCCACAATATAAAAGGTAGTACTGTTAAATTTTAAATTTAATTCTGCATTGTTAACTCGATAAGCTAATTTTTTGAGTTACGACTATCTTGCAATAAGGGAGCGATATATTATTTGACTTTATATGATTCAATAAAAAAACAAGATTAAAAATTATGTTCTCTTATGCAGACATTACGTTAATTTTGCGGCACCCTTTACTAATACAAGTCATTTTTATCAGCTTTAATCAAAAGAATATTTGTATTTGCTGGCAACTTTTCAAAATACTTATGTGTCATGCTTAACAGCTGTCAATCATTTAATGTGGCAACCTTTCGGCCTGATTAGAACATATAAGAAAATTTTAGATAATCGAAATATATTTTTAAGTTGCACAGTAAAGTTTAATGAACTTGCTTTTTTTGTCAATTAAACAATAGTAATACGAGTATATACAAGCGCATAAATAATAGATCATATGTCTATTAAGCATGTGTGTATAAACATATCTTAAATAAGCATAAACAAATGCTTACATTTAAGTATAAAAATTTAACGTTAAACACGTACAATTTTTATGTATATACATACCCTGTCGGATAATCAGTAGCTGACTACAAAAATAGCCAACTTTTAATTAATTTTTATGAACCAATTTTAAGCTATCATGCAAGGCGAATTCATACCAGGTAAATGCAAGAGCAATAAATACAACACTACAAAAAATAAATCTTTTTCAAATGTCAAGGGAAAAATATAAACACAAAAAGGAATTTAAAAAAAATATATAGTTATAATAAAAAAATATAAAAAAAATTTACAATAAAAGACAAACATTTAATTATTTCGTGAAACTTTTAATTATTTCGTAAAAATTAAAGTCTCAGGTCATAGAGCTTGGAAAGAGGAAAATGGCCAGCAAAATTGGGGAGGATAGCAGGCGCTTAAGATGCAATACATAATTTAAAAAATTGTTTTGACAAATTTTTTTCAAATTTCTATTCAAAAAAAAATACAATAAAAGAAAAACTTAATTATATTGTGAAACTTTTAATTATTTCATGAAACTGAAAGTCTCAAATCATAGAGCTTGAAAAGGTTCGAATGGCCAGCCAGACTGCGGATGATTCTGGATGATATCTGGCGCTCAAAATAGAATACATAATTTAAAAAATTGTTTTAAAATTTTTTTTTCCAATTTTGTTTTAATAATGCCATTGACATCTGAAACAGATTAAAATTAAAAAAAGTTATCAGCTGCGCTGTCAATTTCACCTGTTATGAATTCGCGTTGCTATCATGTATACAATGCAAAAATGTATTTCCAATGTCGCTACTTAGTAGGCGCCGTAGATTTCAGTTTTTTATTATTAATACTACTGCGAAGTCTTTTTATATAGGTACATATAAATTTTTCACCTCTGTGGAAGTTTTCTAAAATAAAATTATTTTATGTAAATACATATGTCAAATAATAAAGATATTGATATTGTTTTAATTTTAATTAAAAGTGCAAGAATGAGAGTCGTTAGCAAAGTACATTTTAGAAACCTTTTTAAAAAAGAACGTAAAGCAAGCCACAGACTATGCGACTAGTTGTACAACATGACGATGTTGGTTATAAGATTGTAACGTGTGTGGGATCGTTGTGTCATTGTAACGAGAGGTTTTCCCCCTTTAGGCTGAGATAGCTCAGGGCTGCTAGGATTCATTACAAAAATTTATATTTGTGACCAGAGAACAAGAAAAAAACACAACACACTCATTTTTTCTATATAAAATGTGGTATATTGATTAAAAGTTGCTTCTGCGTTATACGACGGATCGCAGTGCCAACACCAAGACATCGCCTTTGGCCGACTGTGTATATAGAAGTACGTGGGTTTCGCGCTAAAACGCGGTGAGGGGAGATTAACTCAAACCCTCGGGGAATTAGACGAATGCCGAATCACATACACGACACGAGGTTGGTTGAGCGTAGTGTCGAGAATGTACGGAGGAGAGCTTTACTCAAAATCCTCTGAAGATCCTCTTTTAAGAAGAACAAACCGATTCGCGCTCAGAATACGATGAGGGGAGGTCAACTCTAAACCCTCAGTAGGTTAATGGAGCGCGAATTACAACACGCAGTTGGTTGAGCGAGTATGGAGAATGCCTACGGGCACGGAGGATGAATACGGGTTGTGTCTCGGTTGTACGAAAGATTAAGAAGTTTTGATTTTTTGGGTGGTTGTATCGACTGGTTGTAAAATTTAGGAGCATGTTGTACAACTTTATTTCGATTTGCTCCTACTTGCTTTATACACAATTGTTGTATCTGCGGTGATCTTTACTCAACAGAATTTTTTAAGAACTGAAATTGTGAATTAATGTTGCACAATTTGTGCGCAAAACACACAACACGGCAAGCCAACGTGTTGTAGCAACGGTCGCATAGTCTATGGCATGGGTAATGTATACGCCAACAAACAAACATTTGATGCAATATTATTTCTGAAATTTTTAAGTTTTTTTTTGTAACGTGCAGTGTAAGGGATGACCCCTACATATGCAGTGCATTGTACCAGAACTAGGAAAATAGGTTGTGAGGAGGGGGAAAGAGGGAATAGTGTTTGTGAACATTTGATTTGAATTTTCCAACGTTATAACAGACAGGAAACACGTCTGCAGGCAACTTATTCCACAGACGAAGCGTACGGCTGAAAAACGAATTCTCTCTGTAATGCGTAGTGCGATTCCCCGGGCAATCGACCACAAATAGATGAGCTCTAGACGATGAGTGCGTGCTACGTAAAAATGTGCGAGTTTCGTGAACAAGATCCCTAATCTCTTTAGAGCAAAATCCATTGTAGTAACGATAGAACAGAGTAACGCACCCCACACTGCGACGATGCTCCTGTGAGTCAATAGAGTTGGATACCCTACTGTCACCGATAAGCTTCTTCGCCCTCTCCTGCACACGGTCGAGTAACCCCAAAATAGACTTTGAGGCACCGGCCCAAACATGAGAGTTGTATTCCATTTTCGGTCGGATGTAGGTGGTATAAATAGTAAGGAGGTCAGATGAAGTGAAGTACATCTTACACCGTTTCAAAAAACCAAGGCACTTGAATGCTTCTTTGGAGACATGAAAAATGTGTTTAGTCCAGCGAACATCACACTGTATCTTCATTCCAAGAACATCAAGAACATCCGATTCCTCAATATTTATACCATCCATGAGTACAGATGAGGCAGCATCTGCGGTCGTTTGTTTGTGTGTTAATAGGCAACATTGGGTCTTACGAGCATTAAAGGTGACCCTGTTTTTACGACCCCATTCGGAGATTAATAGAAGATCACTATTCAGTGAATCATTCATATTTAACCTCTTGGCAGCGATCTCTGATAGGCTGGGCCTATAACTAAAAGAGTACAAGTGACAAACGCTGCTGTCATCCGCGAAAGAGTGGAGTGTAATATATAATATAAAAGTCAAGTTTTAAATAAATTATTTTTGAAAAATTACAAATAAATACGTTAAAAATGTTGACTAATTTCTTTTATTACGAACAAATATTACAATTGAATGATTGTTAGATGTCAGCTAGTTACAAAAAGTTGTTTTTCACCTACAGTGTCAACAAAATACTTTTCTTTGATTTAAAACTAGCTAACTTATGGTTGATTTAAAAAGACCTTACTTGTAGCCAACGGTAGAGTAGTGAAAATATTGCTAATTGAAAGTTAACATTTAGCAGTTAACCTGCTGTTAGTTCAAAAGTAGTGTAAAGTCGGGCGATTGACTACTTCCTAGGACATCATAATGTTAAAGTAGTTAGTTGCTACCATTGAAAAGTACTCCAAGTGTCTGTCAGCACTAGTTGGAAATAGTTAACTTAAAGTTAGTTTAAAATTTACTCAGTTTCCGACAGGGTATATACTCGTACACATACATACAAGCAAACATAAATATTTTTATTATTGTTTTGGGGGCAAGCGTGATTTAAAATTTTAAAAAATTTTTGTTGCTCTTGCAAAGAGCGTAAGCGACAAGTGCTTTCATGTAATCAAACTGCTTTTATAAAGAAATATATTAAAGAAAAATAATTTTTTATGTAATATGCCATTTTTGTGAATAAAATAAAATATCAACTCGTATTTAGGTTAGGGTCAGGAGAAATAAGTTTTCAAAATATTTCTTTGGCACACGAGCTTATGTCTGTTATACATATAATACATACTCGTACATGGCTTTTGATTCATATACCTACAAAGGCCCTAACTAAAGTACCGTAATAACTCCTACTCTCCTTTCTTAATCCAAGATTGTAAGAGTAAAACAATCAGTATTAGAATGAGACAGTTATAGGAGTAGGGGATATTTTTATAGAGGTATAAAACTTTAAGCCGGTAACACTGCTTTAACTGGTGGACATTTTGTCAGCTGTTGTGATTTATACTTGGCATGATTTGGCATTTCAATAGGAACAGACTGATGCCTGAGCAACGTTTCCAAATTGTGTAAATATATCCCAAAACAATATTGTCGTTGACCCCAATTTTCATAAGTGAATTTTTTTAGCGATGAAGCTTACTTTAGTTTAAATGTACAATGCCAATAAACACAACTGGCGTATTTGCAGTAATGACAATCTTGAAGTGTATGTGAAGACTCCGTTACATCCAGAAAAACTACGAGGATTTATATCGTAGCTAACTAGATGGTAGCACAAAAACAAAAAAAATTATTTATTTTTTTTTTTTAAATTGCGATCTGTCAAACGTCAGCTGTTAAAATTTCACCCGAATTCATTGATTAGTTTATTTGTTGTAGTTGTTTGACGAAAACAACTTTTGTGTTTCTTGAAAAATGTAAAAAAATTGAATTTCGTGCAGTGACTAAACACTATTATTAGAAAGGGAAAGCGACGAAAGAACAGCTCGATAAACATTACGGTAAGTCTGCTCCGTCAGATTACATGGGAAAATATTGGATTGCTGAATTTAAACGCAGCCTAAACAACACTAAAACAAGGCCGTCAACAGGAACGCCAAAAGAGGTAGTTACTGAAGAAAATATCAAGAAAATCCTCGTCGAGTCAAATTACGTAAGATTGTGGAAATGGTAAACATATCATATGAACGTGTATTCAACTTTTTGCATGAACTCAGTGTCGAACAAAAACGAGTTCGACAGACCATTTCACAGCGGTGTTTGTATTTTATATTTGAAAAACGCTGCTTGGAAGTATTTTGTATTTGAAATGCACAACTTGAAAGTATTTTGTATTTGAAATACATGAGGTGTGTATTTTGTCCAACCCTGTAAATAATTCACATCAATCAATTTTTTCTGGGAACGACACAAAAATAATAAACATGTTTTAATTAACAACAAAATTATCATCATTTTCTTTTTAAAATCCATGTGTATGTACAAATGTTTATAATTTCCCAAAAATCCTATAATCTTTGTTCTCGCACACATTTCCAATTAATAATATTTTTTTACAAGATTTGAATTCCAACGAACAAGTGGAAAATATGTACAGATGTGTTCAAAAAAAGAGGAGTGCTGTTTAAGAATTTTACGGCCTTAATTATAAAAAATATATAAAACGTGTTTAAGCTTCCAGGATGGTTACGTTTGGCAACACTGTATAGTCAAGCCGCGTATGGCAACACTTCGCTGGCAAAACTGGAAGTTCGCCAACGAATAAATTTCTTAACAGCAAAACGAGCCGGAGGCCATTTTTTACAGCCTCAAATAGTCCTCAATGCACAACATTCACCACCACTAATCATCATCACCTCCAAATCCAACCCAGAAGTCCACTTCTTCGCTAGCAAAACTGAAAGTTTGCCAACGAATAAAGTTCTTAACAGCCAAATGATCCTGAGGCAATTTTTCTACAACCTCGAATAGGCATTATCATGCTCAATGCACAACATTCACCACCACTAATCATTATCGCCTCCAAATCCAACCCAGAAGTACACTACCGTTGAGACATCACCACATCGTCATCATCGGCCAGCAAACTTATCGGTAAATCCTGTTTTTCATTTATTATTAACATGGCCTAGCCTCCCGTGTGTTGCAGCTATTTCTACTTAAGGCCCTCACTATCGTACACGATCGTACGATTCGTTCACAGAAAACTGTTTCAAAAGTCTGGCCGACTTAAAAAAATCGCTTCAATGACGTTATAGGCCACACTATTACACAAGTCTGATTGAAATAATTTATATACACATAATAATTTTATTTAAGTAAATTTTTTTCTTGAGGCACCAACAATATTCTTATATTTTTCATAATATACATCACACTGATCGCACAGAAACCATAATGTTTTAATAAAGTTTCATAAAATTTATCAAATCGCACGATTTGTCAAAAAGTCTGTTGCACGGTTGCATTTTTAGTACTTTTTCAGCACACATGCTTTATTTTGTAGATCGCACGATCGTGTATGATAGTGTAACATGGCCTTTAGCGATTTTTGTCAAATAAGGCTCATAGCACAACATTAACGTTAGTAAAACACTTACTCGGTTCAGCGCAATATCTGAGTGCCAAATTACTTTGCGCCTTGTATGTTTGCTCGGTCTCTTAATTAAACTTTTTTCTTCTGATATTAATTAACAGATATTAAAGCATTAGTCTTTGAAAAAATTAGGAAACACTCATCATTATAGTGCAAAGAGTTAATTAGGATATCCTCTGTAGTTGAATAACACTCCCTATTTTTTTGAATACAACTGTACATGTTTCACTTTTGTGTGTGTGTGCCAATTTAGTTTTAAATGCCTCATTAGTTGAGTGGTGAGACAACATGGTGGATTTTCAGTATAAACAGGCATTTATTTAGTCCATTCAACTCTGTGTCATCGAAAGAAATTGCCTTAAATCGTTTGAATCCTACATCAGTATTAAGTAAGAATCGTCATAAGCTTAAATGGGCCAAAGAGATACAACACATTGTATAACACACAGATATGCATCTCACAACTGCAGACGAAACTCAAACATACACATATATATGTACATATGTATCCAAAACACATACACAAACAAATTTAATAACAAACTAATGGACACCAAAACAAAACAAAGAAATCAAAAATAAAGGCAAATACTCGTACAAAGTGGAAATACTCGTACAATGAGAATACAAAACTTGCATGCATAAATGAAAAAGAATACTTGTGTTGTATTATTATTTCAACGTTAATGACAGTGTTCTACACACAAATACACACAGACGTACAAACTCACTGAGGAGCCAAACAAAAGAAAACAACAGCGAATGTTGATCAAATGATGATAATGACGTTTTAATTGAGGAAAAATAAGAACTTAAAGGTAAATTGTTTTTTCAGTATGGCAATGCCGACTTTCTGTCACATTACGCAATCATTTGTGATAAATGCCTAAAATAGTTTAAATGTTTCTTCTTTTTTTGTAACTAACTAGCTGGTCGCCCCGACTTCGCTCGGAAGGTATATACTAAGGATAATACAGAATTGCTTAAAATTATACAATATACAAATATTTCAGTACAAAGAAAATTGTTTGCTCAATTTATTGATAAAAATTCTTCTAAATTGGATAATTAGCATAACTACCAACGTTGTCAATTCGGTGCATCCGTGCAAGTATCATCAAGGGTTTTTGAAAAATTTTTGTGGGAAAAATTCTTTAGTCGTTGCGTTGTGTCCTTTTTTTTAATTTTCGGCTAGCTTTTTAAATTTCGGTGGCACTAAATGATATTTAATACAGCTTTTCCGTTTAATGTAAAAAAAAGTTTATTCAAGTGTCTAAAATTTTTACATTTCATTTTGTAGACCAAAATGCGAACCCGGAATATTAATGTGGTACGTTACCATATCATATGTACAAAGTGAGATAATCTTGCTGTTGCATATGAACACATTCTCGAAAGAGAAAGGAACATTTCGGTTTATACAATTTGCTGCTTTTACAGAGTGTTTTGCTGTTAAACTTGATCGTTCGCCAAGTTTGTCAAATATTACGATAAAAGCAAATACTGAATAGTGAACTTTGTAATCATTAATGCGCATGAATTCGCTACTGCTTTCGTAATTAATAAATTATCAAATTGATTAAACTCTTAAATATTTTCAAAACGATTGGATTTGGAGTAATTCTGGCAAATTTTCGTATATTTCAATAAATTCTTTAAAAACCACCCACTCTATTTTCACGCTTACGAAAACGCAAATAAAATTTCCTTTGTGTTTGATAGAATAGAGTCTGTAACTTTTAATGATTCGATAATCGTAAATATTTTCAACATATTTTATTCCTTGCAGTAACAATTATAATTTTGACGACGCTGTATTTTAATATATTTGCAAAAAGACAGTAAAATTAACACAGTATAATTAAATAATGTTTCGTTCAATAGCTAGAGTTCGTGTTTGTCAGAATTGGCCTCTTTACAATAATTATAACTATATTTGATCAAATTTGTTATTTAACATGTTTGTTAAATAACAAATTTGATCAAATATAGTTATAATTATTGTAAAGAGGCCAATTCTGACAAACACGAACTCTAGCTATTGAACGAATTTGCCGACAGGACATTATCCGGTGCTATCAGACCCAGTTTGATCGTCTAATAGTCGCTTAATAGGTTGTTTTATTATCGCATTTTTAATACAAAAATATTATACTTTTTATAATTTTTAAAATGAAAAGAAAAATTCCAAATTTGGTGAATTTTTGTTGAAACAACGCGCTTTTTCTCCCATTTTGGTGCGTTTTGAAATTTCAAATTAATTTAAATTGGTTTAATTGATTTAAAAAGGAGGATGATAACTATCTCACTTCAAAGCTTGATAGTAAAGTACATTTTTTTTAGTTTTTCTATCAGCTGTCCGCGGCAAAAACATTGAGATTCTAACCTATACTCTTTTAAATCAGTTGGTATGGTGGTATTCTAGGAATAAGCATTTATTCGCCGTTAACTTTCCCATTACTATCATTGCTTTTATAGCGTTTACCATCAGCGTTTTAACAACCAATCTAGTATCATAGTAAGAGTATATTGTTGGCTGGCTAAGGTTACATAATATCGCAACTACTGACCCAACCTTAAGCTGTAAGTAATTTGGTGACATTTGCTGTAATGGCGGCACGTAGATTTTTAAAAGAATTCGTATCATCAATATTCACCAATTGCAACCACATGTAAAAGTATACATCATTGCCTGTATGAGCTGAGTAGACTTAGTGCATCACTAGTCGGGGGAAGTGTAAGTCTCGCGGGCTGCACTTCTCCCTCAGGCAACACAACGGGACCAAAAGGACCCAAGTGGGCTGGTTTCATGAAACTGGCGGCCTGTACAACCTAACCTAACCTAGTGCATCACTAAGCGAACATCTATATACCCAGAAATAGTTTTCCACTGTGTTCTTCATTCATATTGTACACTTTCTAAAAACACTTGTTGGAGTTGTAGATGGTGGTCCTTCTGCCCGCTGCGTTCCGTTTGCTTCCGCTATATAAACTCGATGCGCAGACAAATGGATAACAGTGCGAGATATATTATTAGCTTCATTGAACGCTAATTTATCTTCCAATCTCATATTGGGAAGTGTCATTACTTCTATCCGCAAACGCAATTCCAAAAATAAACATGGCAATTTTATTTGTAACATACTTGAAAACGTATTTACAAGTAATCTATTTAGCGTAGTTGTAGTACTCTACATTAATTTCGTAATACAATCGTCATTTGTATTATGTGTACAATGAATCGCTATTTGTGAAAACAAAAATTGTCATTGCTTCATCATAAGTACTTTTTGGTTTTTGACGACAACATTTTTATCCATGACCACTTTTTGTCTGATAATTTGTATCGACCATCAAGTCACTCGCACCAAATTTAGAAACTTTAGCTTCAGTTGTTATACTGCTGTAATCAAGATATACCAAAATCATTACTGACTTTGTATGGGCGCTACCATGCCCACTTTCACGGCCTCACCCATTTTTGTCTAATTATATATATCGACCAATTCGTGCCAATTTTAGAAAGTTTAGCTTTAACTGTTCTGAAAATATGCAAACATCCATGTATAATTTGTATAGCAGCTACCACGCCCACTTATATGATACCGCCTCCTTTTCGGTCGATGATTTAATTTGACTTAAGCAAACAAGACCAAATCAGAAGATCTTACTGTTACCGTGCTTAAGACATAAAGAAACTAATATTTATTTTGTATGGGCGTGGCAATTTTGTTAATTTTTTTTTTCTTACAAACCGTCTTCTGAAAATTTCAAATCTCTCAAAAAACAAGTAAGAGAGTAGTATATTCATAATATCAATAATGGGAAACGTCATAGCAATGCTGTCAGGGCTTTTGCCTAAACGTATAACAAAAATATCCAATTGTGTAGAGATAAAAGCTCAGCTATTTAAATTCTACTGGTTCTATTGGTCTTTCTTGCTGGAGGACTTGTCTACAACCTAAAGTACCATCAGTTTGAAGTGTAGCGCAACCTCGTTTATGAGAATTTAATGATGTGAAGATAAAGAAAACACCAATAAAGAGAGTGAGAGTAAAAAAAAGTATGACAAAGAGTTGAGATACAAAATACTGAAAGTTTGTTATCCACGATGATTGTGTATGAAATATGTGTACTTCAGTATTTCGCAAGTCGGCGACGTGGGTTGAACGATCGTTGAAACTTAAATTTGAACAAAAAAAGAAAAAAAAAAAAAGAAAAGAACGAATCAATTAGTAATAACGAAGTTAAATACAATAATAGTATTAAGTGTTCAACAAACATTCGAGAGCAAGTTAGAATAAATTAATAAGATTTATATTTAATAAACAATAAGAAAATGAAATGGTTTAAGTCTAGCAAAAAAGAGCAGGATGAGGAAGATAATGCTCGAGCCTTAGTAAAACAAGATCCTAGGACAAATGTCAAAACAACAACCGCTCAATCGGAAACTACTAATACAACAACACAAAACTCTACTATATTTAATAATAGCAAAAATACCGTTACATATCAATCGACTAAACAAACGGTTACATCCCGACAAACAGCTCGCATAACGGAAATAACAAGTAGGCGTACTCCTACCCCGGAAGAGTTTGAGGAAATGATGCGTTTGTTGCATCTAAATAAAAAACCCGACACAAAGACATTTACCAGCACAACGACAACTTCAAGTGTACCTTTAAGGCGCAACCGGCCCAGCAATTTGCCAGCTCTACCCTCCTCTCAACGCAACTCGCAAAATGGTATTTCACCCAAAAGTGCCACAAAATTCAAAAGTACTGCTTCACCAATTTCCCGTCTTATCTTTAACTATGAGTCATCATCACAAGGGACCAATACTGCAGGTGACGGTTCGAAAACACCTAAAACACCAACAATTGTTAAGACTTCAACAACAACAGTCACAGAGAAAAATGGTCGTACCATAACCCAACGTGTTGAGGAGCACCGCATAAAATTTGATGCCAAAAACTTTAAACTTTCTACGCCGAACTCTCCACTTACTAAAAACTTCACTTCGGAGGATAATTATAAATTTGATGCTCGTCCCTTATTGCCTGCCTTGCCAGCTCCGACTCGTCTCAGCAATACCAGTCTGAACAGTAATAGTAGCACATCTTCTATTAAATCTACGATCTCAAAACCTACCTCAACATATGGCTCCACTTACACATCGCCTTATAAACAAAGGGAGCTGAATCGCGTGGCAAATACTACCCCAACTTTTGCTACTACTACAAAGCCAACATTTACCACTACAAAAACAACATACTCTAAGCCCAACACAAATTCGCTATTCAACTCCAGCACGAAACCCACCACAACAACATTTAGCTTAAGCACGCCTAAAACAACAGCCACCACTTACATCTCCAATATAAGTAAGCCCACACCACTTTTTACCTCCTCCAGCACTACGAACACTTTTACCCCAACCACTGCAGCGAAACCCGCAAATACCACTGGTGGCAAAAACGCAACACCCACTTTATTGACCAGTGGTAAGACTGTTACAACGCCTCTGGACAAACCGGGTTATGCGTACATTTTCAATAATGTAATTTTCGATAATCCCAACAACGAGGAACGCGTTGGCAGTGCTGAGGATGTCAAAGCTTTGGTCCAAACTTTTGAGTATTACAAAATGAAAGTGACCGTCATAGAAAATGCTAAAGTGGAGAAAATTCGCAAGACTGTTGAAAAAAGTAAGTACCAGTGCCATATTATCACATTTTATTCCAAACATATTTTTATCTTGCCAACTTTTATAATCGACAACTTTATCAGCCGGTTATTTACATATATGTATACCTGTGCGTACAGTGAACTCACGATGACGTGAATACTTTTATTTTTTCTTTGACTATGTGAACAAAGTACGCAAGCTTAGAAGCATAAACAAAATGTTCTTAACTTTTTTTGTTGCTTTATTTTCTAAATTTACTTAAAATTTTGAGAGTCCCAGAACACATTTTTAAGTTTACGTTGATTGTATTTTTTATACATGCATATACGGTGGCTACAACGCATAATCGGACAAGAATGTGGCTAACGAAACTATGCTGTAAACAAAAACCAGCATTGCCAGCTTTGAAATTTCAAAAAAATTTTCATGTCTCTAAAGAAGCCTTCAAATGACTCGGGTTTTTGTAACGGTATAAGATGTACTTTACCTTCTATATCCGACCGAAAATGAAATATAATTGTTATGTTTGGGCTGGTGCCCCAAAGTCTAGTGACTCGATCGTGTGCTGAAGTAGGTGAAGAAACTTATCGGTAGCAGTAGGGTATCCAACTCTATTAACTCACTGGAGCATCGACGTAGTGTAGGGGGCGTTACTTTGCGCTATAGTTACTACAATTATGAACCTTGTTTCCGAAACTCGCACAATTATACGTAATACGCGTGCATCATCCAGAGCTCATCTATTTGGGGTCGATACCTCCGGGAATCACACAACGTATTACAGATAAAATGCCGGTATTCGGGGGCTAATAACTCCCCGAAGTGCTGTTGTCTTGCAGCAGATACTTGTACTGTGATCGCTAGACGAGTGAGCTGATTAAAGGCTAATGTTCTTACTTGATTTCGACCTACCAACTCATTAAGCCTTGTCTTCCATTGGCTGTTAAGAAATTGCATGAAGAAGGGATTAGAAGGCCCGAACACATCTTGAGCATCAGTAATTTATTTATTTTTTTTTTTTAACCACTCTAAATTCATTACGGAATTTTTTAATGATTCGGCAACTTCTCTAACTGTTTTACCTTCCAAATTTATATTAACTATTGATTGTCTTATTGGGGCACTAGTTTGTATTCCATTTGGAGCCATATTCACTTACAGAATTTTCTTTTCTAACAAAAATGTTACATTTATTCTAACCTTTGCTGGTTTTTAGTTAGCAACAGCATGGAAAAAAAGAGATATTTTTTTGCATGAAAAAAGGGCAACATACCAAGCATATTTTGCCCTAAGAATCAAGTGCAGGGCGAGACTTTGCCTGTTTTACTACAGTGTATACTGACTTATACTGACCTTATAGCTATGTTTTACTCGAAATTAATTATTCCAGCTTTCATAATTTATTGATAATAATTTCAAAACAAATATAAAAAAGAAAAATAAGACTGTAAAAATATTAATATTGTTACAAATTTTTGTCACATCTAACCCAGTGTGCAGCTGTTGATCTGCTTGTTATACTATACATGTGTCTTAAGCAAAATGCTTTAGGAAAATATGATTTACTTGCTAAATATATTGTTACGCATTTGTATTACATCTAACTCAGTGTGCAGCCGTTGTTCTGTTTGTTATAAATGCACAACACATTCACACAAACAAGATAAAACTAAAAACATAATACACAAACAAAAAAACATACAAGTAAATCAACTACAAATCATGTTGTTGTTTTTCTTGTATATTGGTATTCGTTTTATTATTGTTTGTTGTTGTGACTTGCTGATTGTTCGCAAGCATGTGTATGAATGTGTATATGCGTAAGAATTATATTTGTACATTTGAGCCTAGAATTATGAATGACTAGAATGATCTTGATGATTATAGAAGATGATAATGAAGTATAAATAGTAGGCAGGTCGGCGGCAACGAGTCAGTTTATTTTTAACATTTATGCAAGATAGTCATAAGTCAGAAAGTAGCAAGTCTTGTGTTTTGGTACACAGTGGTATCAAGTATAAATAAAGTTATGAACTATTGAAGTACTGTGTAACGCACAAGAGTGTGAGTCATTACTTCATTTGCAATTGAAGAATCCGCAAAAACGTTTTCAGAGGCAAAAACGTAACAATATAAATTAGTAAAGCTATAAAGCAAATTTGAAACCTAACAGTTTAAAACAGGAAAAGGTGTTAAAGTGAAAAATGGCAATTAGCTGTTTTCTTGAAGGTAAATTGAAAAGAAAAATTTAAAAAAAAAAATCTTTTCGAACTTTAAAAGTTTAACTGTAAAAAAATTAAAGAGAATTAAAACTTGAAAGCAAAATTGAGAGAAAACTTGACCGTATGACGTCCAAGTTAAAAGGATATTCATTCTTTTACATATCGCTCCTTTATTGCAACATAGTCATATCTCAAAAAATGAGCTTTTCGAGTTAACAATGCAGAATTGTTAACAGTACTACCTTTTATACTGTGCCAAAATTTTATTTAAATTACATTTTAACTGTTTCCTTTAGGAGATATTTTCTAAAAAAAATTTCTAAAACTTGTATGGAAACTAAAAATTTGAAATGTGTTTTTCTCGAAACATGTTTTTTTGCGTTATGACTATGTTGCAATAAAGGATCGATATGTTTTTTAGCAATTTTTATTCACTAACTAATATATGTTTTTTAAGAGTGTAAAAGTGTTAACATTTATTTTATCGCTGTAACGTGAATAAATATAAAACTGATATCATTTGGAGGAAGGTAAGCCGTGTAAAGCTTTTTTGTTCTAAAATTTTTACAAACTAAAACGAGAAAAACTGGTAAAAATTAGTTCGTATTATCGCAAATCCACTGTGTAATCCTATGTGACTGATAAAAATGATTGAGTTCCGAGAAAAAGAACAGCAATAAAATTGACTTGTTATTCAACTTGCCGCCCTGCTTCTTCCT
This sequence comes from Thecocarcelia acutangulata, assembly GCA_914767995.1. Taxonomy (NCBI): domain Eukaryota; kingdom Metazoa; phylum Arthropoda; class Insecta; order Diptera; family Tachinidae; genus Thecocarcelia; species Thecocarcelia acutangulata. The sequence continues at coordinate 8,444,222 of OU612098.1, read as the reverse complement.
CGTATGTGTTTTTGTTTTATCAATCTATAATTATAATTTCAATTTTGCTATTTGCTTTACCTCAATAAATGTGAGAGCAACAACTGTATATTTATAATACAATATTAAATTACATTTCCCCACCAGAAGGGTAAAAGGTTTTACCGCGGGCTTTACTCATATCAGGAGAATATTTATTTCCAAAAAGTGTGTTGAGTTATAAAACTACTAAGCAAGTTGAATGTTAAATAAAACTTAATGATGTTTTCTTAAAGATCAGGTCGTACAATTAGTGCTAGTTATATATTTAGATATTCACAGAATAGTAATGCACAGTGGGCTCGATTGCCTATTAAAAGCAATGTATAATTTTATCTCGGACCAGTACTAAGGAGATGACTCCAACATATGCAGTGCTTTGTACCGAAGCTAGGAAAATAAGTTATGGGGAGGAGGAGGAGGAAAAAGGGGGTAGTTGTTTGTTTGCCCTTTTACTTGAACCTTTCAGCGTTATATGTGGCAGTATGTGAAATTGACTTACATCAGCAGCAGTGTTTTCAGATTTCAAAAGGCACTTAAAATATTTATTTATTTATGTAATTATACAGTTGTAAATAAATTTGCAAAGTACAGGATGCACATCATAGGCAGAGTAACGAAGACCCTATGCCCACGATGGTGTTAACAGTAATTTGTTGCGGTGCTCTGACTAACTATACTATCCTATGCCTTCGCTTACGAAGTTGCCGCGTGGTTAACAGCGAAACACCTCAAAAAATCTGTAAACTAATACAGTTAAGGCCCATTTAGCCGACTGTAGAAATTGTAAATGTAACGTAAATGTAAATGTAACGTAAATGTAAATGTAGGAGCACTTATAGAACACTTAAAACCGTATCAGGTGTTTTTGATACAAACTAAAAAACAAAAGTGCATGTAAAGAAAAAGTGTTCATTTATTACTGATTTACAGGAAAAGTGTTCTGTTTTTCATTTTTATATTATTGTATGTTAAAGAAAATAACTAATTTTTCATAACCCATGTCTTTATATCAAATAATTTACAAGAATAAAATAAAAGCAATACAGCTGTTCATAGCAGTGATGAGAGTTCATAGTATTCAGTACATAAACAAAAAGTACGAAAATTGTTCAAAAGGTACCTAAGATTTCTAATATTTCTTTTTCTGTCTATAAGTCAACATTTCATATGAGCTACAGCTGGGAAACATAGAAAAACAAGCTGTTTATAATTTTTTCATTAGTACCAATGTTGGAAGCTAATATAGCGAATAAATCTCAAATGTTTGAATTTTTGCTCTCTGCTCTTTGGTACTTCTAAAAAAATAAATTTAATTGCTTATAATATATAATAATATTAATACATAACAGGAGCGTATTTAGATTTGGCCCAGCCTTCAAGATAGTCACCTATATACATATATATAGTATATATTAAAAATTTGAACTAAATATGCTCGGATATATGTATATGAACCGACATCGGGGAAAATATATGTTTGCCTTGTATTCACCATTCCAAAAAGGAAATCTTTCATGGAAATTATCATGCAAAAATTGGTTTAGACTATATCTCGGTTAAATATGAACCGATAACGGAATTTTCCATTTTCTGTATTTTACGAGTAATTACCTCGTTTTATAATCAGAACTAATTTCAAGCAAAAGAAATTTTTCACTAAAAAATATCTCGGGTATATATGGACCGATATCGGAAATTTTCATTTTCTCTATTTGGTAACCTCCTTATATTTTCAGAAGTTCTTTTAAGCAAAAACAAACATTTATAGAAAAATCAGTTTAGGCTATACCTTTTTCAGAATTTTGAACATATCTCAGCTATATGTGAACTGATATTACTGAATTTCAATAGCATTTCCCATGACTCGATGGGGTAATAGAATGGTAAAAGAAAAAAGTTTCAAGTCTAATGGTTTTCTCAGAAACGGTATTTCAACTACCGACGGATGGACAGACGGACATCGCTTAATCGACTTTTCTATTAATTCTGATTCTTGAGAATATATATACTTTATACGGTCACAAATAAAAATTGCAGAAATTATAAACGGAATCGCAAACTTATATATACCCTTTACATTTTTGTGTATAACAGTACTAAAATTTTAGTTATATATAATTATTAGCTTATTATACTTAAAAAGTATTAAAAATGTTTTATTATTACACTTTCATTTCATCATAGACCTAAATTTATACTGTATTGCTTTCTTACATTTATATCAGCATAACTATATATTATAAACCAATTTTTAAAATTCATTTTATCGTTGGAGATGTGTTTGAGGAATATATTTTGGACATCGGGCTAATAAATGTTGAGGTTACAAATAATGCGAAAGATGCAAAAATTGTGCGCAGTGTATAAATTATGCTACCAATATACTTATGTATATCCATCTAGCGTATTTTACAGAAAATTCCAAAATTTGTTTAAATATATTATGTGTGTATACAAATTTAACCACTTAAACATTTCAATTATCAAATAAACAAAAAGTACTAAATCAGGGTTTTTGTGCCGTCCTGCCATTCACAATAATATATACCATCACTGACAACATTTGTCACGTAAACACGTAATGAAATTCTATTTTCTACAGGTTCAGACGTTACGGTTACATTTCATTACAGTCAAATAAGCATTTCCATTGTTTCTCGTATAACAGAAACGATCAGCTGTTCCGACTACATTTACATTTCTACATTTACGGTCGGCTAAATGGGCCTTTAGTTGAGATAAACAGTTAACCAATTAGAGCGAGATGCAAAACTTTCGAAGACCAAACAACGAAAACAACAAGCCTGACCTTATTTAAGAAATAATTAAGATGACACGAGAGTTGTTCTCTAGCCTAGAGCTGTAGTGTTGAGAAAGTAATAATGGAGTGCTGAGTACTCAATACTGCCTATTTTCTCAGGTACTCAATACGCAAAACTAAGTAATGAATACTTTCACAGTTGAATTATCCAGTATGTTATATCCATTTATGCAAATATTTTCTTTAAAATACTTGAGATATTTAGAACTCTATGCATAAAAGCTAAAAATCTTTTATTAAAAGTTAAAAAAAATGACACTAATGAGCGCAACTGTGCAAAAAGTAACCCAAATTTTAAAATTATCAAAAATAAATTTTATAGTATAATGGCTTGATTAATAAAAAATATCGTATGTTTAATAAACTATTATTATTATATATGAATAGTATTCAGTACTCGGTTTCAAAAGTATCGAGTAGTATTGCGTAGTCAAAAGTAACCGTTTTTTTATAACACTACAGAGCTGCTTTACGACTGCATTTGAAATACTTTGACAGAAAAATACCGCTGCGAAAGCAAGAAAAATATGGTGTCAATGGAACAGAGTTGAATTGGCTTAAAAGCTACTTAGTTAATAGAACTCAAAGAACAAAGTGCAGCAAATGTATTTCATCAGCAAAAATTATAGACAAGGAAGTACCCCAAGAGCAATACTTGGCACACTATTATTTCTAATTTATATTAGCGATACGAAAAAGTCAATAAATAAAAGCAAAGTGCGAATGTTTGCTGATGATGTGCTGATTTATACGTGTAGGGCAGATGTGCCCAAGCCCTATGCGCTTGATGCTCAATTGTTTTTGTAAAAGCGCTTAGCTATACTGGGTTGTGCTCTTTAATACACACATACTGCACTCAGCATTAGCCATGAAAAATACACAAACTACTTTGTCTCATTATCACATCACAAGGGCAAAACAGTAACACTTTCGTATGCTTTGCTGGTAAACATTGAGGACAACGATTATTAGTGTAAATTTTGTTTTTGTAAATATGTTTTTCTTTTAGCAAAAAAAAAAAAAAATTAAATAAAAATAGGGTTTCCTTACATGTATTGGTGTTTGCTCGTCCATAAAGAACTTTTGGGCACCCCTGGTGTAGGGAAAATGCAAATGAATGTGTTAGAAATTTAAATGAAGACTTTTATAATGTTGATCAGTATATCAAAATGAATAAAATAAAACTTAATATAGCTCTAACAATTGGTCATGGTTAGACGGACGAGTTGCTTAAGGGCTGATGCTCTATATGGACTTTGGCCCACCAACTCATTAAATCCTGTCTTCCATTGACTGTTGGAAAATTGCAACACTCGAACTCTTCAGCAAAGGGTTTTTCTATATGGCCACAAACTTATAGCAATAAGTTGCGATCGGTGTAGGCCTTGCAAGCCACACGGAAGCGCGGGGAAATCGTGAAGAGTTGAACCAGTGGAGTTGGTCCATCATCAGATTAGACCAACAAGGCAGGTGCTGATGTAAATAAATTTCCAATTTTTTCTATACAATTCTTTACCTTTATAAGCTTAATGAAGTATTCATTGCAATCATAAGCTAATAGTTCAAAAACCAGCTTTGTTTTCCATTTCCCTCAAGTTTTTCCACTGCTTTAAGACAATACAATTCATGCTATTGGACATGCACTGTACACACTTTATGAGGGCATAATTAAAAAGAAAATTTTTTTCTGAGTTTTTCAAAAATAAAAAAATGAAGTTATTGAATTTTTGTTGAACTTTATAATATTTTTAAATTAGATTTTTCGTTTGTACATTTGTACATCGGGTTTTAGTTCAAGTTCTTTCCTTTCTTAAGTTTTTTCTTAAGAAGGATTTTTTATAATACAAATTTGTTGTGATCAATAATTTTTGTTTGAAGAAGACAAGAAAAATAATAATCAAATCTTTAGCTGGGGGACAACTAGCTGCTTCGTAGTCGCTGCACTACTCATCAGCACCCATTGGGATTTGAACTCGCATTATGACGTATCATGATCTGCTGCCTTAACCACTCAGCCACCAAACCATTTAGTTATTCTCTACCTATATTCAGGTCATATTGAATCACATATGCATTTTGTTAATTGCCCACATTGTTTGTATAGCGCATGCTGTCGCTGAAAAAGCGGTATTTCTTTTTTAGTTATTAACATACATATTTTGAATTACTACAAATATATTTTTATATTGAACATAAAGAGAATTTTACTTCTCAGAACCTGCATTTCCATTTAAATGTGTTTGAAAAATGTTCCTTTAATTGCTCTGATTTTTTTTCAATTATTACTGATTGCTTTTATGGTGAATTTATAAAAAAGTTTTCAATAACAGAAACCAATTTATGAAAAAAAAATCATGATCAATTAAATCAAAGTACAAAGCAAACAATTATATGAGTAATACAATAAGTATGAAAGTAATAATTCGTAGTAAAAATGCTACTTCAGCACCACCCTCCCGCCCCTTAACAGTAAGTATTTTCGAAAGCAAATATATCAATATATTTTATGTTCTTCTCTGTTTTCCTTACTCGCATATCGTAAAACAATTGCATGTGATTATATATCGTCAAGAGTAGTGATCAACAAGCAATGCCCACAAGGGTATACTGAATGTTCTCTTTGTAGGGGGATCTAAAACCAACCGCATGAGGATTTTAGACATATAAATTATGCCTTACAGTGGAACCTAAATTAGAGCGTAAGGTCTTAAACCACAGCCAGAACTTTGTTGCCAAGATAGGCATATCAATCACGATCAGCACCGAGATGACCTGCAATTGTTGAAATGGTGAACAAATCATATGAACGTGTGCTCAACATTTTGCATGAACATTTGCATATGAAAAAGTTATCGGCAATATAGATGCCGCGTTTGCTCAGTTTCGAACAAAAGCGAGATCAACAGACCACTTCACAGTGGTGTTTGGACATGATAAAGCATAATCCTGTTGATTTTTGGCGTCGATTAATAACTGTTGATGAAACGTGGATCCACCACTACACACCTGAAACTTAAAATCAATCAAAACAATAGGTGGCAGTTGGTGAAAGTGTTCCCAAGAAGGCGAAGATAGTGATATCGGCTGGCAAGGTTATGGCCTCTATTTTTTGAGATGCACACGGAATATTGCTCATCGATTATGTCGAAAAAGGATCCACAATCATAAAAAAGTATTATCATGCATTATTGGGCCAATTGATTAATGCAAGCAAGAAAAAAAAACGACCAGATTTAAAGAAGAAATACAACGCACCAGTTCACCAGGATTAGATACGGTGCTAAAATTACGTGAAATACAGTTCGAATTGGGTGGTCATACACCTTACAGCCCAGATTTAGCTCCTAGCGAATTGTTCCTATTTCCAAACTTAAAAAATGGCTCGCAGGAAAAAATTTCATTTCAAACCAAGATGTGACTACAGAAACTAGTACATATTAATCGTATTAATTAGATGGTATAAAAGAGTTGGAATTTGTGTATTGAGCTAAAAGGAGACTACATGGTCTGATCAAAAAATAACCGTTATTTTAAAATTTCGTGAGTTACATAGGTTGGGTTTTCGTATTTTTTCTGTTATGCTGGTACACATATCTATTATATATGTGAGCAATATCAGGCATTTTGGATTGTCAGTTTGTTTTTGACAGATAAAAAAGGTAGTTGTGCTTTGGTGTGCTCTTCGATTTCTTACTAATTTTTCTAAATTTTGAGCAGCTCAGGTGCTGTTGAAATCAACGGCGATCCAAATTTCCTCAAAATGGTCATAACTGGTGATGAATCATAGGTCATACCATAGGCTATGACATTGAAACCAAAGCCCAATCATCGCAATGGAAGCGCCCAGAAGAGCCAAGACCGAAAAAAGCACGTCAAGTTCGGTCAAATGTGAAGGTTTTGCGTGATGCATCATGAATTCTTGCCACAAGGACGTACCGTCAACAAGGAATACCACCTTGAATTTATGGGTCATTTGCGCGAATCAATTCGCCAGAAACGCACAGAATTGCAAAAAAAAAAACAATCATGGATTTTGCACCACGATAACGCACCAGCTCACACATCGATGCTTGTGCGTAAGATTTTGGTCCAAAACAAAACCGTTATCATGATGCAACAACCATCGTATTTACCGAACTTGGCCTCCGCTTACTTTTTCCTCTTCCCAAAACTGAAGACACCAATGAAAGCAAAGAGTTTTGCTACGACCAGAAAACAAAACCGTTATCATGATGCCTCAACCGCCGTATTCACCGAACTTGGCGCCCGCTTACTTTTTCCTCTTCCTAAAACTGAAGACACCGATGAAAGGAAAACGTTTGAGGAGATAAAAGAAAAACCAAGACAGGAGCTGTTGGCGATACCAAAAAGTGCGTTTAAGAAGTGTTTCGAGGATTGCAAAAAAGCGTATAAGAGTATTATATTTGAAGGGTACAAGATTGTTATTGATGAATAAACAAATACAGTTTATTTTTTGATCCAGTTATTTTTTGATCATCCCTCGTATGTTGAGAAATAATTGGTTTTTGAAAAAAAGAAATTTCCTACTTACATAGAGTCTATACGTGATATAATATCAAATATTTTTCTATCAGCAAACGTCAAATTTGATAGCAGACAGAATTATATCACGTGTAGCCTTCAAAATTAGTATTATTGCAATATTATATCAGATATCACAATATTGTTTTGATAATATATATTTAGAAAACCATATCATGATATGAACTGTCAAAAAACGTAAACAAAACGACATAATATTCAATTTTTGAAGAATTCCCGAAAAAAGTTTAATAAAATCATTAAAATATTTATAAAAAAAAACGCTTACTGTTCTTTATGTTGTTGGAATATATAAATTTGTTTAAGCAAAATACAACATTCAACGATGTTTACTGCATGGTTGCTTAAAAATTGTGAAATATTATGATATTTGCAAAAATACGTGGCGCCATGTTAGATATGAGAGAATATATAATTTGTTTTTTCTCGTTAATTTGCTGACGTTCTCTCTCATATTATATCAGAGTTAATATCAGTTGTAGACACTATGTTACGTAGCTTTAATATCAATCCAAACTATTATGTTTGTGGCGCTCGTTTACAAACGGAAAACGTATGTTTGTCAATTCGTTTGTGTAGTTTATTGGGCCCTTTACTCTACATAAAAAATCGTAGTTTTGTAAAACCAATTTTAAACCCCGAGAATTCCATCTGTAACTAAATCTATTTACAGCCTTTAAAGACATTTTGATACAAATTTTTAAGCAATTAATTTTTTTTTATGTCGCCTATTTTCAGTTCAAACAAAAGACTTTAAAGATAATGCTTGCCTTGTTATTGTCATATTAAGTCATGGTGCCCGACATGAAGAAATTGCCGCCAAAGATGGCCACTATTCCATTGATGATCATATATTGTTTCCAATCCTAAGAAATCCAACATTAAATGATAAGCCAAAACTATTTTTCATACAAGCCTGCAAAGGTTCGATGGAAACGAATGGTTATTACACCGATGCTGTGCCCTTCCATCCACATGGCAGTGCGAATGAAATTTTAAAGTGTTACAGTACATTTGAGGGTAAATAAATAATATTAATATCTAATTTTTAAATTTTTTAATTCTAATATTTCTTTCTAAAGGTTTTGTCTCCTATCGCACTGAAAAAGGTTCCATGTTTATACAAGCTTTGTGCCAGAATTTAAAATTATTTGGCAGCACGAAAAATATTAAAGACATAATGGAGTTGGTGACGCAAATTGTTAAACAACAATCGCAGTGAGTAGTAAAATAATTATTTTTATTAAACTGGTTCTAACTAAGTACATACAGCAGTGCATAAATAAATTTAATTAAAACAAGCAAATGTTTGTGCTCGCCGCAATTATGGGTTTTTTTCATATAAAAGAGTTTAACTATAAACAAAATACAGAGGTTTTTATTATCATTAGGTTTTTTTCTAATAATTTAAACACATAATTATAATTTATTTTTATAAGAATATTCTTTGAATTTAAGATCGTTAGTGTACGCGTTAAAAAAGTGTAAATTTTTGTTAGTTTGTTTGTTGTTAAAATGTTTACTTTATATTTTGTGAAATATTAAAAATATACCTGGGGGGTTACTCTCTATTGCGATACGAAAGTAAAATGCTTGTAATCGAAGAATTTTTTTTCGAAACAACACAAACAGACACAAAAACTGCGAAGCTTTTCTGCTTGTCTGCAGCTACACCCAGGATTTGTAGCGGGAGTCGAACCTGCGACCTTGAGACTGTTGGTCGAGTACTCTACCAAATCAGCTAACGAGTCACACACCCTATATTGCGTTTTCGTATTTTCCTTTCGCATTTAATTTTTCCCTTTCGCACATTTGATTTTATCACTCTTCGCTATTGTTTATTTTTTGGTACCAGTGTTGCTTCATTTTCAAACTAGCTCGCGAAAAAGTTTGCGCAAACGGCACAGAGTACCAAGTTATACTCTTATCGCATTTACCTTTCGCATGGAACTTACTTTCGCATTGCAATAGAAAGTAATCCCCTGCTGTTCGTTCGCCTTAAAAACATCATGCAGAAATTTCGACAAGATACTAAAAAATTACGGTTAAATTTCGCTACAACGAATCTGAAGATAATTCATGTAATAATAGCTACATTGAAGTATCAATGTAGCTATTAAACATGTGCTAGAGTGTAACAGAGTGAAAATGTAGGGTGGTTAAATTTTAAGGGCCAACATATATTTATTTATGCCTATGGAGAATAACTCCTTACCGGCAGATACTATAAGCACCCAATACACGTTTAAAGTTAAATGGTAACTGAGTCGGTTATTGTCCAAATTAAAGCGTGTATGGCTTTGTCAATTGATTAGTTTGACAGTTGTCGGTTTGGTTGAAGAAAAATCAAAAGATTTAGGTTTTTTCAAGTTGGCTAGTAAGTCTCTCAACTCGGTTGTGCTGTGAATGATACAATAATATAAAAGGTAAAAGCGGAAGGAACTACACCAAGCCATAAAAACATGGCTTTTTATTGTCGCTTTGTGTTGATAACTGTCAAAAAATAAATAAAAAAACAAACATATATTCTTCTTCGTGTTTTTATTATACAAATAATTTTTCTTAATAAGTTTTTGCATTTAAAATTCTAGCAATAAATAAAGTATATATGTAAAGATCAAGAGAAAGCTGTCTTTGTGTTTGAAGCTGTTTTTGTGTTTGAAAAGTATTATTGGAAATTTTTTTTTTTTTTTTAACTTTTTCAATTTGTAAACAATAATAAAAAATGTGTGTATATGTTTGCACAATATAAACAACTTTTGACAGTTATCATCACGGACAAAAATGTCGTCCGCCGTTTCGACACTACCTGTATATTATTGTACCATGGTCAAGGCGAATTCATTACTAGGTGAACTTAACAGCATAGGTGATTATTTTTTGCTTCTCTCGTTTTTTCCAATTTTTTCGCGCCATTTTAATCTGAAGATTTTTTTGTATGATTTAGTGCAATTTCAAGAAATTTGTGTAAATTTAAAAGTGAAAAGCTAATGTAATCTGTGATTTTAATTAAAAACAATTAAAAAAGTTTATATTTAACGTTTGTATAAAGTTTTTTCCCAGTTGAACAATCTTAGGCGAATTTAGATTTTGACATTCACGATATGTTTTACAATAACAAAATACATAGTATTGAATTCGACCTTCCGCTTGCATTCACCTGTATAAATTCGCCTTGACCATGGTGCTGTATGTCTCTTGATCAGCTGTCAAAATTTATGTTTGTAATTTCTTTGCAAAGAAAACTTTAAATATTTTCAAAATTGTCTTTAATTTAGTTGAATTTGATAATTGAATGAAATTCAGTTTATGAAGTATGTGGCCAAGATTCCATACAATTAAAACACTCAATTGACAATTGAATTGAAACGTGTATGGGCCACTATATATGTACAGAGATCTTCAAAATCATGAGTTTTCTTGATTTTATTTATGTGGTGGACCTACGTTATATCAACAGTTATTAATCGTCTCCAATAATCAACAGGGTTATGCTTTATCATGTCCAACCACCGTTGTGAAGTGATCTGTCGAACTTGTTTTTGTTCGACACTGAGCAAACGGAATAGGTAGCAGTATGTGTACACGTGTTTATTTTTTGTTTTTTTTTTTTTTTTTTTCTTTTTTCACCGTTGTCCGTGTTTTCTTCATATGTTCAATATTAATTTCTTCTGAATGTACTTTATTACCTTGTAGTGTGGAAGGTGTTGGACTAAATTTTACTAATCTGAGCAGCGTCGAAGGTATATACACTGGGCCATGATGCAATTATTAGGTGGCAGCATAAGAGTTGTTGTACTACATACATAATATTTTGTTTGTGTAAAAATTCCGGACGCTGTCAAAAACATGTTTAGAAAACAGAAGAAAATGAAGAAAGAAACGTTTATATAAAAAAAAAATTAACAAAGAAAATTAATACAATTGTTTTTATAAATTGTTTTCAACGCATTTTAAGCAATTAAAATATTTTTTAAAACTTTTTTATTGTGTTTCTTGCCCTTTTTCCAACTGTTTAAAATATTTTTATTTTTTCGCTTCAGTTTGTGTAAACATAAAAAATTTTTGACACCCACAATTTTATGAAACAAAAAATTATCACCTGCGCTAGTGATGCCACCTGGTTAATTGCATCATGCACTGGGCACTGATTAGTTTTAACTAATTGAATTCCAACATTTTAAATGCTGCAATACAGTGTGTTTTAGTCTTTCGTGTGTTATTGTTAAACCCCCACGAACACTACTACCTCTTTCCTACCTCATCATAACCTATTTTCCTAGTTCCAGTACAATAAACTGCATATGTATGGGTCATCCCCTGAGTACTGGTCCAAGATAAAAAAAAAATAGCCGCACCTATCTTGCCGATAACTTTTTCATATGTTAATGCTCATGCAAAATGTTGAACACACATTCATATGTTATATTTATAATTTCAACAATCTCACGTAAGTTGACTCGGTGATCATTCATAATGATATCGAGGATTTTCTTGATATTTTCTTCAGTATTTTGGGTTTCCTGTTGATGATATTGTTGCAGTGCTTGTTCAGCCGCGTTTGAATTCAGCAATTGAATATTTTACCATGTAATCTGACGGAGCGAACTCATCGTAATATTCATCGAGCTTTTCTTTTGTCTCTTCTGCCGTTTTCCTTTCCAAATACTAGTGTTTAATCACTGCACGAAAATCACTTTTTTCCATTTTTCAAGAAACACAAAAGTTGCTTACTGCTAACGACTACAACAAATAAACTAATCGATGTGTTTGGCTGAAATTTTAACAGCTGATGTTTGACAGATCGCAATTTGAAAACAAAACTTTTCCTTTTTGCTACCATCTAGTGCTAGATAGCTATTGTAGCTATCAATCTGCCCTCGTATGCGATCAGAGTGGTATTTATTGTGAAAAATATGAGAATATTGTTGGCGTTTCTGAGAAATAAATTAAGATAATGCCCCATATTCCAAGAGGCGTCATCGTCGTCACATCAAGACGACGCCTTCGACAGTAATTATGAATTCTTTGATATTTCGTAGACCTAAGCGATAGGTAGAAGCTGTCGACAACATTCAATTGTTTTTAGCAACGAGTAAATAAATGAAAAAATATTTATGTCGACTTCATGTGATGACGATGGCGCCTTATGGAATATGGGGGAATGTCAAATTATTATAGTAATAATAGTTCTTAATTGTTTTACTATGTTTAAAGTTATTAGAACCATTCTAGTTTAATAGTGTAGCACTACAATGCCATTTTGAAGGGATTTTGTAAAGTCGGCCAGACTCTTAGAACATTTTTCTATGAATAAATCGTACAACCGTGTAGGACAGTAAATCAGGAACTTTAACAGATAATTTTTATATTTTCCTATACATAACTAATAATTTCTCTGCAAATTTCTCTTTTCAGAAACAAACAAATTCCAGCCTACACAAGCACTCTCACCAAACCATTTATATTTGGCGATTATGTCAAGTGGCCTAAGTGAAATATGATTTATATAAATATAAAAATATTCGTCTAGTTTTAAATTGCTCGTATATACCTAATACAACGAGAGATTCTCAAGCTGTGCCAAACTGAGTGCTTTTGTTATAAATTCAAAAAACGTACATTGTGAGGAAAAAGTGATAACTATTGAGAACAATAGATAAATATAGAAAATTTTTAGACATACTTATTTATAAAAATGATTTTAAACTTTTACGAAAAACATTTATAAAATAAAAATACAATACATTGAATAAATACATACAATTATACATAGTTTTTATTAAGGAAAAAAGGATCTATTGTCTGCCAACAAGACTCTTCTCATACATACAGACACTTAGGGCCATTTTACGCAGACGGTTTATAAATTTCGCTTTTCTATTTGCATTTTTAGGTTTTTACGCTGTATTGTTTTATCATTTCTCTGCAGTGTTTTATTTTGCCAGCAAGCTTATAAAAGAACTAACAGAAATTATCTCAAAAAGTAACATAACTGCAATTTGTTGTGTACTTTGTGAGCTGGTGGAATCACCCAGTAATCCAATATTTTACCATGTAACCTGACGGAGCAGACTCACTGTAATGTTTATCGAGCTTCTCTTTTGTCTCTTTTGCTGGTTTCCTTCGCTAGTATTTCATCAGTGCACGAAATTCACTTTTTGCATTTTTCAAGAAACACAAAAGTTACTTACTTCAAACTACTACAACAAATAAATTTATCGATGAATTTGGGTGAAATTGTAATAGCTAGCGTTTGACAGATCGCAAATTCAAAAAGAAAAAATGTTTATGTTTGCGCTGCCATCTAGAACTAGGTAACTTCAATATCAGTCAGCTCTCGCAACAAACGCACGGATTCAGTTTGGCATTTGGTCAGGGGACGGTCACGCAGATTGGAAGCAAAATAGTGTCCTCACATTGATTGGGCTTTATGTTTCCTCTTTTAATAGATTTCTTCGAAAACAGTAAGAAACTTGCCTGAGTTTTGGCGGTAAACCGTCAGAAGGCTTCTACTTCTACACTTTCTTGAAATTTATTTTTATTGAAGCAGTAGTTCGAGATATTACTTCTTACATACTTGCAATCATACAAACTTTTCCTCTTTATCAGCCCAATTATAAATAAAAATTCCATAGGAATTTTATCACTTTTCCCTTTCCTCCAATTAGGAATAAATATTAAGTATGAGGTTTTTTTATTTTTTTCTTCTCTCTATTCGTTAAAAACATTAAAGGGAGATCAACTCTTCAATTTCTGCGAACAAAAAATGTGGTTTTTCTTTCATTTTAACTGAAAAAAGTACTCTATGTGGGAGATAAATTCCATGAGGAATAAATTCCGAGAGAAAAAAATTCCGTGACAATATTCATAATTAGGCTGTATATATTAGTATAGATTACACAAGAAATTTTTTCGAAGAGATGTATACAGCCCAATTATGAATATTCTCACGGAATATATTCCTCACGGAATTTAATTCTCTCGTAAAGTACTCTTTTCAGTTCAAATTAAAGAAAAAATCACAAATTTTGTTAATTTTATGGTAGGAATTGGAGATTTGATACCTCTTTAGTTTTTTCTGTTAATGGACAACAGGAAAAAACCGCATACTTAATTTTTGTTCATAATTTGAGGAAAGAGAAAAATGAAAAAATTCCCAGGGAATTTTTATTTGTAATCGGGCTAATAATTTTTATTCGTGCAAAATATTCTGCTTGAAATTAGTAAACAACAAAAATCTTTAAATCCCGTAAACTGGCAACACCGATAAGAAGAGAAAGCAACATGTTGATGTTATTACTGTTACTGTTATTTGCTTGTTATTTTACTTGAAACAAACTGTTAGCATTTACATTGAGGGATGTTAAAACTGTTAATACAAAAACACACACACACATTAACAGTGTTAACAAGTGCAAATAAATTTATTTACTTCACAAAACTTTGTGCTAGTCTTGCAGTCGATGAACAATAATCTCAAGTGCACGGAGTGAAGCAAAATGTGATAAGATTTTAAATAAAGTGAAACAATAATAAAAAAGACAGTAAAAATTAAATAATAAAAATAATAAAATCTGTTCAATAAAACTCTTTTAAAAATAAAGTTTATTAAATGTAGAAACAAATTTAAAAAAAGGCAAAATGTTAACGTTTAAATAAAAATTATTGAAAATACGTTTGGAAAAACATGATTTTGGGAATATTTCCTAAGAGTTAGTTCTTAGAAAAACAAGCGAAAAAAATCGTTTTCGAGAAAGCGTTTCAAAATAAAATAAATTTTAGATATTTACAAACACATGTTAGATATGTACATACATAAGAATAAAATAACCTGTAGCAAGTAGTTCTACACAAATAACTAGAAAGCCGCATTTCTTAACTTATGACGTCGCAAATGCGGCAATTAAGCAATGTTTACAACTAAGGAAATACGTTTGTTCCTTGTGTGTGTGTGTGTGTGTGTTATGCAGTTTTCAGTAAAACGTTGCAGAGAAATAAATGAAATTTGAACTAAATCTTATATTTAACGAGTAATTCTTGTATAAACGAGTCCATATACATATATTTGTAACTAGTTCCTTGGAAACGGCGCTAACGATTTTGATGCCAATTGGTCTCAGTCCCAGGAGAATCAACTTTCTTCCGGTTATTTGCATATTTTTATTGGTTCTGGAAACGGCTTTAATGGTCAAAATCCGATCTAGACTATTCCCAGTTCCGCTAAAACCCATTTTTTCACGGTTTTTATTCATTTGTGATATTTTTATTGATTATCGAAAACGGTTTATTGATTATCTTCCGGTTATTTGCATATTTATATTGGTTCTGGAAACGGCTTTAATGGTCAAAACCCGATCTAGACTATTCCCAGTTCAACTAAAACCCATTTTTTCACGGTTTTTATTCATTTGTGATATTTTTATTGATTATCGAAAACGGTTATAAAGACTTTGATTTTAGAGGTTTTTAAGAGAGAATAATCGCTCAAGACTGGCCCCGGTACCGAAAACCCACATTTTGTTCCGGTAGTTACTCATATATGATATTTTTATTGGTTGCCGAAAACAGCTACAATGATTTTGGTAACAGCCGAAAGTCGGGTAGAAAATTCGATTTAGACCGTCTCTTTTCCCGGGAAACCCCATATTGCCCCGGTTTTCCCAATTTCAAATATTTGTATTGGCTCTGCGAAACGGTATACTCGTATATAATTTTTTGTGCCCAAGGCTGGATTAGCTGATTTTAAAAATATATCAATCAATAGCTAATCCCTCATAGCTAAGTAAGATTAACTGCCGAGCATGAATTTCACGAGATATTTATATATGTATGTATGCTAAATGGAAAACACTCAAAAATTTGTTTCTAGCATTATATTCATGAATAATTATTTTTAAATAACACAAAAAAAATCAAATGAATTACTTCATAATTCTAGATTACAATTAACATTTTCATCTTACCCTTTTATTAATGAATTTTATCCGGTATGTACATATTACTTCTAATTAAAAAGGTATTTACTTTGCTCTAGTTATTTCAGTAAACTTGACATTTATAACATTAAACAATTCTATTAAAAAAAAATAACATGTGCAAATCGTCAAGGTTTTCCCACCAATTTTTAATCCGAATATTTATTGTATGTTTGTGTATTTCGTTAAATTTTAAGCAGTTTTTTCTTGGAGATGTATATGGAAATGCTTTACAGCTCAAGAATTCTCACAGTTAAAAACTGAGATATATTGAAAAATCCACTAATCGTGCTTTAAATATTGAGTCCTTGGAGAAATTACTTACTGCAAATCGTAGAGAAGATAATGCACATATCTGCTTTGATAGTAACTGGTGCTTCCTGCACCACGTCAGCTAAAGTACTTTTCATAATGCAATACAGGCTGCAGGTTTATCTCATGCTGAAGGAAATAGCCATGAGTTCGGCGATCAAGCTAAAGCCAAGCGGAATGTAAAAGGAGGCAACGTATGATCATGTCTCTATTATGGGAAATATAGTGGAGCTTGCGGAGAATATTGATTAGTGGGCTCTACTGCCCGACAAGAGATTCAAAGAGATTTGTTGTCCATCATGTTGTTGGACTAGTACCCAGGGGTGACCCCCGCATATGCAGTGCATTAGCCTGGAACCAGGAAAATAGATTATGAGGAGGAAAAAGGGACGTTTGTCCTGAACCTATGAATAACAACGCGGATAGACCAACACAAACTTTATCATAGCATTTAAAGTGTTCTAATTATATCACTTAAAACTGATCAGTGGCTGGTGTATATACCTTCGACACTGCGCAGACTAACAAAAATTGGTCCAACACCTCACACACTGCAATGTAATGAATTACATACTAATGATATTTAAAGGAAATGAATAATGAACATATAAGGAAAACAGAAACGACAACTGTGATATTGCCTAATCTGATGAATTATTCACAATTCACCACCGTCTCTGTGTGGCTTACACAGGTGGCAACTTTTCGCTATAAGTTTGTAGCCTTATAGACGAACCCCTTCTCTCTCCCTCCTGTAAGCAAATTCCCAACAGTCAATGGGAGAGTTGGTAGGCTTCGGCCTAATAAGAACATCAGCACGTAGCTAAATCACTCGTCTAATAAGCCTTCACCAATGTTTTTAGGGATAGTAATTCCCCTCCCTGCGATCTTAGGTTTAAACCTTAGCCAGAACGTTAAGCCAAGGTAGGCACCTCAACCATGATCAGCACCGAGAAATATACAAAGCAGAACCTCCCGGGGACTTTGCTGATCCCCGTTCTGCCAATTTTAATCCTTGGTTGAAACCCGTATCAAAAGTCCAACACAACATAGGTTAGGTTAGGTTTAACAGGCTGCCAGCCACTGAAAAGCCAGCTTACTTGGGTCCAATTTGGTCCCGTTGTGTTGCCTGGGTGTGACATGCATCTCAGCAGATCTACATATAGCTGGTTTAGAACCAACCCAAGGATCGGATAAAGAATTCCAATACATTTACATTACATTTCGATACCTCCGCCAAGTCGTGCAGCATCCACACTGCCTAGACACAAAGCCCTTACGTAAGAAAGAGCTGGACATCGACAAAGGAAGTGATCAACACTCTCTACTTACTCCTCGTCTTTGCAACTTCACTAAATAGAAGATTTAACCACCTCTCCTGCGACCCTATATGGCAATGGCCGGTGAGAACTGCCACAGCAGAGTGAAACCTCTTAAGGATAATAGTCCTCCTGGGCCATGTCAGCCTTGATACTCGACAGGTGACCTCACTAGACTCAAAAAGTTGATGCTGAACTTGTTTCTTACAGCTCCTAAATGGGATTCCAATGATCCCATCTATATCCCTTTGTTATAGCCGGACACCGGCCTTTGCCAGCCCGTGCGCTACAACATTTCTGGGCACTTCACTGTGTCCTCGTATCCAGAGAAGCTCCAGGTGCGAATGTCTCATTTAGAGATATCCGGCATTCACTTACCAACTTGGACATCGTATAGACCCCAGCTAGTGCATACAGAGCAGCCTTACTATCAGTACAAATTCGGATATCCTCCGCGTATATCCTGTAGTGTCTTAACCAGTTAGCTGCCCGCATAATGGCCGCGATTTCGGCCTGCCCTACACTACACTCATTTGACAACCTAAAACTCATCCTCTTCTCATACAGGGGGATAAAGATACCCACTCCCAAGTCCGCAAAGATTTCAAGTACGTCCCACTGACGGTCTGTGACAATCATATCCGAGACCGTGCCTGATAAAGTTACATCAAATCTCCTATCGGGATAAGTCATGCGGCTTCCTAGAGTTTTGTTTGCTACAACAAACAAGGGACTTTTTCTTCAACTCTATGCCCCAGAAAATAGAGTACGCTGGTTTGGTCTACGCTAAGGCAAAACCTTTTCGCCGGAGAGAAGACAGCGGAACCAACCAACCAACATTTATTTCAAAATCTAATAGATTGGAAGCATCCCTTAACCGCCTTCTAATAGATGCTAATTTTCCGTAGATGAAACCATTTTAATTATTTTTTACTTTACTGAAGTTCTAGTTTTACTTTTCACAAAACCAAATTTCTTGTTTACATAAATTATGGATGCTAGTCTGTCAAAATATCATTATCGATAACTTTTCAGCAATTGACAATAGTTGCCATACAAAATACAAATTATTTTATTAGTAGAGTTGCCAAGAAGCAACGTAGCTAAAGTTGCACTACTATCCATAATTGAGCTATTAATAAAACTGTTCGTTAAGGTTTTCCCGTATTTAAGTCGGGTTTTTCCTTTGTGTTGTCAAAATTCTTTTCAGTTTCATTTTGTGATCTTGTTTAAATAAAGTTGTTTTGTTTTTGTATTTTAAAAGATGATAAACAATGTTACATTTCATGTCTTGATGCGAAAATAATTAAAAACTCAATTTGTTGCATGCAATTTTATTACAAATAATTCAAATAGATTGCAATTTGCAAAAAATTAAGCGACAAATGAAAAAGTTCCTATTGTTTCTATCACGTAGAACCTATTCGTTTTATTAAACAATTTACTTAACATTTTTTTATTAATCACAATTGTAGGTCTTAAAGTGCATTCAATTCAGTCAAGACCGAATAATTAAAAATGTTTAACAAATACTACAGTCATGTTATTGTTTTTAAATTTTCGTAACTAAAATCAGTATCAGTACATTTTTTTCAGCTTTCTTTAACTTTGAGTAAATTTTTATTTGAAATATTAAATGACGGTGAAATTAAAATTTACTCAACCGCAGTAAAATAATTTCTTTCTTTTGTTTTATTTTCTTATTGATAGACTCAATTGGGACTGCCTCAATATTCGAAAAAGATTGGTAGAAATAAGTACTTTACCTAGTGTCTACAACTGCGATTAACTCTGACATAATATCTGAGAAAACGTCGGCAGAATGAGAGAGCGAAATTCTCTATGTCCATCTTCATATCTAACAAGGAGTAAACGTACTGTAGTTAATCTTATAAGAATTCATAAATCAATGAAAGCCGAGAAGAAAACACATCTTTGCGATGAATAAAATCGTATATGAATTTCGTATATGCGAACATTTTGTACAAAATTAATCACTTATAGTATATATTTAATGCATAAAAACAAATTATTTTTCATTTAAAATGGGTTTTTAAAAGATATTTTGCAAAATTAATAATCGGTAAAATTGCAATGGGGTCTTTTTGTAAACAAACACATACACAATCGCTTTTTTGACAGCTCTTATTATAAGATCGTTGCCATAAGATTTCTCATAAGAACGCTCTCATAAAAATTGTTAAAAGACTGCGATAACAGTGATTTTAAGTCTACACGTAACAGAATTCTCTCTGCGATTGAATTTGACGTTCTCATCTCAGATATTATCGCAGGTGTGGACACTAAGTTAGAATATGTTAATCATTTGCTATTGTTGGCGTCAGAGATGGAAAACTTTGTGGCATTGCTTAATAGAAATAAAATTGCTTAAAATAAATGAGTTCTTTATCGGATCTAAAAGCTTCAAAATTAATTTATTCTACAACTGTTTTCATGAATCATGTAAAACTCAAGCAGTTGTTTAATCATTTTTTTTTACTTAAATTTACCGACTTTGGTCGCCTTTAGCGCCCCCAAAAAGAGTTAAAGATCGAATAATTAAAAATATTTAACAAATGGTACAGTCATGTTATTGCTTTTAAATTTTCTTAACTAAAATCAGTATCAATAAATTTTTTTCAGCTTTCTTTAACTTTGAGTAAATTTTTATTTGAAATATTAAATGACAGTGAAATTAAAATTTACTCAACCGCAGTAAAATAATTTCTTTCTTTTCTTTTATTTTCTTATTGATAGACTCAATTGGGACTGCCTCAATATTCGAAAAAGATTGGTAGAAATATTTTAGAATATGTTAATCGTTTGCTATTTTTAAGACTTGTCCCAATTTGAAAAAAAATATCAGTGGGATGTTGGCGTCAGAGATGGAAAACTTTGTAGCATTGCTTAATAGAAATAAAATTACTTGCAATTAAATGAGTTCTTTATTGGATCTAAAAGCTTCAAAATTAATTTCTTCTGCAACTGTTTTCATGAATCATATAAAACCCAAGTAATTGTTTAGTCATATCTTTTTTACTTAAATTTACCGACTTTGGTCGCCTTTAGCGCCCCCAAAAAGAGTTAAAGATCGAATAATTAAAAACATTTAACAAATACTACAGTCATGTTATTGTTTTTAAATTTTCTTAACTAAAATCAGTATCAGTAAATTTTTTTTCAGCTTTCTTTAACTTGGAGTAAATTTTTATTTGAAATATTAAATGACAGTGAAATTAAAATTTACTCAACCGCAGTAAAATAATTTCTTTCTTTTGTTTTATTTTCTTATTGATAGATTCAATTGGGACTGGCCTCAATATTCGAAAAAGATTGGTAGAAGTATTTTAGAATATGTTAATCATTTGTTATTTTTAAGAATTGTCCCAATTTGAAAAAAATATCAGCGGGATGTTGGCGTCAGAGATGGAAAACTTTGTAGTGTTGAATGAGTTATTGGATCTAAAAGCTTCAAAATTAATTTATTCTACAACTGTTTTCATGAAAGCTCAAGTAGTTGTTTAATAATTTTTTTTTTTTTTGCTTAAAGTTCCCCGACTTTAGCGCCACCAAAAAGAGTTAAGTCTTAAAACTCTTCAAACGTCATTTGAGCAATATTGTTATCTATTGATCTATGTTTTTTAATCTACAATATAAGACTTGTTTTTTATTTTATTTTTATCTATTTGACACAGCACTGTGCAACGAGTATGTTTTGCACTGTCTGCTCTTTCAGATTTGTTGTTTTTTTCTCTGACGATCTATTGCTGGTATCGTCAATCCATTTTTGCTGTTAT
This sequence comes from Thecocarcelia acutangulata, assembly GCA_914767995.1. Classification (NCBI taxonomy): domain Eukaryota; kingdom Metazoa; phylum Arthropoda; class Insecta; order Diptera; family Tachinidae; genus Thecocarcelia; species Thecocarcelia acutangulata. The sequence continues at coordinate 8,422,411 of OU612098.1, read as the reverse complement.
TGCTTTTGTTGTTGGATGAGTTTTTAAATGATTTAAGAAAACCAACATTTGTGTATAAATAAATAACAAACTTTTTATTCATTACAATCTCAGTAGTATTGTTTGTATTCAACAAATTGAGTGTTGATCTCTTCGATCCGGCAGCGCAGTAAAAAATTAGAATTTCTCCGGCATTTAATAACAAAAAGAAAATGAGAAATGCTTAGAAAACGTTTTAGTTTCTAAGTAATAAAATTAAATTTTTTAATGAAAAACCAATAAAAAAAATTAACAAAATACATATATATTCGTAACTATAAGAATAAAATATGGACTTCGATCAAGTTTTAGAAGAAATTGGCGAATTTGGTCGTTACCAAAAAACCAATTATTTATTGATATGTTTGCCGGTCATGTTCGCTGCAGCAAACAGTTTATCGTATGTCTTCACTGCCGGTACACCAGCTTACAGGTAAACAACTTTTTTGATATTAAAAATAGTTCTTTGTAACGTAATATGATTACATGAATCTGTTTTACCAAAAACAAAAAAAAATTGTTTTCTAACAGATGTTTTATACCCCAGTGTGATGATTTAAATGACCAACAACTATTTCCGTCATGGTTGGTTAATGCTACACCAGGAACTACTGACAATCAGGGGGTGTTTACACCTGAAACCTGTTACCGTTATCGTTTAAATGACTCTCTAAGTTTAGATGTAATGAACAATTCTTTAATGGAATGTCCACGTAATCAATTTAGTGGCCAGATAAGAGAGCGCTGTTTTGAATGGGTATTTGATAGGGAGGAAAGAACGATTGTACAAGAGGTAAGTCCAACGATAAATAACACTACAAAAATATGGTAATTTTATGTTAACACTATAAAAATATAGTGCCTGTTTACAGATGTCGCATCTGTTCGTTCGTTCTAATAATTACAAAAGCAAAATTCAAAAATTCGTTTTTGTTTTAAATGTAAGTATACCAAGGAATGCAGGGGCTCGACATACCTAATTTTTTGTCCCCTGGAATCTTGCTACACCGAAAAGAATCAAGTACTGATATTTTTATATTAAATACGGTGAGCTTGATTCAAGTACGGATTATTCAAGCACTAAATACTTAATTTTAGACATACTTAGTCCCGAATCTGTACCTGACATAGTTCATTAATAGGGCATTTACATGGATTAGAATGAAAATCTTGAACAAAATCTTAAGCGTTTACACTTTCATTTTTTGACATCTTGCAAGATGTCATATTCATAAAATTTATTTTTGTAAAGAGTTTGGCAGTAATAACTATATCACAATGAATTCATCATCTAAAAGTATAGTTCAAGATGCATTAACGTCTACACGGTGGTAGCACTAGAGCAAAATTACAACAAAAACAGGCATCTGGTAAGCTATGTTTATCAAAAGTATTTGTATTTATATTTGACGTAAATAGCTTATTTACATTTGACGTAAATAGCTTACCATATTGCCAGTAGCAAAAAATTGTCACATGCCGTAGCGCTGCCACCTTGTAGATATTAATGCACCTTGGTACAGTTTTTTTTTTTATTACAGCGTAGTATTTTCAAGTACCGATGTGACAAAATCACAGTTGTGTAATAGAGTACTTATAAAAATCTACTAGATTTCATCAAAATCTAGTCGCAATGTAGATTTTATTTAGTATAGGAAACCTCATCAAAATCAACTAGATTTGGATCGAAATCCTGTAAGTACTAGGTTTGGCATATAAAACATTTACACCAAAGTAAAATCTAGTAGACTAAAATAAAAATCTTCAGCAAAATCTTAAGCGTTTGCACTTCCGTTTTCTCGCATCTTGCCATCACTTTCATAAAATTTATTTTTGCGTAGGCTTTGACAGCGGAAATTGTATCACAGTGAATTCGTCTTATAAAAGTATAGCTTTTTTTATTGCAGCGTAGTATTTTTCAGTACCGTTGTGAACAAAATCACAGTTGTGTAACAGAGTACTTACAAAAATCTACTAGATTTCGTCAGAATGTAGTGGTAAAGTACATTTCAATTTTTTTTTTTTTTTTTATCTAGGACCAGTACTCAGGGGATGACCCCTACATATGCATTGTATAGGAAATCCCGTCAAAATCAACTAGATTTGATTCGAAATCCTGGGGCCAGATTCCGCAACTATGAATTTTTTTATTAGTGAACACTAAAAATAAAATTCACCGACAGACACAATGTTCACTTTTCATTAAAAAGCGATTCCGTAAAAAACAGTGAATTTTATTGCGCTGAATGTGTTTCTTCAGGCTGAATTATATGCTGATTTGTCAAAATAAATGTGTCACACAAGATTTTTTAATAGATAATTTTAATATACATACATAATCCTTTTGTTTATTTGTTTTAAGTTCAAAATATTTTACAAAAAACTTAAATTCACCGAAGTTTTTTGAGTGAAAAAATTATTATTAACAGCCTGTTCATGGAACACAATGTGCTCAAAAAACGCGAAGAAATCTTGACGTTTTTCTTATTTGCGTTCATGCAACGCGAAAAAATACTTTTTGGACGAAAAACGTAACAATTGACATCTGCTTTCTGTCTGTGTATCGCGTTTTTACATGCCAAACAGGCGAATGCTGCGCGAATGGAATTTTTTATTCGTTGAGCAAGAAAAAAGAAGAAGCTTGAACAAAAATAAAGATTCAAATATATAAAAATGGAAAGAACAGCAAAAACAAGTATGCATACATGTTCACACATATATATGTACATAAATAAACGTTCATATCCATGTTAACACGTACATACATACATATATGTATATGCAAACAATTTCCTTTTTGCTAATTATTTAAAGAAAGGAAATAATTTAAAAAATAAAAGAATAAATTAGGATCAATCCATAAAGGCATTTGTCTGATTATCAACAGAATTTGTATGACCAGCAAATATTCTATAATTTTTTTTCCAGCATAAAGATGTTTTGTTTACATAAATATTTATCACCGGTTTCTTTTATTCAATTGAAATAGGGTTACCGTTATTCACGATGCAAAAATATATTTTACACGAAAAAAGTAAACAAGATACATATAACTTGTATAGTGGCAATACTGGGGATTGAAAATATGTATACTAATACGTGTATAACGTAACAGAGCGCAAACAATTAGAAGCGCGTTACACAGACCCAATTTCTTACGTAGTCATAAACGTGTCGCTGGTTTTCGCTTTAATTAAAACGCGATCCATGAACAGGCTGTAAGTGTACACTTTAAGTGTCAAAATTATTCATTCTCACCATTGCGGGTTCAAAAACCAAAAGTGAACACTAAAATTGGTGAATATTTAAAAATTCATCGTTGCGGAATTTGGCCCCTGTATATACTAGATTTGGCTTACGTGTAAATGTCCTTTTAGGTGTAAATGCCCTATAAGAAAAATAAGAAATATAGTAGGAAAAAGAATCAAGCATTGCGGTAGTCCGGAGTTATCTTGAACTCGTTTGATGAGACCTCATCTATAGTAACATGTATAGAGCAGTCTCTGAGAAAGCTGAATATAAACCAAGAAAAAACTTCACGGACACCAAAAGCGATTTTTGTGACAGTAATGCACCATGCCATACTCTGTCAAACACTTTGGACATATCCAGAAATGATAGATCGAGTGGCACCATTTCTCTGAGAGATATGCCAAAAGATCGGCAGTAGCGATCCCTATGAAATGCATATTGACGGAAATTCGGTATTTTAATTGAATTATGACACATGGTTTACATTGAATGCAGGTAGACAAGCCCACATCAATTTTCTTTCGCTTAGATTGCGAACGCATACACTCTTTTGGTATTGATAAATTAGCTGTTAATTTCAAGAATGTAATAAATATCTTCTATTTGCGTTCACAGAATACAAACGAGCAACTCGTTTAGAAAATTTGCATGCAAAGCACTTCAAAATTTGAGAGATTTTGATACTAACTTCCTAGAAGAGTATACTTACTCTTAGTTCGGAAAAGCTTTTAAGTTTTTCGTTTTATGAAATTTACATGCATATATATGTATATGCATCATTCAATTTAATATTAATGAAAAATGTATGCGAAAGAAAACTAGTCACTAACATTCGAATCAATTTGGTTTTACCTATCTCACTATTATTCGTTCTTGTGTACTTATGTATTTTATCTGAGTTTTGACACATCGTTAAAATTACACGAACCTTAATCAATTTTCTTTCGCTTAGTTAACGAAAGCAAGCACTCTGCCCAGATCTGATTTATTTTTCTTATATATCATTTCCTTCTTATTCATTTCAGTGGCAGTTAACTTGCCAAGAAAACGCATGGAAGTTGGCATTTGTTGGAACCATCCATTTTGCTGGATTGGTGGTGGGAACAGCCACTTCTGGCTACTTAGCAGATCGGTAAGGAAGATTATATTTAACAGCATTGCAAATAATTTTTATAATTTTAAAAATAAACGCATAACAATGGAAATAATCAGCCCAATTATGAGGGCGGGCTAATAAGTCAACGACTTTTTGATTGAAACACATATTTTATATAAAAAGTTATTTTTTTTTTTCAAACTAATATTCTACACTTGGGAGGAGCCAGTTGTAGGGTGGAAAACAGAGGTACTCCGCAAGGGGCAGTTTTGTCTCCTCTTTTATGGAATCTTGCCCTAAATTCATTACTAGAGGAGTTAGACTACATATTGTTTCAGACTGTGGCAAATGCTTATGATATTGATGTTTTAGCTCGCTTATATTAGATTCACTTGTATGTTTGCAACACTCGAAACCCATGCCAAATAAATGATTATTACATATGTAGGTATATAAAACTGTATATACACTTTTGCCACTTTAGTGCTAAAGTTGGAGTTGCTATTTTGCTTCCGGGGAAATGGGGGGATTTTGGGGATTCATGAAGCCGATTTTGGGAATTCCCAAAAAAACTTCGGAACCACTTCGATAACTGGTTTTTCATATTCAGTGTGCGTCGGTCATTCGATTTATTACAAAACTTGAAGTTTCCATATTGTTTCCTGGGAAGTGGGGAATTTTGGCTATTCATAAAGCTGATTTCAGGAATTCCAAAAAAAAACGGATCGCGTTTTACGAATAGTTATCTGATTATATGTATAACTAGTTTGATATCGAAGCGTGCTTTTTAGTTTTCTAAACTATATTTATTTACAATTAAGTTTTTTATTCGCTATTTAAGCCTCTAACATTTATACCAGTAAAAAAAAATTATAAATAGCTTGTTTTCTATGTAAAGAAATGTTAGAGACGTTTATAAATAGAAAAGCTTGTTTTTTGTGTTTTGACAGATATTATTAGAGCATTTTTCTTTTTAAATTCTCAGCAATTTATTTGGATTGTTGGAATATAAAGTTGAATGTTTGAGAATATCTTTCAAAAATTTCCAAAGTCTACTGATGATTAGGGTAGTTCCTATGAAATGTCGACATATAGATAGCTGGGAAACATAGAAAACAAGCTATTTATAATTTTTTTTTTTTTTACTGGTATATATATTTATTTACTTTGAATTTTTCCAGATATGGTCGTAAAATTATTTTCATCATATGTATAATTTTTATGGCGCTAACAGGTGTGGCCCAAGGCTTGGCTTGGGATTACAACAGCTTTTTAATATTCGCTTTCTTAAATGCAGTGGGCACGTCAGGTGTTTACCCTCTGGCATTTATAATTGGTGTCGAAATGGTTGGACCGAAGAAACGTGAAATGTCCTCAATAGTTTTAAATTATTTTTATGCAATTGGTGAGGCGTTAGTGGGTTTAACCGCTTGGTGTTTACACGATTGGCAACTGTTGCAATATGCCCTTTCCATACCACCGCTCTTTTTTATTGTGTACTATTGGTTAGTGCCAGAATCGGTTAGATGGCTGATAGCCAGAAATCGTAAAGAAAAGGCTGGCCAAATTATACGCAAGGCAGCTCAAGTAAACCGCAAAGAATTGTCCATCACTTTGTTGGCAAATTTTCAGATGGAAGTGCCAACAAAAACAAATGATGACAGCAATTATAGAGCAGTTGAAAAAAATAAATTAAAAAAGGGGAAATATGAAATATGGTTGGCAGTGAAGGAAGTATTTAAGTCGAAAACTCTGGTATTACGGTACACTATGTTACTTTATATCTGGTAAGTATGTCTTATTGTAACAGTTTGTTTTTTATATAATTTTTGTGCAAATTTATTTTTTTCTATGTTGAGGGCTATAAATGCTGTAGTTTTTTATGGTCTTTCTTTAAATTCGACTAATTTAAGCGGAAATAAATATTTGAACTTTGCGCTAGTATGCCTTGTGGAAATTCCAGGTTACACTTTAGCTTGGGTGAGTATTATACAACACATAGATATAACTTATTACCTTTGACCTGTGAACCAAAATAAACCGAACATTTGACAGACATTTTTAAAAACAAGAAAAATTCTTATAAAATATTTTATTGTTTTTGTACAATGATCAAAACAAATACTTTTCAAATATCTAAGAGCACAAAGAAAATAATTGACTTTTTGCTCATCAGCTTGCTTTGATATTCTGCTACAATTATACAACTTCAAATAAACCAAAAGGGGAAAGGTGTTGAGTCGAGTGATTTATTTAATTCTCACCCGGCGTTTAGACGTGAAAGTAATTTCATGAAAGTTGTAATACACTCACACTTTTTCACTATCATACTCACATTTTGCTTACTTTCCAGTCAGCTTTCATCAAAAATTTTATGAAACAAATTTTTTGATGTTTTCTGAAAGTATAATGACAAATTGCTAAGCACTGTTGCCACATACAAAGAATTATACAAAGTTGCAGTGTTGTAAAATAATAATTACTTATCACTGTTAATGATAAAATTGAATTAAATCCCAATTAAAAAAGTAAGATGTTCATATTAAAGCTGCTAACTTTTTTTCTTTTAATGGTTAAATTCCATTTATACTTCTTAATTTATTTTTATAAATTACTAATATAAATGATTTAAATTATATTCAAAGATTTAAAAATCTCCTTAATATCTTCAATATTAAACTCTAATATTTCTTTTGCATGTTGTGAAAAGAATTATTATATTTTTTCCTTTTAATACAATTAAAGTCTTTTTAAAAAAAGAATCTCACAAAAAATTTATAATGATAAGTTTTTTTAACTATTGCCCCATAAATTTGTATATGTAATAAGTTTGGCAGCTCCAATTAGTAAGCAAACAAAATAAGAATGGAGCGAAGTAGAGCCAAATTTTGCAACCCTTAGCTTCGGCAACATTTTTAAACTGAACTTTAATGTTTAATCCTGTGTAGACGAACAAGAAAGTTTCATGAAAGTCGTCTATTTCATTGAAATTTTTATTTATAATATGTATGCAGAAATTTCATGAAAGTACTTTCCTGTGTAATGGCAGCGTTAACGATTTTAGAAAACTCTGTATTCTCAACGCATCAGAGTTGTATTTTTAAATTTGTTTTGGCAGCACTTTGAGTAGTTGTTGAAGGTGGCACAAAATTTACAAACCCAAAAAATTCCAGGCCAAAAATGGTACATGTTGTTTGTGTAAATGTTGTAGAATTGTAACCATCAATAATTTTATTAGATTTTTATAATTATACTTTCATTTTACTTACCCCACGTAAACCTAAAGAGAACTTAACAACACATTTTTGCAACAAATCAATGATTTTATTATATAATAATAAACTTTTTTTAAAAGATGAGTGTTTTTCCATTTTTATAAATTGGCAAATAAAAATTTTCATAACCAAAATAAGTGTGTCTGGTTTTTTCAGCTGTCAAATGCTAATTGAGTAAAGTAAATTTGTATGAATGAATGAACAAGCAGAACAATATTGTCAATTAACGATAATTCACTCAATTAAAATTATGTGTCTGAACACGCTATAACATGCCGCAGAACAAGCAGAACAATATTGTCAATTAACGAAAATTGCTTCAATTAAAATTATGTGTCTGAACACGCTATAATATGCCATGTTATCCTGAATTGAAAATTTTCCTGCGATAGACTACTTAGCAAAGCCATGTTTTCATTTTCCAAAAAATTAAAAGTTGAAAAACATTCTTTCTTTGTTTCAGATTTGTCTCAACAAATTCGGTCGTCGCTTATCTCTGGCAGGCTCTTTGTTTTTATGTGCCATAACTTGCGCAGCTGGAGGCTACATAACTTTAGGTAACTTAAAGCAATTATTTACTGTACACCAACAATTTATGTATCATAAAAGAAAAATTGCATCATGTTGGAATTTAAATACAGGGTGGCTGATCAATTTTGCTACATTAAGAAACTCTAAGAAAAATGCTAAAAGTTGAGCAAAAACAACGTCGTAAAATTTTCGAAAAATTGTCAAAATTTTGTTTTACTTTTGTTTAAAAATCAAAGAAGTCTATGTGTTTTTGACAAATTTACGCAAACGAAACATATATTTTTTTAATTCCTTTTTGTGTTTATATTTTTCCCTTGACATTTGAAAAAGATTTTTTTTTGGTAGTGTTGTATATATTGCTCTTGCATTTACCTGGTATGAGTTCGCCTCGCTCGTATGGCTAATAGATGCTAAAAGTTAAATAATAAATTTTCAAAACTGTCATTACATGAATGTACTGAAAATAATTTTCTTTTTCTTTATTTTTTCCTCCACAAGTGCAAACTAACCTGGAAACACGTAAAGATTTTTCCTAAAGATGTTCTTTGCCACTATATGCATATCATTATGTAATCTTCAGGAGACGAAAATATTGGCTATAAAAGGTTTTGAAAGAAAATAAAGGGTCTGTATCTTACTTTTTGATTGAAAAATTCATGTCAAGTCAAATTCAGAGCAAAATGTCGAAAAGGAAAATTTTTACATCTAATTTTAGAAAAATAGTGTGTATTATTAGGTGTATTCGTTTACTTTAGAGTAAAATGCAGTAAATGTGTAATTTTTCAGCAAATTGTAAAAATTACTCTGTGAAAACTCTCTTGTCCAAAAAAGTACTCGAATAGAAAAAAAGCAAAAATTCGTAAACTTTAGTAAGTCTAAGGTCAGACATGGCGATTTTAATTGACGAACTTTTTAGCAATTTTCTTTTGGAATTGCTTTCTTGTCCACACACAAACAATTTTTTCGGCTATTCTTAAGTTTTCTCTACCTTTTATTTCATACAATTTACATTATATACGCGCATACACATACACACATGAGAGAAAAGTAAGGAATTGCTGAGAATTATTTTTCCCTTCTTATTCGCCTCGCCGAAAGCTTCTATAAATTCAAGAATTGCCCAACTAAAGTTGCTGTGTCTGGCTCTAAACAGCTGATAAAATTGTAATTGCAGATCTGACTACCCAAAAGTTAAATTTGCTAAGCACATTTTAGTCACCTCCCCGTAACCAGCCATGAATGGTAGTAACCATTCAAAACTTAACCACCTTTTACTGTGCATACGTCGATTATCGTAATTGTGATAAAATAAAATTTTTTTTTAAACTCTCTTGTCTATAATTATGGAAAAATAATAAAAATTCGTAAGCACAAATTCATTTTTTGAATAGAGGCATTTCATTTATTTATTTACAAAATACTCGTGTGCAATACAAAGCCTCAAGGTATTATGTGATATTTCGACAATACAAACTAGTCTTCGACAATACAGACGAGTCTTTAATATTTGTATAGAACTCACACAAAATTTGAGTGCTTTTCATAAAAAATTTATTGACAAGTCACTTGCTTGTGATGTGGAAACATCACCTTAAACTTTATTTATAAGCAAAAAAAATATTCCATAGTTTTTAATTACTGCGACTAACAATAAATTGCTCATCTCAATAAAAATCAAAACACAATTTAAATAACACAAAACTTAAATAAATTTTGAGAAGCCGAATTTACAATATACCCCTATGTGCTGCGTCACAATCTTTAACTACTTTTCTTACATGATTACTGGATACTGACTGATTAGTATAAGCGCACAATTGCTGTACTACTTTTTAAATAGTTTGCCAATTAATTTTTAAAAGCAATAATCATTTACATCTATATTATTCTTCAGTCGTAAAGCAACTCTGGGCTGGGGAACAGCTCTCGCGTCTTCGTAATTATTCCTCATTGGTTAACTGTCTACCTTAACTAACTGTATTAGTTTGCAGTTTTTTTGAGGTATTTCGTTGTTCGGTTTCGTGTTCAATAGAATACAATATATTATTCTTAATTTTTCTAAAAATTTTCCTGTTTTTGGTTACTTTCTTTTATTTACATTTGTTTGTTTGTTTAACATATGTTTTTCATCTTATTACTGAACTTTTCTGCAAGAAATTTTTGCAGTAGAAATATGTACTAGTACTCTCACTTTACTCTCTTTTTTTTGTGTTCTCATTTACTGCACCATCAGTAAACGAAAAGCATTCAGTAAAATGCATAAAAACACAGTAAAAATTTGTACAAATTTTTGGGTAAACGAACAGACATATTGACGGACGCTCGGATTTAGTCTAACCTGGAGGTCCAATTATCGATAACTTTTTCAAAAACTTAAAAATCTTTTTTTTTTTCGTGGTATGCCATATATTGGAGAGCTTACATTTTTAATTATGCGTGAGAACAGATAGTGGCAAAGAGTATCATTTTGCAATGCGATAAGAATGAAATTTAAAAGGGTTTTCTCACAGGTACAAATTGGATAATAATTGCTTTATTTTTGGTTGGAAAACTTGGTATTACATCCTCCTTTGCTGTTATTTATACCTACACCGCAGAAATGATGCCAACAGTAAGATGAATAATTTATATGGATTAAATTTTACTGTCTGGCTCACGATATCGAACGTTAACTTCCTTTAATGTGTTAAATAACTATACAGATATATCGAAAGTAAACAAGGCATATACATGGCCTCGTAATGAGTTTTTTTTTACGTTAAAAATTGTGGCGAACGTTAACGTTCGCTATCGTGAGCCTCACAACCTATTTTCCTAGTTCAGGTACAATGCACTGCATATGTAGTACTGGTCCAATATAAAAAAAAGATAATTAAAGAAAAATTTTAATTTGCACGTTTCCATTTATTTCCTGAAAGGTCATACGCAGCGGAGGTGTGGGAGTCATGTCAACATTTGCCCGATTTGGTGCTATGCTGGCACCGTTTGTGCCTTTACTAGTAATATACAGAAATACATGAGATGAACATGCTTTTAACTTTTTTTTAATAATTTGCTTTTATTTTTAATAGGGTCTCTATTATGAGCCATTGCCTTTGCTGTTGTTTGGTGGTTCTTCTTTGTCAGCAGCTTTATTGGCCTTACTGCTGCCCGAAACATTTGGCAAAAAACTACCAGATACGGTTTGTTTATTTAAGTAATATACTTAACCGTTTATTATATTTTTATAATCAATTTTTTAGGTAGCTGAAGCAAAACAGTTGGGTAAATCTAATCAAAATAGTTTTAATTCTATACATGTAGATCGAGACAACTGTTTTGAAAATCGCAATATTAATGATTCAACAGCTCAATGATAACGCAAATGTAGATATATTTTATATTTTGATAAAGTTTTATAAGCAATAGAAATTAATAAATACATAACAAATTTTGCAAAATTGTTTTCTACCACAAAAATTCATTTTTTGTTTTCTTAAATTCGTTAAAGTAAAACCAAACTGAAGAATCCATTTTAAATTCATAGGTGTGTTCCATGTGAATAACGATACAGTCCAAAAGCACTCCACGTAACAATTTTTGTGCAATTTTGAGAGAAATTGAAAGAGAAAATTTTTTAATTTCCTGTACAAATTAGCCCGAACTTGTTTTTGGGTAAGTTCGAACTAGAATTGAATAAAAATTAGTTAAAAGCAAAATGGAAGCTTGCCCAAACTAAAAACAACGTTCTGAAGTTGTAAACAGGGATCTCTATTGCGTTGCGAAAGTAAGTTCGATGCGAAAGATGAATGTAATAAAAGTACAATTTGGTATTCTGTGGCTTTTGCGCAAATTTTTTTGTGAAATAGTTTGAAAATAAAGCAACACACCACCACAAAATAAACAATAGTGAAGAATGATAAAATAAAATGTGCGAAAAGGCAAAATTAAAAGCGAAAGGAAAATACGAAAACGCAATACACGTTACCAAATCTTCGATTACGAACTATTTTCTTTCGCATTGCAATAGAGAGTAACCCCCCAGAACATGCAATTGTTATTTGGCTTTTCATTTTATAGATATATGTAAGTAAGTGTTGGCAGCAATGGGTTAAAAAGATTTGTTGGCAATTTAATATTTTCAACCAAGTACTGCTGACATATTTTTTAACGCTCATTGGCCCGTTTTATTATTTATTCTCCAAGTGTTATTCAATATTTGCAATAAATTTCTTCAGCTTAAGGTCCTTTTCGTTTTTTTTTAATTTTTAATGTATTTTTCAATATTTTGTCTTCCTTCAGAAGACTTATTCAGGATAATTTGTTTGTGTGTTATAAATTCAATAAAAAGTTATTAAAGTTTTAAACCCCATGGTAACTTCTGGCCCACCCTGTATTATAAATATGTAAGTAACTCTGTCTGTCTGTTACCTTTTCATGCCTTTGATGAAATTCGGTATGCAGATACTATTATAGGATAGTTTTTATTCTGAAATGTAAGACACATAGGGATCAGGGCTGCCAGATTTCTGCCACCTCCAGCGCCAAACCAGTCATGAAAATTCGCCAAAATATTTCTTGTATAATTTTGGACTTCGGACTGGCAAAATCTCCATCTAAAAGATTAATTTTTGAGTAATTCTGCCATTTATGAACCAATTTCCAATAATATTTCTTATTTCAAAAAGCGGGGTGTCAATGGCTTAAGCATAAAACATATTCGCGCTGACAAAATGCCCATCCGAAAGAATAATTTTTGAGTATCTCCGACGAGTTAAATATTTAAAAAAAAAATTTGGACACCGGACAAATGAAACTTTCATCCGAAAAATAAATTTTTTAATTACTCCGGCATTTATGAACCGATTTTCAATATTTTTTCTTCTTTTAAAAGAGTTTGGAAAAAAGTTTTCGAACGTGGACAAATACTATTAGCAACCTTCCAACAAATTGAGACTGAAAGTTGGCGTTTCAGTTATAACAGCGCGAACACTACACGGTGGCAGAAAAGCTCAGTTTTTAAAAACATTTACCTTTTTTAAAGGAATGGCAATTTAAAACCAAAATCGTTGTATACCCAGATTTATTAAATTTAAATAGTATTAATCCAAATGTGAAATAACATAAACCTTAATAACACATAACGCAAGCATTTGAAGTAATGATTTAATAATAAAATTGTTTCTTTAATTTTGGTTTCGCTTCGAAAGAGGCATGTTTTCCGCAGACAAAGTCGCTAGTAAATCCTAGTTTTTCTATATACATATAAATATGTTATTAGGTACCTATACAAAATAGAATTATTATACTTACATCTTTAAAACAATAACAAAAGTCCACTTTATTTTATAGCTTTCTTTTTTTGCTTTCTCATTTCTCAACCAAATAATCATAATCAATAAGTGGGACTTGCTTTTATACAACTTTATTCTAAGTAAATTAACAAACCAATTAAAAAAATTTACTCCCCAAATATTGCAACAAAAGTTTCAAGATCTTCTATTCTACCATATCTGGACAATATTTTATACTTCACTGTATTATCGCTATGCAAACGTAGCGACTGATAGAAATCGAATATTGATGGCTGTGATTTCTCAAATTCCGGTATAACATCGTCTAAATTTACGAGCACATCATGTCTTTTACCCCAATAGTCAACGTAGGCCAATTTTAATTTATCGTTTGCATCGTTAATATAAATAAATCCAATTAAATTACGTATAAAAAAGCTGACAATAGCTAAAGTGCACCAACTAGTTAGGCCAACTGCACTTACTAAAATTGCCGTAGATGGCGGCAATTCTGTAGATTGTTCCAAAGCATATGCTGCAGGTATAGCCACAGCGTTCAAAATGCCATAGGGAATTTTAACACGATTGAATGCAGAAGCCAGACGTATCAAAGGCAAATGATATATAGTTCTCCATTCATCGTTACTTGGCCCGGCTGGAATCGAATTGCTTACTTCGGATTTTGTGCCATATTTATGTGTGGCCGGTATCAGATTTAACTTGTATTTCAAAGGCTTAATACAATTTTGTTGTGGTGAAGAGCACTTCAAGGATTTGCTTAAGCATCTAAGTGCTAAAATTGTAGACATCTTAAAGTAGTTTTAATAAATTAGTAGTTAAAATTAAATGTTTTTGAAATATAACAAATACCTTTATTTCCTGTTACTTAAGCCGGATTCTGTTCCCATTAGTTTTGCAAAACAATAAACAGATGTAGTGTTTGACTGTAGAATCGTGCTGCCATATCAATAATTTACGTTTACGTCGATAATGGTGTGCTAACTTGGTACTTACAAAATATAATGGCCATATTAATAAAAAAATGTTAAGCAGCTATTCAAATCTTTTTTAGGGAAAGTTCGGTAAAACAGTGTCCACAAACGCATTTTACGTTAAAATGTTCGTTTTAGCAGTTTTTTTAAGTCAACCATTTTTAAAAATAATTGCTACCATTTCTAAGATAATCTTAGGGTGACGTTTGTGTTTTTTATTATTATTTGTTTAAATTTTATGTTGCGAAAAATTTTATTTCAATCTAAATCTTTATTAATTGTTAAAAAGAATCCTTATTTAAAATGTCAGATAATTTTAGTTTTGTGTGTTTTTTAATAGAAACATGACCCAAGTTTTGAATAATCCGCAACAAACATCAATTTTTCAGTAGATATCTATCTACCTGTTAAGCAATTACGCTTTGAATAGCCGACAACAGAAAACATTCAAGAAAAGAAATAACACGTTTTGTTTATTTACAATATTATTATACGTTAATAAAATAATAAATTTAAGCTTATTTCAGAAATGAAAAAGCTGACACTTCGTAACAGTAAAACGTCTCGTTTACATAGTTAGCTTTTTTTGTCCAGAACAAATGTTCGAAGTTGGTAAATCATTTCAGAACAAAATCTCAAATGTTGATTCGAAGCTAAACTATATTTCGTCCCCAATGTGCACAACGTGTGAATGGTATCATTATAATATCAGAATGTTATATTTCAAGAAATAAATGTTGTTATTGCTTGCAAACAATAACAAAAATGAACTAGCTCAAAAGGGTGTTTAAAAATACAATAAATATTGTCATTTTATTGTCATTTGTCTCTGATGTACACAGTCCATATTAAAAACTAAATAAATAAATATATACTTAAATATAATAAGTATGTATATTTCACCGTCGAAAATCCAAAAGTATGTATATACATAAGTGATAATACTTGTTCCAATTTTTCTTGATATAAAATAAAAATAAAAAAAAGATCTTTGAATATGAACGTCAACAAGGTGGCAGCGCTATAGCAAAATCACAATAATACTTACTAAAAATAGGCATGTAGTGAGCTATCTTTTTCAAAAATATATCAAAAAGTTTTTACAATTATAAATTATTTTTGTTTAAATTGTTTTAATTTTCTCAAATTTTTTTTTTAAATTTCTGCAGCCTGTTCGCCGATTAAAAGAAGCAACAAGCTGCCGTAGTACTGCCATATTGCATCTCGCTTCAGATAATATATCAAATAATGGAATTAAAGCAAACAATATAGCCAAATAACCGAAAATTGACTCAATTAACATTACATGTCTGACCACGTTACTACATACTAAAGTTAATGATGCAACACAAAAAAGCTATTTTATTAGTAAATCTAAATTTGTAGCAACTAACAAATTATGGAAAAGAAAACAAACACAAAAATAAAATATTTTTCATTACCCCACCACGACTTGTAAATAAAATTTGAAAGATTTCCGGTACTTGTTAGGTGGGCCTTGACTACTTCTAACGCCCTCAAAAAAGGCTATTAGCATATATTATTCTTTAATATTAGACAATTCTTACTATGGTCCAGGCACGGCATCAAACGGGAAATCATGCGCAAAGCGTAATCTTGGATTCTATTATTTTTGAACTAAAGCCGGGAAGGTATAATACTCGCTGCAATTCCATTTTAATCTTGGCTGTATGAGAAGTTGACTAGCATGTTGATACCACATGCTAGTCAAACGCAAAGCATGCAGTTGTGGCGTTAAAAAGTTTGCAATCATACCACGATATCGCTCCCCACTTATAGTTACCGCTACGCTGTTTGCATTTTCAAAAAAGTACGGTCCAATGATTTCTCCTGACCAAACTTCTTACCAGACTGTTACTTTTAATGGATGCAAATGTGAGTGATGAATAAGTTGAGGGTTTTCCATTGCCCAGAACCCACTATTCCTTTTATACACTTATTCTTTCAAATGTAAATCTGCCATGTCACTCATTATGATTTTTTCATGCAAATCGGGGTTGTCATGGGTGAGCTGTAACATCCTATTGGCAAATGTACGGCAGCGTAAATTTTATTGTGGAAGAAGCTCTTGTGTCATCTGAATCTTAAATGGAAACAAGTGTAAATCCTTGCGCAAAATTATGGCCAAAGCTGTTTTTTAAAGACCAATCTCCTGGGCACGGCGTCGAATTCAGCAGCAGTAATGTTTTCAGCCGATCTTGCAGTACGTTGTGGTCCATGCTTGGCACTATCACCTACAGACCCTCTTTCTTCGAAATCATATACTACACTATAAATAGTGAGCTTTTTTGGCACGTTGTTTCTCCCAAGAATTTAGCGAAAATTTCTGATCGTCACAGTAATTGATGATTGGTTTTGATAAAATGTTTTAACGATTAAAACCTCGTACGTTGGTTTATCGAACATTTTTGCATAAAAAATTTGCCACGTATCTACTTTACGACTGCCAAATATGAACTGTCAAGGATAATGTTTACCAAAGTGGTGGCAAAACAAATTAGTACGAGTACCTTCTCGATGGACATCCGGTAGTTCAAACGAAATGTAAAAATTGGTAGAGACATATAAAAGTTAACCTAACAAATCATAATCAAGCAAAATCTCCATTTTGTTTTTAATACACACTTTTGGATTTTCGACGCTAAGTAAGTACTTAAGTGTGTTTGAAATTATTCTGAGTATTTGAATAACGATTTTTTGAAATAATTTTTCAAGTTAAAATAAATTAATAATAAATAACAATCAACAAAATTATTTGTTTGCTGGCTTAAAACCAAATAAAATAAAATAAATACATGTTATTCTTCTTTCTTCTTCTCCATTCCAAGTAAAACTTTTCGTACCGCTTGCACTTTGAACAATGGTACCGACAGAACAGCACCAACACATGCGCCAATCCAATAGACAATAATGTGTTCCAGGTTTGTGTGGCCGCGGCAGCCCCATTTCAGAGCGGTGGCCAAGACAGGATTAAAGTAGCCACCCGAAAAATTAAAAGCTGAAAACATCATATAATTAAAAGCGTAAACTGTATTTGAGAACTATACAAGTGTTCTAGGCAGGCGTGAAATAATATTAGGGATTAGTAATTGTAAGTCAAGTTAAACGTACTTACCAGCTACCACCAGGCTAGTGCCGATAAACGAATCAATAATACTACAAAATTTGGGATCTTTTTCGCTCAGTGTTTTTGATGCTAAGCGGCAAAGAAGAGTAGCAAAACCTTCAATAGCTGCTCCCATATAAGGATTAACCTGTTATTGGTGAAATTTAATTATTTACATCCATAAAAGGTTGACTTTTTTTATGAACCTGTAGATCTGCGTTGCATTCTTCGAAAGCACGACCAGCATGAGTCTCGGCAAATTCAAACCACCAGAATACCTGCACAATGCGGTAAACACAACAGCCACCCATAAGCTCTGCCCAAGTACGTAAAGCTACCTCTTTGAGAGAAGTTTTACCTTCCAACAAATCTTCCATGTGGGTATAAGGACAAGCGGAAGCATCGCCCCACACTTTGCCCCACCACACAGTTAACAGAAACAAAAATACTGCATACGCTGCTACACCAAAATTATCAGCCACTTAATAAAATTAAAATTGAATATAATAAATAAATTAAAATTGAATATAATAATTGTAAAATGTTTTCCAATAGGTACCTGACAACTTTGTATCTAATTTGTGAACTCACTATTTCACTCGTGATCTAACTGTTTTCCTTTTTTTTCGTACACTCAACATTTTCATCATGGTAAAGTACACGAACGAATAATGTATGTAAATTATAAAAATGTACGGTGACCGCAACTTTAAGAGCGTTAACTCGGTCGTTATTCTCTTGAGTATACGTACTCAATGTGTAATGCTGCCGTGCCAGTGAGACAATGGATTGGTCTAAGTGACTAAAATATCACTGCCGTTCAGGCGTTCGTAGCAAACGACCCAAATCAGTTGATTCCGTGGCGTTCTCAAAAACTGGCCATCGCCAAGACCACTTTATGGCGAATTTTGCGCAAGGATCTTGGTGTACAGGTGTAGAAGATGAAATTGGCTCAAGTTTCAAGATCACTTTATGGAGAATTTGGCGCAAGGATCTTGGTGTACAGGTGTAGAAGATCAAGTTGACTCAAGAATTGAAGCCCTTGAGCCATTTCATGCGACGTGCGTTCTCCTATTAGGCTCTGAAGAATATGCGCCAATGTGATGAATATCATCGCAAAATCATCTGCGACAAAACCCATTTTTACCTCAATGGGTTCATCAATAGGAAAAATACGCGTTATTAATCTGGTAAAAATCCACAAGTGCTTCATGAATAACCACTTCATACACCAAAAATAACTGTTTGATTAGGTTTGCATGCTGGCGGCGACATTCCATCGTCCTTTACTGTGAATGGCGATCGTTATCGTAACATGATTAGCTATTACTTTTGGCCCGAATTAGAAAACATGCACTTGGACGACATGTGATTTCACAATCCACACAACATATGTTACAATCGATTTATTGAAGAGTAAGTTTGCTGAGCGTATAAATCTCAAGAAATTAACCAGACAATTGGCCACCTCGTTCATACGATTTAACACCGCTAGACGTTTTTCTTTGGGACTTCGTCCAATCAATAATATATTCCTTCAATTCGACGACGTTGGAAGAACTAAGAGCTGTTGACTGAACGCGAAATAATAGTTGTTACGGCCGAAATATATGATCGAGTCATCAAAAATTGCGTCCAACGAATCGACCGCTGCCGATGTGCCCGTGATGGTCATATGAACAAAGTTCCAGTCGTAAATGTTTTGATTGTATTTTAAGTCGATCATAAAGTTTTGGAAATATCTCAAGTGGTTTGCGTTTTATTTAAAAAAAAATTGTCAAGTCCTTATTGGAAAACTCAATATTATTGAATTCACTTACCTATTATCAACTCAAAGCAACAGGCGCATAATTCCGCTGCTGCTATGGCTTCGTTTACTAAAGTTGGTACTATACCCTCATCTTTTAGAACATTTTTGGCCACACGCCTGGCAATTTGAGCGGCTACACAGCAGCCCACCATAAAGGCCGTACTTATTCCTAAAGCTGTCATCGACATTTTGATTCGTTTTCAATTTTACTTTGTGGATTCCTTTTTATAAAAGAATCACTAAATTGTTATGAGAATATTAAAAATATTGTGCAATAAAAAAATAGCATATGTATGTATATTTTCTCGATTTCAGTGAAAAACTCAAAATAGAAACTTTGATTTGCAGACAATTTTAATTGCACTTAATACTTGGTTTTCGAAGTTCATTTTCAAACTAGTATGGAAAAGTATGTAAACATATGAAGGGTGTGTAAAATTGAGGTATTATTTTTATTTTGATGCGAATTTTTCCTGCTTGTAAGTTTTGTTCTAAATTTTTATTTTCAAGTTCTAACAGACAGTTATCAACATGATATAAAAAATACAAGGTAGTTTTATTCTCTCAATTTTCCTTAACAATCACCATCTGACAAGTATAAGGATTGTGACATTTTCCATCAAATTGTGCTACCGTATTAGTTTATACATTCCCTTGTTTTCAATAATAAAATTGTGACTTCAAACAAAAATAAATAAAAAAATTTAAAATAAAATACATACATAAATTTAAAATATATAATAAAATATATAAAAATGTCCTGAAAAACATCTCCAGACTAAAATGCTACCGACACCATGTTTCAATGTCCCTTTAGTATAACACGGATTAAGACGTTGGCTTTTCGGTCATCTAACCAGTCTTAATCTATCAGAATCTTTTAAATTAAATTTGGACTCATCGGAGAATAGTATGGAATTCCTTTGTGTGGTGGTCAAATTAATGTGTTCCCTTGCAAATTCCAACCTGGCCAGTCTATTTTTCCGTGATATAAAGATATTTTTTACACTTTTGTATGGTATGCTTCTGGTCCGCCTTCTGCAGCATGCTTTTGAATCCTTCTGGGGGTAACATTTAATAACAATTGTGTGGCGATGGTTCTTGACGGCACGAATCGGTCTTTTTTATCAAACGTATTATTGCCTGGCCATCTCGTTTACTGGTTTTTCGGGAACGTCCACCTTTATGTTCTGTAACCAAAATACCCGAACAACGAAAACGGCTTATAATTCTTGGTGAATGTCAAATTTTTTTGCAGTTGTGGTCACTGATTGGCCGTTATTAAAATCAGCTATTAGCTTTTCTTTTAACTGCACTGAATAATTATATCGCACCATTTGTTAGAGAAGTTACAAGTCACGTCCAGAACAAGTTTGAAGGCACGGAAACGACGGAAAACTATATGCAAATTTTCGCTATACATGCTTACTTTGATATTTAAACAAATAATGACATCTTTGGGAAATGGGTTTTTCTTATTGTAAGTAATGAAGAATATTCAAGGTTACGCGCATTAGTTTTGTCGCTGCGTCCTAGTCATTCTAGTAGAAATAATTATTTATACATATATTTTTAAACCACAAGCATCAAACTTTTCCCTTTGAATAATATTTTCTTCAAAATAGGCATTTGTTTGAATGCTATCGTAAAGTGTACTGATACGCAGAAGTCCGTGCCTTTAGTTTTTGTGACCAAACTGGACCTGGCTGGCTTTACAATAGCTGGCAGCCTGTTAAAACTAACCTAATATAGGTTAAAAAACGACCACAGATACCTACTTACATCAGCTTATTATTTCTAGTTTTCTCTAATATGAACAATGCACTACACATTTCAGAAAAAATCCTTTCTAGGAGTAAATTCCCTTATTCAACTGTGTGGCAATGCCTTTTTATATTTCTCTCTAAAAATAAACTTCAATAATCCTTATTACAAATAATAAAAAGAGAATGAAACTACCTTGTATTTTTTATATCATGGTCCCAATTACATTTAAAACAATAACAAAATTTCTAACATTATGTTTTAAATGTAATTGTGCGATCGAACAAATAGCTTCGTTATCCGCGGATATGAAACTACCTTGTATTTTTTATATCATGGTCCCAATTACATTTAAAACAATAACAAAATTTCTAACATTATGTTTTAAATGTAATTGTGTGATCGAACAAATAGCTTCGTTATCCGCGGATAACGAAGCTATTCGTTCGTTCGCACAATTAGTCCCAATTTGCGCGAGGCAATTTTAGTTGCGCAATTCTTATCAAATTTTCTTTTAAACTTGCTTTTATGTTCAGACACAGCAATTTTACTTGAGCAACTTTCGTTTTCTATTAATTACACTTTCTTAATATTGCATGTACTGCATTCTCAAATATTTCCATTTAATTTTCACTTCTTCTAAATTAACACTGCTGTCTATTTTTTGAGGTTGTCCACAATATAAAAAAAAAAAAAAATTTCAAATGAATTAAAATATCACAATTTCGCGCCAATATTACTTTCATCATGGACAACATATCAATACATAAAAGAAACAGAAATGAAAGAAAATGTAAAATTTCTGATATTACCAATGATAGCACAAAACGACTTTTAGAGTACAAATAAGTCTGGGGTCTAATCACCGCATACGATATCAAATTAACTATCGTATCGAATAACATTACGATACATATAAATTATGGCAACCGATGCATATTGGATCGTAATTTAAACAAAATACAATAGATTGAAGACCATACGTTCCCTAAAAGTAGGAATACAAAAAATAAATCCTTTAACTTTTTTATATTATTGCAATACACTTTATTCGACATCGTATGCCGTGATACCAAAATGAAAAATTTCGATAATTTTGCTCGATATCGTATGCGGTGATTTGGCCCCTGTACTCATTTTTACACTACCCACTCTTTCCTCACTTATTTGTCCACAAACTCAAGACTTGCGCAACTAAAGTTGCTTCGTGAAAATTGGGACTTATAAAGAGTGCTTAAATTTTAAGGGCCGATGTTGATTTTGAATAAAACACAAATTATTTAGGAATTATTATCTTTTTTTATGTTCAATTATAGTCGCCGCGACTTCGGCGGCACATCTCTATCCGATAGTCTATAATTCAGGTTCTATGCCGTTAATATGCCGAATTATCTCATCCTTTAGCTCTTGAATTATTGCTGGCTTATCGATGTACACCTTTTCTTCCAAATAACTGCAAAGAAAGAAGTCTAACAGTGTCAAATCACATGATCTTAAAGGCCAATTGATATCGCCACCACGTGCTATAACTCGGCCATTGAATTTGCCACGCAAAAGAGCCATTGTTAAGTTACCTTTGTGGCAAGTGGCACCATCCTGTTGAAACCACGTATCA
Source organism: Thecocarcelia acutangulata (assembly GCA_914767995.1). NCBI lineage: Eukaryota > Metazoa > Arthropoda > Insecta > Diptera > Tachinidae > Thecocarcelia > Thecocarcelia acutangulata. The sequence goes on along the minus strand of OU612098.1, from coordinate 8,399,658 downwards.
TCCACTATCATCTTCCAATTGGGGCCATAAAAAGTTCGTTATCATCTCACGATAGCGAACACTATTCACTGTAACTGCCTGACCGGACTCATTTTAGAACAAATACAGAGTGATGATGCTGCCAGCCCATAAACCGTACCAAACAGTCACTCTTTGTGGGTGCATTGGTTTTTCAACAATCACCCTTGAATTATCATTCACCCAAATGCGGCAATTCTGCTTATTGACGAATCCACTGAGGTGAAAATGAGCCTTATCTCTGAATATAATTTTCGTCGAAAACCACGATCAACCACTGTTGCCATTTCTTGCCACCATTCTGATCATTAACGACGCTTGGAATGGTCAAGAGGCTTTAGTTCTTGAGTCAATTGCACCTTGTAAGCGTGTAAATCCAAAACCTTAGGCATAATGTTCTTCAACGAAGAACGTGAGGGGTGCAGTAGTTGGGCACGACGACGAGTTCAGGTGGACGGCTCTTCAGCCGCACTATCGCGAACAGCAGCAATATTTTCACAACGAGCTGTACGAGCATGTACTGGCGTTTTCACAGCTCCTGAAGACTCGGTTTGCTCAAATTTTAGCACAATTAAATTGACCAAAAAAAAATCTCGAACTTCACGATATGAATTTTGATGTGAACGCCTATTTTCATAATAAGCCTGAATACCTTTAACGCATTGCTCGATTGTGTATCTTTCCATGGTTCAAATTGAGTTAGTCTGAAATCTGGGAAATGTCACATAAAATGTAGAAAAAAAAACTTGACCTTTAGGTGTACAATGGATTTTCAATTTTCAAAAAAGTGCTTCTTAAAAAAAACCTCCAACTATTTGTGCCACTCTGAGACTTATACGGTGCAATAGTGGAGCAATGGACAATTCTGGCTCACCAGTTGTCACTTCTGCATAAAGGAACACGTGTACAAACAGCTAATAAGCAGTATAGAATAATTACGGACTAGGATAGAAACAGTAGCTAGGATGTTCGACAAAAGCGGGTTTATTCCACGACTTAAACGTTCTTTTATCCGACAATGTAGAGCCTGCATAGCTGCGCATGTCAATAAATGATAAGAATGTCAACTCCGTGTTTTATTTTAATATCATGATAACATGTTTAGTCGTCGTTTTGCAAAAGTAGTAACGAACGAATTTTATTTACAAATGTATTGAAAAAGCAATAACTTTTTTCTTTTATCAAATATTTTGACACACTTGTTTTTGTTTCCAAATCTGCATTAAATACAGAAGTTCCAAAGCTAATGGGCGCGGAAGTCATGGTACTTTTTTTTATACGGCAGTGTCTTAAACTTAAATGAAAATATTCACCCATATTCCAAGAGGCGCCATCATCGTCACATCAAGACGACAGCAAAAAAAAAGCTCGGTTACACATTCGCCTACGACAGCAATTATGAATTCTTTGATAGGCCTTGAGTATTTCCTAGACCTAAGCGATAGATTGAAGCTGTCGACAACATTCCATTGTTTTTTGGCAACGAGTAAATAAATGAAAAAATGTTTGTGTCGACTCCATGTGACGACGATGAGGCCTTAGTCCCAATTTTCACGAGGCAATTTTAGTTGCGCAATTCTTATCAAATTTTCTTTTCAACTTGCTTTTATGTTCAGACACAGCAATTTTACTTGAGCAATTTTCGTTCTCTATTGCTTACACTTTCTTAACCTTGCATGTACTGCATTCTCACATTTTTCCATTTAATTTTCACTACTTCTAACTTAATACTGCTGTCTATTTTTTTAATTTGTCTACAATATTTAATTTTTTTCAAATGAATTAAAATATCGCAATTTCGCGCCAATATTACTTTCATCACGGACAACATATCAATACATAAAAGAAACACAAATGAAAGAAAATGTAGAATTTCTGATATTACGAATGATAGCACAAAACGACTTTCCGAGTACAAGCAAGTCTGTACTCATTTTTACACTCCCCACTCTTTCCTCTCTTATTTGTCCACAAACTCAAGAATTGCGCAACTAAAGTTGCCTCGTCGTGAAAATTGGGACTTATGGAATATGGGGAATTATGTAGCATCTCTGGATGTTTCTACGAAATATTCAGAACGTTTTTGTAAAATTGAAGCATACGACCCATTGGACATCTAATCAGATGCAAGAATACAAAAAGAAATTTTATTTGCGACAATTCCCCTGGCAACGTTTTAAAGAAATCTGAGAAAGGGGTTGCATTTTCTCAAAACTCGTAAAATAGCGAATATCTCGAAACCCGTCACACTTTTACAGACCTATGTTGGGTTATTCTGATAGGGTATCATCTTGTCTATCTACACAATTCCTTTGGACCACTATTATTTATGGGACACACTGTATACAATATTTTTAATTTTACTGTAAATAATCATTTCAAAATGTTTATTTTGTTATCAAAAGTATTCAAATCGCACTTAATTCTAACAAATGATTATTTAATTATTATTTAATAACTAAATATATGACCGGCGAAAATTTCATAATTTTTTATTAGTGTTTTTTCGTTGAGAGATCAAAACACAATTTGCATAATTTCTCTCTTTCTCTCTCTTTCATTTTCCCAAAACAAAAATTTAGCTGTAAATATTCAATTTATTTATGTATTTTTTTGTAAATCATTTTATTATTTTGCAAAAGCATTTTGTTTTCTCTTACATCTGAAAACAAGGTACCCGAAGAACAAGAAAACACAGAATCATATTTACAATAAAAAAAAAATGTTTTTCACCAAATTAAGTGCAGCTAAAAATAGTTGAATTTTTCACTTTATGGTCATTTATTATTTTTTTCCTTGATCTTGATGACTGAATTGACAGTTTTATTTTAAATCTTTTTACGCAACATTTGCAATTTAGTTATTTTTAACCACAATTTGATTGATACCTTTTGGAAAAGTTTGGCTACTAAAAAAATCACACTTAAAACGATAGAAGAAAACTGAAATAAAGAATTATTTTATGAAAATATTAAACGCTTTTTCTCACTGTGGCGCTCTGGACGCCCAGCACGAAATCACTTTAAATCTGTTGAACAAACGCGCAACAACTGAAATGCTCTTCAAAATGTACAAATGTATCAAACAAAAGTAGTTTCTATTTGTGTTTTTAGGCACTAATTCACAGTGGGACATTGATATTTTAGTTTTCTCTATTTAAGAAAATGGGATAATTTATTCGAAATTTTGCCTTATTTGAATATGGGGTTTCGCCGGAACGGAAAATTTAGTTATGCTAAATTGTTGCATCAAAGACACTTTTTGGCGTTTTACTTATTAAAAACGGTGAAGCAGTTTTCGAATGAAGAATAAATACATTAGTATAAACGACTAATGTTTTTTTTAGCTTTTATTTATTTATTGAATCTTCACAATGTGAACTAACAATAACTATTCAAATCTTAATACTGAACGCAAAAAATTAACTAAGAATAGCTCCCGCGTCATCGTAATTATTTCTTACCTAGTGTCTACAACTGCGATTAACTCTGAGATAATATCTGACAAAATGTTGGCAGAATGAGAGAACGAATTTGTTTATGTACATTTTAATGTCTAACAAGGAGTACACGTATTTTTGTTAATCTTTTAAGAATGCATAAATCAATGAAAGCCGAGAAGAAACCACATCTTTGCGATGAATAAAATCTTATATGAATTTTGTATATGCACACATTTTATACAAAATTAATCACTTATGGTATATAATTATTTAATGCATAAAAACAAATTATTTTCCATTCAAAAGGGGTTTTTTAAAAGAAAATTTGCAAAACTAATAATCGGTTAAATTGTAATGGCATCGTATTGTACACAAACACATACGCAATCATTTTTTTGACAGCTCTTCTTATAGGATCGTTGCCATGAGATTTCTCATAAGAACGCTCTCATAAAAATTATTATAAGACTACGATAACACTGATTTTAAGTCTACACGTAACAGAATTCTCTCTGCGATTGAATTTGACGTTCTCATCTCAGATATTATCGCAGGTGTGGACACTAAGTTAAGTGCGGTCAGGCTTGTGTTTGTTGTTCGGTCTTCGAGAGTTTTGCGTCTCACCCGCACTGGTTAACGGTTCGCCTCAACTAACTGTATTGGTTTACAGCTTTTTTTTTAAAGGTTATTCATTGTCAACCATGTGGAAACTTCCTATGTGAAGGCATAGGTCGTTATAGTTAGTCACAGCGACGCTACAAAAGTACTGTTAATACCATCTTCGGCATTATGTTTTTGTCACCCCGCCCATGCTATGCATCCTATACTTTCCAAATTTACTTTGCAACTGTATAGTTACTAAATAAAAAAAAAAGTTTTTGACGGCCTACGGGATTTTTACACAAACAAAATGTTATGTATGTAGTACATCAGCTCCTAATGTTGCTTTTCGGTGTTGTATTTTGTATTTATTCAGGTGTGTGATAGAAATCAATACTCAAAACAATTAATTTTAAAAAATTAAAAAGGTGTGATGAACAAAATTGATCCGTTTTGAAAATTTTTAAAAACTTGTAAACAAGCAATTTTCTTCACTTTTTAGAGATATTGTTGATTAATCATTTAATTGTAATCGTTCTTTATATATTCGACTGGATTTCAAAGGCAGTCATAAAAATATTGCATAAAACTCTTTTACAAAAGTGATCGTTTTCCATCACAACTTTTGAAAACGATATTTTTCAAAACAATCGATTTCTATCACATACCTGATTGTAATTCTGTCACTACCTGTTAAAGCTTCCTTGATAATAATTTTTACTGAAGTTTTGTTTGAATCCACAAAATTCCTTTACTCTCTGCATTCAAACAGTTTATTAACTGATTTAGCGAATTTCGTTATTAAACAGGAAAAAAAATTGTTCTGTGTTGTTTCAATCACGTAAAGTAATATTTTTCTGATCGTTGAACTCTAAAAGCTTTTTTTATGGAAGAAGACAGCATTAATTTGCTCCACCATGTTTTTTGTACCTCTAAAGCTCTAAACGCTGTACCCCACTCATTTAGCGTAAAATAAGAAAACGTAAATTTTAAGGTTTTTTTAATATTAGTTTTATTTTTTTTTTTTTTTCTATTTTAAATAGTTTCTAAAAAATATAAAGTTATAATGGGTGATTTTATAAGAACTATCGGAAATTTAAAAAAAAAGCACATAAAATTCAGAAAAATGCATGAAATATTTATTTGGATCGATAGTTGGGTCGATATAATTTAATGTTTGAAGATTATTTCATGCAAATGTTGGCCGCGACTGCGCCTCAAATGGTCCATCCGCTTAGTCCAATTTTGGCATACTCTTTCCAACATTTCGGCCGGTATCTCACGAATAATGTTGGCAATGTTGGCTTCCAGTGCGTCAATCGAAGCGGGCTTGTCGCTATAGACATTAGCCTTAACATAGCCCCACAAAAAATAGTCTAGAGGCGTTAAATCGCACGATCTGGGCGGCCAATTGACTGGTCCCAAGCGTGAAATAAACTGTTCACCGAACTCGCCTCTCAATTGGTCCCTTGTTTCGCGTGCTGTGTGGCATGTGGCACCGTCTTGTTAAAACCACATGTCATGCAAGTCAAGCTGTTCCATTTTGGGCAAAAAAAAGTTTGTTATCATCGCACGGTAGCGCTCACCATTCACAGTAACGTTGTGATTCGCATCATCTTTGAAGAAATACGGCCCAATGATGCCGCCAGCCCATAATCCGCACCAAACGGTTGTTTTTTGTGGATGCATTGGTAGCTCTTGCAATACTTCTGGCTGCTCTTCACTCCAAATACGGCAGTTTTGCTTGTTCACGTATCCATTCAACCAGAAATGAGCCTCGTCGCATAACACAATTCTTGGATAAAAAAGTGGATCTTCATCTAACTTTTCAAGAGCCCATTCACCAAAAATTTGGCGTTGTGGTAGGTCGTTTGGCTTCAATTCTTGCACCAGCTGTATCTTATAAGGCTTCACACCCAAATCCTTCCGCAAAATTTTCCACGTAGTGGAGTAACAGAGGCCCAATTGCTGCGAACGGCGCCGAATCGATAATTCACGGTCATCACCAACACTGGCCGATACGGCTGCGATATTTTCTTCAGTTCTCACTCTACGTAAGCGTGTTGGTGGTTTAATGTCCAACAATGTAAATTTGTTGCGAAATTTTTTTACAATAGCCCGAATAGAAGCCTCAGTAGGTCGATTAAACTGACCGTAAAATGGAAGAAGCGCGCGATGAACTTTCTTAACAGAGCACGCATTTTGGTAATAAAATTCAATAATTTGCAAACGTTGTTCGTTTGTAACACGATTCATGATTAAATTATAGACCAAACTGAAGATGTTTGACAGTGACACAAGATACAAAACGTGCGTGAGCTGTCAAAACTAGTGTTGCCAAAAAGATAATAGCAAAAAAATCACTCGTTACATACATTTGCTTAAAAATTTATTGGTAAATAAAGGATCACAATATTTAATTTAAACTTAAATTTAAAGTACAAAAAATTTTCTAGTGAATTTAATTAACAGAAATGTAGGAATATTAAAGTCTTGTATTCAATTGTTGGACAGTTCAATTTATCTGTCCCTGTTATAGACAAAAAAAGACTAAGTTATCACAAATTTATTCCAAGCCATCGATAGATATTTAACTTCCATGTTGTCATGCAGTGTCTGGTTTTCTTCTATGTCAATGCATTATTCAGCTGAAGATTATTAAGAGAACTGTCATCATTTTCCCAGTTTTAGTCAAGCTTTTCTTCGTTGGGGAAATGTTAGGTTGGGAACTGGCCACTAGTTGTTTTGTCCGTAGTGCAGTGTGTCGTCTGTATTATATTTTCTTAACTAGTAAACTTTCCACGTCTGCCAGCTGATCATGATGTACTCGTATGCAAATAGCTGCCAAATTGGAAACAGCTTTTGTCAATGGGATGCATTCTTCATTATTTTCTTTTGAATTAAGCTTTTAAAAATGTCTCCATTCTGTTTTATAATGACTTTTTTGAGCAATTATTACCGGTTACCAAATACACAGATTTTTTGTATATTCTCTGAAGTGCCATCTGTTTTAACTGCGCTGGAGATGGATCTAACGCACCTAATGATATCTTAACCAAATGTGCTGATTTGCCAAATATTCTATTGAGTGCCTTTTGTTTTAAATGCATTGGAGATAACTCTGAAGCAGCCGATGATTTCTCATGCACGCTTAGTGACTTCACACACAATTTTGGGTCGGCTTTAACTACATCGTGTGTATCTAGTTGCACATCAGTATTTAGGATTGCCTCAAGGTCGGATCTTTTAGCCAAGTGTAAATCGCTACCCGTTTTTAAGGCCTCATTTATTTCAGTTGTCTTTAAATCTCTGGTAACTGCTTGATCTTGTGATAACGGGCTTGTTTTACTCGTAGCTGGTACACTTTGAGAAGTTTTCTTATTGATGTCATTTTTAGCAAGTTTTATTTTCTTGGCTACATTACCAACATCTGTATCATCACGAGGATTTTTGGCTGATCTTGTATCGTCACATTTTGGCTTTGTAATTTGACTTGACAGGCAAATAGGGTTTGGAGTAGATATAACCACAACCGAATTCAATGTATATTGTTTGCTGGAACTTTCAGAGCTTTTAATTTCTGGCTTTGTAGCTTTTCTGTGTACAAACTTAATGTCCCTTCCGTTATAAAATTTGGAACTAAAATTTTCTTTTCTCCTCACCACAATTCCAGTGCTCATTACATCAGTATTGTTAGAGCTTTTAGCTATTTGCTTGTTTTGTTTTTCGGCTAGAGGTTGGACATCTTCTGGGCGCTTTTTAATTTTCGGTATACGAAATGATGAAAAATCTGCTTTTCTATATTCAAAACCACTTCCATTGATTGGTTTTTTGTCTTGAGGATTTTGAGTAGATGTTTTATTCAACTCACTTATCGCAAGTTTTATTTTCTTTGCTATATTACCGGCATCTCCATCACTGCGACGGACTTGAGCTGATTTTATATTGTCACATTTTGGCCTTGTAATTTGATTTGAGAGGCCAGCAGGTTTTGGACGAGAATTAGCAGCATATGATTCCGATGCTTTATTAATATTTGAATGTGATTTACTGGAATTTTCAGAATTTTTAATTTCTGCCTTTGTAGCTCTTCTGTGTCCAAACTTAATATCTCTTACATTGTAAATATCGGAACCAAAATTTTCTTTTCGTCTCATTTCAGTGTTCAATACACCATAATTGGAGGAACTTTCAGGTATTGCCTTGATTTGTTTTTCGGTTAAAGGTTGGAGGTCTTCTGGACGCTTTTTAATTTTCGGTATACGAAATGATGAAAAATTTGCCTTTCCCAAAGTATTTGCAATGTGCCTTAAAGGCAAGGCACTCGCTCCTTTATTATCTGGGGATGTCGAAGGACATTTTTGCTTACAGATGAGATTTACCATTTTTCCAAATTTATTTAATTTTGCTTGCTGCTCTTGAGAGGAATAAATATAGCTGGTACTCGTAAATAATTATAACTTGTAAAGTAAACTTTTCGTTCTGAATTTTTGTAATATACTGAGCTTGAATTTTATCACCCACTATATTTATATTTTCTGATCAGTTTTTTTTTACCTGCTGAAGGACTTAACAGCTTATGACTCTCTATCTATCTCTCTTTCGCTCTCGCTTGTTAGCTCAATTAGTTCTTAAGCGATGTTTAGCCAACCCAAGCAACTCTCTTGTCTTAAAATTTTGTTTAGAAATTTTGATTCGAATTTCAATAATTGAGAGCCTCTTGCTCTTAAGAAAAGATCTTATTAAACACGGGCGAACCATCGGCTTTTTACGAAACATGTTTCCTGCTTGTTTTATAGAAACATCACATTAATGATCAGATAGTTTTTTTTTACCAGTTTCGCGATTGAACAGTTTATGACTCTCTATCTTTCTCTCTATCTCTCCCTCTTGTGAGTTGAATGAGTTTTTAAGCCACCGTTGCCATACACGGCTTTTACACACAGAAAGTTTACTTTGCAGTCTTGAGTTTCTTGCTGGCAAGGGAAAACAAAGAGTGTAAGAGAGCCACTCTCTTTTCCCTTGGCACCCCCAAACTCACGACTTTGCAAAGTAAACTTTTCGATATGATATTTGACGATTTATGGTCATTTTGATGGTTTTGGGTGTTGAAAATAGCACTTGGAAAAAAACACTATTATTTTTTATTAACAAATGTGTGGGTTTATATATCCTTTTTTTACCATACAAACTAAAAATAAATTGGAAACAATATTCCTGTAGCTGCAAACAATTCGGGAACAATTGAGTGTTTATAAAACTACATTTAACAAAATTTAATAATACGGTATTTATAACAATCCTAAATAAAGTAGGTATAAGTCGACTTATTTTATACTTTATAGTACGAGTATGTGTACATTACAATGTTTGTAACACTGATATATCTAATATTTATTTGGGAGTATAAATATATTGTATATGTTCAAATGTATTTGAAAGATCATATGTAAGTACGAGTAGCTCTTAAAAAAATTGTAGGCTAAAAATTGTACAAACTTGTATGTAAAAGAAGCGTGTGATCATATTTTAAGGAGACTTAATTTTGAAGATAAATTCAAAAATTTTTCTTCTATAAATCCTTACAATATTACAAAAGAAGAAAGTATATTTTTTGATATATTCAAATATTTTATCGTAGAATTTGAAAGACGAAAAATTTAGTCTGAATTAAAGCAACCAGGCCAATTAAATTTTTAAATTTTGTTTTATGATATAGATATGCGGATGCTAGATTTTTTGAATAAAGTATTAAAAATGATTCTTCAGTAATTCTTCCTTCTATGACTAAAGCTATAGCAATATAAAAAGCTTAAAAAATATGCAAATATGAATTGTTTTATGTTTCTCATTATTAAAACTTATATATAATTCGAAATCTTCTAGCTGACGATTTGCGTTATTCATATTGAAGATTTCTTCTACCGAATTTGACGATTTTAAAGCAAATTCATCTGGCATCTATGGTCAACGCACAATAGATCAATATTGGTCGCAGTGCAAATGGCCGATGAGGGCCATATCCCACCCACTAATAATAATAATAATGGTCACAGCGCAAGCAAGCGCTAAACTATTGTTTAGAAAAATTATTCACAAAAATTGAGAGCCTCACGCTTGTGAAAAGATCCTATGAAACACGAGAACACTTGAAATTTTTCCAACAAGTCCCTTGCTTGGTTTGTAGAAATATCACATTAATGAGCAGACAGTTTTTTGTGATGTTTTCACATCCCAAGCAAGCAACTTATCAAGAAATTTTATATGAAAAGCGCTCGAAAATTTTGAATGATTTTTATGCAATTATTTCAGACAAGTTGCTTGCTTGTGCTGTGGAAACAGAACATTTATTTAATTGTTTCGTGATTAAACAATTTATGACCCTCTCTCTCTCTCTCGTTTGTGAGTTCCTTGTCTTAAACTATTGTTTAGAAATTATTCACAAAAATTGAGAGCCTCTTGCTTGTGTTTCGGAAACGTCTTATTATAGGTTTGCTCCTATATTATGAGCAATCGGTCGGTTTTTTTATATTTTTCAAACAATTTTCTTGCTTGTTTTGAAACATTATATTAACGATCATACAGTTTTTCTTTACCTGTTTAAGGAATAAACGGTACACATTTTCAAACAATTCTCTTGCTTGTTTTGAAACATTATATTAACGATCATACAGTTTTTCTTTACCTGTTTCAAGGAACAAACGGTACACATTCTCTCGATTTCTCGCGCTAGAGAATTGAATGAGCTCTTATGAGTAGTTTTTACACCGCAACCAATCGCCTTGTCTTAAACATTTATTCAGAAATGACCCACAAAAATTGATAGTCTATTGTTTGTGTTCTGAAAACATTTCGTTAAAGGGTTTTTCTATTATACGAGCAATCGACTTATCATGAAAATTTATGCTGACCGCATATATAAAGTTATCAAACTAGTCCCTTGCTTTTGTGAAGGCATTATACTACTCGTAATAGAAATATGTGTGTATATATGTATGCAATAATTTCTCTAAAGCAGTTATGCTACCTGCTTAAAAATCACACCGTTTTCTACCTGCTTAAGGATTAAAATGATTTATTGTTTTCTTGCGTAACACCACAGCGTAAGCAAGGGACTTGTTATTTACATTGTTATTAAATATTTCACACATTTTTCAGGCATGACCCTTGCATTACCGATAATTATTTTACAAAGCAATTCCCGACATTCCTGGTAACTTTTAATCACAAAAAAAATTAATGAAGATCAATACTTTGGAAGGTTGAAAATGTGTATGTATGTTTGTTTGTGATCTCAAAACTACCTATTGGCACAAGTCAAAATAAAACAAAGGAATTCATATAATGGGCAGTTTGAAAATTGTCGCTTGTAACCAACGACCTTGGTGTTAATTGTTCTGAAATAGGTTATCCTAAAAACCAGAATATCACATTTAGCATAAAAGAAACCACAACTTTAATTTTAACATGTTTTGTATAAATTGATTATTATATTTACATTATTTTCGTTTTCTTTTGTAGTCATTAGTTTCCGAAAATAAAACAAAACTAAATTATTAATCAGTGAACTTTTTTAGTTATATACATATGTACGATATTAAATAATCAATTGTGAGTTCGAGTCCAACTTCAGTCAAGAAGAAGGATTATTTTTAATTATAACAATAATTGCTGTGAAACAATAAGACCAAAGAAGAACAGAAAAATATTGAATACCATTAGCTCAGGTATTCAATGGTATTAAATTATTCTTCTGTTCTTCTTTGGTCTTAATGTTTCACAGAAATTATTGTTATAATTAAAAATAATCCTTCTTCTTGACTGAAGTTGGACTCGAACTCACAACTGATTAGTTAATAAAAACAAAACAAAGTTGAAATTAATTTTAAAGTAATAAAAAATACTTTGCTTACTAAATGTTTACAGTATTTAATTAAAAATAAATTTTATGGTTGCTAAAACTAATCATAAAACAAAGACTTAATGGGAGTTAATTACAACGAACTTAAAAGTTTATTTAAAATAATAAATATCTTACAATGTTCAATTTTTAGGCTTACGTTTGCGTTTCCGCGTTATAAACAAATTTACAACGTTATCAGAAACTTTTTCAAAACGATATTGCGAGGAACCCATCGTTAAATATTTTATTTCGCTATTGTTATGCTGCGTTTGGGTTTCATTCAAAGGCATCGATGAATTATTTAGCTGAGAATTGTTAAGAGAACTACAGTCATTTTCACGGCTTATATCAAGTGTTTCTTCTTGGGTTGTGTTGGCTTGAGGTTGATTGTTCAAATGTGAGGACAAAAGAGAAGGGGCTGAGTTTGAAGCTGCCTCACTTAATAAATTTTTAGTTAAATTATCTGTAGCATGTATTGGCGATTTAAATAGTTCATATAATTTTGAATCGATTTCCTTTAATTCACTATCGTCTTGCTGGCTGGGTGTCAATGGCAGAGTCATGGCAAATTCTGTGTTTAGTGAAGATACTTCGTTGTTAAAAATGGGATGATTGAGTAGTGGTGATGCGTATGGAGAGGTTTGTTTGATGGATTCTTGTGAAGCATTTGTAGAATTATTTTGTGAATCCATTGATGTACTCAGCACTTTAGCAATACGCCGTCTGCGCCGTTTGGGGTGTTCTGCTAGTATTATCCTACTTTCAGCTGCACTCATCACAGTTCGGGTTTTAGTAAGGCACTCGCTTTCGTCTTTTTGTTGTGTAAGTATGAGAGAAGCATCAGAGCTAACATCCTGGGAATAGCTATTGCGTCTTTTAAGACCTGAGACTTGATGATCATACTGACATTGCTTGAGTTTGTTTTGATCATGTTGAATTTCCTGATTTATAGTACTTTCAGGTTTCAGATTTAGGCAATGATTTGCGGATTTTTTAAGCACTATGATATCTTTTATTTGCGTTTGTTCGCATGCTGGTTCTGAAGACGTTTTCTCATTGCAATTGCCAGCAAAGTTGTACCCTGGGTCAATCTTCGTTTGTATGGCACCTAATGCGTTATTTTCATCCCTATCATTCTTTTGATTAGTGGACTTTCGGCGTCTGCTGAGCCGTTTGTGATGTGTGGAATTAGCTGTCAAATCAGAACCAGCTTCTGTTTGTTGAATGCTATCTTTACTTTTTTCTTTTGTATTAAGTTTTTTAGAATCTCTCTCTTCCGCTTTATTTTCACTTTTTTTAACTATTATTTCCGATTCACTGTGTTTAACTCTGTGAATAGGCTCCTGAGTACAAGGTTGGCAGGACATATGTTTTGATTGCTTTGGAGATGCCTCTGGCGCATTCAATGATATCCTAAGCATTTTTAATGACTTCACGGCCTCAGTTGGTTGCTGATTGTTGCACTCGTTTTCTTCATTATCAGGTAATTGTAATTTATTAGTGATTGCGTCTTGCTCCCCAACTAATCTTGTATCGCGTTTATTTACTTGTATATGAATATTTTCTGTGCCTTTTATGTTGCAACTCTCAATGTATAGCGATTTGCTTCGCGATCTTAACTGTTTATTTACTTTATTTTTCTTTAATCCTGTGGTTATTGTTTGATCTTGGTTCGAAGTTTTCTGATTTGTTTCAGGTTGCAAACTTTCCGAAGATTTATTTAATTCATTTGACGAAAGTTTTATTTTCTTGCTTACATTCAACAACGTAACATCTTCATCACTACTAGAATCCAATATCCTGCGATATAAGTTTACAATCTTTTTAGGTGGTTTGCTAGAGTTGTCACATGATTTTATTTCACCACAGTTCGGTTTTGTAATATGACTTGAAACGTGAACAGATTTTCGGCGTTGTTTGACAGCACCTGACTGTTGTGTTTCAATAACAATTAAATCTTGTTTACTAGAGCTTTCGGAGTATTTAGTTTCTGTCCCCATAATTCTTTTGTCTCTAAGATCGGCATCCCTCGCCTCAATCATGCCAGAACTAAATAATTTTCTTCGCAATGTTTTAGTGTTACAGTTTGCAACATCAGTTTTAAAGCTATTTTTAGGGATTTCCTTAATTTGGGGTTCCGTTTGGAGATGAACCTCTTCCTTAAAGACTAATTCTACAGAATTTGGTTTAGATTTAGTTTTATCTACATTATCTGTTAGAGAGAGATTAGAGCTTGTACTGGTCTGACAATTATCTTTAAGTTTATTTTCATCAACAACTTGACTTTCTTGCATAACTTTTTCTTCTTGGCTACTTTCCTGCGTTTGGTTTTTATTTTTCATATTTTCCGGCTCCACATATTTTTCCAACTTCCACGAACTAGTTATCATGTCTTCTGGATTTTTGTTAATCTTCGGTATACGAAAAGTGGACAAATGTAACTTTGGAGGTCGAACATTGATTCCAATGTCTTCCAATGTTATGATATTCTTGCCTTTGTTTTTCGTGGATATTATTGGAAGTTTTTTCTTAAACAAGGGTTTTGTTATAGAATTAGGTTTTGATAATTCCTGTATTGGGCCGAATGACTCAATACCGCTACTGGGTTTGGTATTATTATCTGGAGGTGTTCGATCTTTTGAGCAAACTACATTTAAGCCAGCTGGAGCGATTTTTTCTTCAACTACAAATAGTTTAGCCTTGTCGTGCAATGTACTGGATTTATCTACAAAATTATTTTGCATTTCCCTACTTCCTGTGGTTGCTCCAAAATGTTTGTCTGTATCCACAGCTGTAGAAAGTTTACTATCTGCTTCCTTTTCTGGTTGCTCCTTGGATGCAGCCAAGCCATTTTCATTTGACGTATTAGTTTCATCTTTTAAAACTTGCTGATTGTGACAAATTAAAGAAGCGTTATAATCTTTTTGATTTCTAGGTTCTAGAATCTGTTTTTCAAGAGATTTTCTCTCTTTAAAGGAATCTGAAATTTTTAAAATAAAATGGGGAATATTTAATTTTGACGTCGTGATGTTAACTTGTAATTAATGAAGCAGATTATCTTATCCAACTATCTTGCCATGCAGAATATAGCAGTTTGAAGATAATAATGATTTAACCCAAGAAGTCGAACGTTAAAGTCCGTCGGTATATAAAAGAATTTACAGAAGTATTGAAGGCAGAAAAAGCAAACCGCAAATGATGGAGAACGCTAACTTTTAATATCTTTAGACAGACTGTCAGTAATTGTGTAAAAACTAATCCTAAAATCAGTCAAAAGACTATGCACAATTATGATGTTGTGCTTAAAAAAAATCCTGCGTGCACCTTTAAAAATTTTCGACTGAATGAAAATTTAGTTAAGGTTATATTGAATGAATTGAAAAGATTAGATTAGCATATTCACCTGGAGATCGAAAATGATTCACCTGGAGATTGAAAATGAAGTAAAGAAAAGCTCTGAGCAGGAAAATGCCGATTCATCCTATGAGCTGTCTTCCTGGATAAATACCGTATTGTCTTACAAGTAAACTTCTTCACATGTTGAAGCCTACAATATTCTCTAGACTAAGCTTCGAGATGTCGTAAAGCTAATCAAGTTGCTTAGCGATGAGCATTTACTTTGGTATAATATTGAAAAATAATCGAAATTTAATAACAATTGAATTGTATTCAACCGCTCACCATCCTTAACTCTTCCCTTGTATATTCAAAAACAACTGAGCTCTTCCCCTATCTAAGATGAGCCAAACCAAGCTACTAAGATTGCAGTCGCATCTACTTCTCCACGTCAGTTGTCCCTAATAATCGTTTGTGTGTGGTTAGTCCACCGGTCTCTTTGTTACTATTTTAGTGATTTAACTAATCATTAGCACTTTCGTTGTTTTTGATATAGCTATGCCGTTGAACGCAACATAACCTAACATTACACTTTTTAAATAATTCTAATACTGGATGATGTTATTTTTTGGTTGAAGTTCAAATCAGCCTTTAGTCAAGAAAGATATTTTATATTTTCATTATAACGATAATTGCCGTGATCAATAATTCTTGATCTTCGTCATAATTCTAAATAAACTTCGCCCACTAGTTTCGTCCAATCAAAGCTTTGAGTTGTGCTTGACTATCAACGTACGCTTAGCAACGCTTGCAATGTTCTTGTGCATCAGTTTCTTTTGGAATTGGTGATATTTCAGCTTGGACCACGTTACTTTTATTCCAAAGTCGAAAACTTATACACATTATGCATCCGCTCTAATGCCTATTTTCTTCTTTTAGTAAACGAAATAACTGCTCACGCCTTATATATGCTTTTCGAAAACTTCTGAAAACTACATTTTCGCTGTTTCAACAAGGTAAGTTAATCAGAGTTTGAGCTCAACAACTTTATGACCAGTGAGGCCAGGATATGAGAAAGGTTGGTCGCTGTTTTAAGCAGTTTTTTGCGTGACACATAGTTCGTAGTGTCATAAGACCTGCTTCACAATAACAGTATTTTAATATTGCAATAATATTAATTTTTAATCAAACCGAACGTTTTAAAAGTACTACTTTGTTTTCTATAATAGACGTAATTTGCGGAAACAAAATAATGAAACATAATTCAAAGCACTTACCTCTAGAATTACATGGTTCATCACAGATTTCCAGTTTTTCAACTGAGCTTGATAAACTCTTCACGGAGTTTTCAATGCTCTTTAAATCTTCTAAAACAATTCTATCACATTCATTCGAAGATTTGGTGTTACCATCAATGTAACTTTTATCACATTTTGGGGATTTATTGAAACAAGTTTGTGTTTTTAATTTTTCAGTTTGCAGTCTTTCAACGTCGAAAGATTCTATAGATTTGAAGTTTTCAATATTTTCTTTCAATTTAATTGGGGCATTTTCATGAGTATCCAACTTGCTCTTCAATATAATTAACCTTGATGATGCCACAGCGTTACTTTCGGTTATCTTCTTGGGTTTCCGACCTCTCTTTTTATGTGTTATATGTTTATCTAGAATTCCATATTTTTTGTCGAGCTTCCTTGGTCTTCCAACTGGTCTTTTAGGCAAGACTATAGACGAAGATTCTTGCAGTGGCCGATCATCACCCATTTTATGCAATTTTGGTTTGATTTTACGCGCTTGGGGTTGCTTTAGTTTTTTGTACTTTCCCGTTTGTTGTCGTGCATAATTTAAGAGAGATTCATCTTCAGTTTGTGTTTCAGTTTCAGAGAGAGATGATTTTTGCAAATTCTTTTGTTTTGTTGGGTTAGCAGTATTTTCCAAAGGCTTGTCTTGTAACGCTGATTCTTCATTATCAGTTGTTTCAATATTGGCATCATCTTCAATTTCTGTAATTTCACTTTTATTATCCAATAACTCCCAATGTAATTTTTTATTATTCTTTGTAGCATTCTCCAAATTATCAACATTGCATAAAACACTGGCGGCTGGTAGAATATATTCCTTCGGTTTAGTATTTAAGTGCGGAGATTTTTTCCTAAATTTATTTAATTCGTCTTCGGTTGCTACAATGGACGTGGGCATTTTTGAAAATATGCCACTGAAATTCGAAGGAGTTGGCAAAGTGGCAGAAATAGAAGGTAGTGTGGGAAGAGTCTCTGTTATATTTGGTGAAACAGTCGGAATAACTTTCTTTTTGGATTCAAATAAAGCTGGCTGTTGTTCATGAACCCTTTTCTCGTGCTGGCTTTTATCACAACTTAGTACTGCACCAGAATTATCTACAATCTTATTGCAAAGATTTTTGGCATTTTCGGAAATAGTTTCTTCTGTGTTTGAAATTTTTTCTGGTTGTTGGATTATTTTAGTTTTAGTATTTGTTCCCTCGAAGTCTGCAATTTCCTTAACAACTTCTACGATTTCTCCTTCTATATTAATTTCTTTGGAAACGAGTTTTTTTACATAAGTAATATTTTGAGTATCTACCAAGCCTTGTGATAACTTGTTCGAGTTCGAAGGAAGAGACGGAAGAGTTATCTCATTTTCTCTGTTGGCTTGTTGGGTGGTCGATGGAATTAGCAAATCAATCGGATCATCTGGTTTGTCGCTTCTAAAGTAAACTATGCTAATGTTTTCTGTTGTATGCTCCGTGGCTTCCTTCAAGGTTAAATCTGCTTTAGAACTGCTTTTTTGATAATCTGTAGATAATCGATTCTGTAAGTCGACTTGTTTCTCGCCACTTGCGGACTTATATCCAAAAGATCGATTTTCCTGTATTGTGTGAGGGGCATCTTCAGAGTTGTTTAATTTGGCTGCAACTTTACTTTCGTCACAAGTTATTTCACCGGACTCATCTTTATCTTTCGTATCGTTTCCCAATTTATCTAAACCAACCACATAAGGCCCATTTTTATTGTCTGCAGATTTGTGTATTATTTCGAAAGAAGTAGAAGAGGTGTGCAAGTTTTCCTGAAATGTTACTGGTGCAGTTTCAACTTTTTCTTCTACATTTGTAATTACCACATTTATATCTTTGATAGAAATATGTTCTTTCTCTTTGCATGAATTTGCTACATGGCCTATGTTTTTATTTCTAATAGTACGTTCTACAAATGTGCTTCCGATGTCATAGTCTTTTGTCATGTGTTTGGCGGATTTACTTAGAACTTTAGAATTCAATGTAACAGAAATATTATCATCCTCATATTCTTCAAGAGTGTGCTGGATGTTGCTAAGAATTCCATTAGGACATTCTTTATTGCCAGTTGTTAAACCTTTTGGTGCTGTATTTAGATAAACTTCAGTTATTGTTTTGTCTGTAGGCAGGCTTGTATAAGGTTCAGTTTGTTTTGTTAATGAAATTGTCTCAGTACTTTTTTCATCACCCGCATCTGCTTTCGTAGATTCCATAAGTGGCGTTTTCTTCACATCTTTGCTTGATGGCTCATTGGCTTGTTTTGGCGACTTTTCTTTCGAATTGGAATTGACGAGGTCTGAGTCCCGCGAATTAAGTATTTCATTTGTTTCACAAGTTTTTCCATATATTTTTTCTGTTGGAAATTTTTCTTCAATACAGTGAATTTTGTTAAGCAAGATTGAGTCGGTTAAATGTCGCTGTTCTATTTCCGTAGGACTTCTTTCTTCCGCTATTGCTGCTTGATATTCAGTGCTCAGAATTTGTGATATATGTTCATTTGATGTTTTTATCGTAATCGAGATATTTTTCAGGTTTTTGTTTTCGACAAGACTTTCCTCATGTGTCTGTAAAGCTTCCGTCTGCGTAGATTTCACGATGATGTCCGCAACTTCATTCAATTTGGTTTCACTAATTGAGGTCTCTACATGACTACCACTTACATTAATAACACTGTTTTCTTTAATTGGATTTTCTTTAAGCGTTGAGTTTGCTTTTTCTAAACCTTTATTATCACTGATATCTGTATCTTTGTTAGAATTTTTTGAAAGTGTTTCAGCAGCTTCTTGATCTGCAGGTGGTATAATATGTTCCTCTTTAGTCCCAACTACTTTATTTTGAAGCATTTCAACACTTTGACCCACTGTACACAACATTTCTTTATTTTCTGCTTTTTCTTGTTGAGGATATATAAGTTCTGGTTCTGTAGAAGAGGTTTCTTCTATGTTTTTAATAACATTGGTCTGGCTACATAGTTCAATAATTTTTGAATTTTCGGCCACATCTTCGTTATTTAAAGATTTTTCGTCCAAGGCACTTTTACAAAATTCGTCTATATTCGAAGATGGATTTTTTTCAGTTGCTGTTAATTCTTTTCCAATACAATGCTTCACTTTTTCAATGCCTGTTTCTCTAGTATTATAATTTTCTTTGTCAGACTTTTGTAGTACGCTAGACTCATCTCCAAGACTTTCTATATTACTTTGGATAGCTAGCCTATGCGATTTTACAGCTTCCCTATTTTTATGTAAGTTTTCTCCATCGTTAAGATTATCTTCTGATGTTAAAGAGGATGGAGTCGCTTCAAATGTAGTACAAATAAAACTTTCACTTTCGTTATGCACAAGTTTTATAGGAGGAAGCATTTCAACACTTTGCACAATTATTTTCGAGCTTTTATTTAAAACTTTAGGGTTGATTTTGGTTATATTTTTCGCAGGCATGGCACTGTCTTCTGTTTCTGAGTTAGTAACAGAGTTTTCTTTTTCAAGTGATTTATTTTCCATAAGTGAAGGCAACACAATAACTTTAACAGGTGTATTTACTTCATCTTTGCCTAAAATCTGCTCTCGTTCAGCAGAATTCACATAAGACTGATCACTTTTAAAAAATTTTTCTGACACATTGGACGATGTTTCTTGTTCAGCGGTGCAAGAAAGGTTTTCTTTTTGGGAAAGGATTGGTACAGAGATTTCATTGTCATATAACTTATCTTTGCTTAGCGGTTCTTCTTCTGGTTGGCTCATTTTGTTTTGAATCCATTGGTCTTTGGTAGAAACTGGGCATTCTATTTCTGTGAGCCCACTTGTTTTTTGCAAAGGTGCTGGAAAGCTTTTTTCAATTATATGTGGTTGCTTTTCAGTTACAGATTTTGCCTCTTTTAAATAATCTGTTTTAACTTCAACACCATCTTTAGCTGTGTGTTCTGTTGAAAATACAACAGCATCATTTGTAATATGAGTATGCGTCTTTCGAGAATTTGTGGCGATCGCTTCTTTTTCAACTACTTTTTGTTCTACTTTGAAATCATTTTCTCTATCAGAATGTTCCGATTTTGAAACGACTTCTTCTTCAATTTGCAGAGCTTCTCTTGAAGAAGTTGCAGCAAGCTTTTCTTTATTAAATAATTTTTCTTCTTCACTGTCTTTTCTAGAAAGATCATTTGATAAAATGTCTCCTTTTTTATTTAGACACAATTCTTCATCCGTGATCTTGCCAGTAGCTTTATCATTGTCTTGCCATTCAATACTCTCAACAACTTTGTCTAATTCTTGGGGCAATTCAATAGAATTTTCGCTTCTTAGAAGTGTAGAATTACATGCATCTCTTTGAAGAGCGGACATTTCGCCAGTTTTAATAATATCGATTTTAGAAACTGTAGATTCAGATAGAATTTTAGTACAAAGGGGAGGATTTACCTCTTTATTTTGAGCAACTGTATAGTCTGTTTTTGAAAGTAAATCTAAACTCTTGCTGACATTTGCAGCATTACAGGAACTTTCTTCAATATGAGTGTTAAGAGCAAGGTTGTTATGGTCAGTACTATTAGTTTTCTCTCTGCAAGTTGAAACTGTATCATCAACAGTTGTATAGGGGCGAAAGGCTCCTATTTGAGATTTACTTTTTTCGCTTTTGCTTCCACTAATATGACTTTCATTAATGTTTTCTTTTTGTCTTTCAGAATTTGAATCAGAGACTTGCAGTTTTATGTTCACACCAGGCTCTTCAAGATTTGTTTCATTTAAAAGTTCACCTGCTTTAATTTTATAGGGATTTTTAAGAGGAACAACACCGCCATTGCACTGTTTGACAGCGATAACAACAACTTCACTAGCAAAATCAGTTTCTTCATTTGACATTATATTTATATCATCGACTGGACTTTTACTTAAAGAGTTTTCCTGCTTGTCAAGCACTCTACTAAAACAGCTGGGACCTTCTAAGCCTTGAGCTGAATTTGTACTGTTTTTGTCATCGATATTTAACACTGTGCCTCCCTCAAATAAACGCACTTCATTCGCAACGATTTTATCAGGTGTGGCCGTGTCATCAGCTACTAATACCCCCTGACTTTTATCCTGGTTATCACAATTTTCCATTTCTACTTTTTCTTTTAAGTCAGTTGTTTTTAGAGTTTTTTCATCATTAAAGGCTAAAAAGTTATTTTCTTTTGGCAGTTTCTGTGTTGTGATATCAGTCTCTTCGTTACATGTTTCCAAATTTTGCTTTATTAGAATCAGTGTATTTATGTTATCATCTGTTTTAGTTACTTTCTTCTTCCGAGGACACAAATCTAGTCCTGGTATTTCTATAAAATCAAGTTCATTGTCCGTATCACCTTCAACACTGTTTGTTAAATCAACACAGCCAATCGTTTTAAAGTTTCGCTGAGAATTGGGGTTGGGTATAAAACACTCATTTATTTCATTTCTGTTCTTTCTTTCCAACCAAATTATTTCATCACTTGGTGTTTCGCAAAGGCTAGTTTCTACAGCTCTGTTAATTGGCGTTGTTGCCCCACTATCAACATCTGTATAATTTTCTGCAGATGTAGTGGCCGAACTTATCACTTCTATTTGAGAAGTTTGTGTTGGTGTTCCTTTAGGACCTCTTAAGCATGCATTCGAACTTGGGGAACTTGTTGAAACAGATCCACATAGACTAGGTGATTTACCAAAAAGTTCATTGAATAACGCCGATCTGGTGGCAGCTGTGAATGCATTTGTTTCTGCTGCTTTTATCTCATGCTGAATATTGGGCAAACCACTGCCGAAATTATTTTCTAACTCAACTTTGGTAGTTACAGAGGAAGTTTTTTGGAGTTTTTCTTGTCTTTTAATTTGTTCAGTTTTGTTGTCCAAATTTTCAGCATGCCGTGTTGCCTTTTTTTCATTTTCCTGTGGAGAGTTTTTAGTACTGGCATTCTTGTGTTCTGTTTTTAGATTCGCAAGAGCATCTTCACTGTTAGGGAGCAAAAAATTCTTACTTAAAGAGATTTGATAAGAAAGATCGAAAAAGATTGTTAAAAGAACTAATTAAAAAAATTTAGGCGATAATTTTAAAGTTTTGTGTTATCTTTAGCTTTAAAAGAGCCTACACTCTGCTAATAAATTGAAAAATCTGACCATTCTGCTTTTTAGTGCATCCAATGAGGTGAAAGTGTACTTCCTCGCTGAAAAAGATTTTTCCCGTAAAAGGCTTCAATTGTGTTTTTCAAACACTGAAACAAAGAAGTCAAATGAAGTTAGTCAAAAAACATGACATTAAAGTGCGACACACAATTAACATTGAGCTTTATGGTTGGACCACCTTTTACTTAACTACATATGAACATAGATTAAAGTTCTTTATTCTCTTCATTCTCATTGGAAATAGTTCCTTTTTTGTATCATAGACAAGCTTCGATTATGGTTGTTTGGCACAACAAACGGCAATTACATTTTTTCTAAAATTTTTAAACTATGACGCGGTACAAGGCAGATTAAGCTACGTGTTAGCTTTCTTTTAAAATTTTTTCCAGTTAGTTTCCAGCAGTTTTTAATTTAAAATATTACCCCAATTGGTATCTGCTAATAAATCACCACTTAATATATTTGTCTATTCCATTAAGCTTATGAATAACAGACTCAAAATGTCGCCTTTTAACACCATCAGAACCATATAACCCTCCTAGATCCCACAGCAGAGTTGCTTTGTTCGAAATATTTATTTGGACCTGTAGAATTTTTTATGTTAATTGGAAAATGTTATACCAGTCAAGTGGCTGGCGCTAGTGCTGATACATATTTGTTCCCGTTTTATCGCATTTTCCATAACTTTCCGCAATATTTCTGGTGATAACCGGTAGATAGAGTCCTTAAGGGATACAATTGTCTAGGACTTGTTGGCATAAATATTGTTAAATCGGACGATCTTTCTGGTCATGCCAAGTCGCCAAAACAGGAGATTAAATGACCACGAGATGATTCCAACACAATATCCATTGTGACTCTTGCTAATAATGCGGTTGCACCTTGTTGAAACCACTTGTTCACCAAGGTCCGATCATTTAATTCCGGCAGTAAAAAGTCTCTTATGGTCTTGTAACTGGCAAAACAGTTACAATATCTGTATTGCCAATGCCGTCATCAAAAAAATACGGTTCAATCACTACTCCCGCTTGAACATATCCCCCTACAGAAGCTTTGAGTGGATATAATGGCTATTCAAGTATCGCACGCGTACCTTTTAAATGAAAATGCACCAGGTTGCACGTGATTAAAGAAATCGACACAATTTTTGAATGTTCTTGCGGATTATAGAGCCGTTGTTTTCGTGGTTGTATAATACAGCTGTCTAGTTGTAACGAAGCATACATTTTTGTTTCGTACATAATATTCCTTATTTTAAATTAGCATCAAGTGATCACGATGGTTAATGTGCATAAATAAATAAAATACAACAACACCCACGGAGAATAATGGTTGTTGTAACAAAGCCTACATTTTTTTACATACCATGATTAATATGCATGAGGTATATACACGCACAAACTGAAAAAACATACAACAACCACCCACAGAATATGATGGCTTTGTTGTTAAATTGATTGAATTTACATTTCTTGAAGTTGATTGCATTAAACCGTAGTTAATAATAATTCTCATACAGTTCGTGCACTGAGAGGCATAAGATGACAAAGAAAGAAGGCAGTCATCGGTGATCACCCAGGTGCAGATATTGAAAGATATCTATACCGCGAATATTTGGAAGCGTTTTTCCCCTTCAGGGCATAAATTATACCCAGCGGTCTTCGGACTAGACTGTTCAACAGCAGCTTCAGGTGATTTTTTTATATACCCAGCAGCTTCGGCTGACTGTTCCCCCAGCGGCCTTCGGGCTAGACTGTTCCCACAGCGGCTTCGGCTGTCTGTATATACCCAGCAGCTTCGGCTGACTGTTCCTCCAGCGGCCTTCGGGCTAGACTTTTCCCACAGCGGCTTCGGCTGGCTGTTTACCCGGCAGCTTCGGCTGACTGTTTCTCCAGCGGCCTTCGGCTGGCTGTTTACCCAGCAGCTTCGGCTGACTGTTTCCCCAGCGGCCTTCGGGCTAGACTGTTCCCACAGCGGCTTCGGCTGGCTGTTTACCCAGCAGCTTCGGCTGACTGCTCCCCCAGCGGACTTCGGGCTAGACTGTTCCCACAGCGGCTTCGGCTCACTGTTTACCCAGCAGCTTCGGCTAACTGTTCCCACAGCGGCTTCGGCTGTCTGTATATACCCAACAGCTTCGGCTGACTGTTCCCTCAGCGGCCTTCGGGCTAGACTGTTCCCACAGCGGCTTCGGCTGACTGTTTCCCCAGCAGCCTTCGGGCTAGACTGTTCACAAAACAACTTTTCTGTCCTCCATTTCGCAGGTACCCAGATTGTGGCAAGATACACACGACCGGCCCTAAGAGGAAATTATCACCAGCGACCGCTGTTATCCTGACCTGAGAGAGTCCCTACCGAGCCCGATTCCAGTGAAGCCAGTCCGTACGAAGATACACCCGACCCGTCCTACGAGGAATTCTCACTATTAACCGTTGTTATACCGAATCCGACAGATTTCCTACCATACTCGATTCCAGTGTATGCCGAGTACGACTACGATACCGAATCCGAAGCCTGTCCGTACGAAGATACATCCGACCCAAGAGGAACTTTCATCAGCAGCCATTGTTCTACCGAACCCGAGGTGTGTCAATACGAAGGTATACATCCAACAAGGCCACAAGCAATCATCGCTGCATATTAAACCTGCACGAAAGACAGACGAAATAGAAACCGAACCGCAAGCATCCTGAGCCTAAACCTATCATTGTTATTATTGTAAATACTGAATAAATAGAATTTGGATTATTGTAAGCCTCAAAGAGGAAAATCCTGTCTTGTTAATTACTTAAGGTTTGTGGATCCGTAAGTAGACCCTGAACGTCGCTTTGCTACCTCAGCCGACGACAAAACCACGTTACATTGTTTACAAACGTCAAATATGATTGGCATAAAACTCTATTTACAAAAGCTATTACAACTTACTATTGGGTGATTAATTTTTCGCCGTTATACATATAAGCTGTAAATTAACAAATCTAAACGAAAATATTGCAATTCAGACAACACAATTCAGATAACAGAATACAAATTTCAATTTACATCAAACATGCCGTATACTAAAACGCTTGTTTACTTTTCAACAAATACTATCAGCCACATTACGTAAGAAATTTGCTAAAATTATTAACCCTGGAGATCAAATTCATATTTCAGCAATTTTTGGTAAATTTTTTATTCTTGCACAAAATACAATTTCTAAGGATAAAATACTCTGGAACTGTATTTAAAATTTTTTAAAGACTGTTTCGAAAAGAAAGACATTTATTTTTTAAAGCATTTGTGGTACAAAAACTAAATATCAACCGCCGTTTTATTTTTATTAGCGAGATTGTTAACAATTTCAACTTAATTTGACTGGAAAAAAATTATTAAAACAAACTTACCCTAAATCCTTATATATATTCTTCAAATTTTCTGTTTCTTGTTTTATCGACATTTTCTCACTTTCACTTTTGTTGCCTGCATCGGGTGGGGTTTTCGAAGATGCGTGTGTTTTATTGCGTTCTTTGCTGCGGTTACCTTCTTTAGTAAAGTTTTTATCTTTCTTTCTAAATTCGTCACGCTCTCGACTGCGATGTCTGTGGGATTCTTTTTCGTAACTATCACTTCTCTTCGAATATCGTGACCATTTGTCATAGTTATATTTACTTCCACTCTTTTCGTGTCCACCATGATTACGACTACGATTTCTACCATAATCTTTTTCATATAATTTGTTACTATTGTTTTCTCTGTAGCGTAGTTTATTGCTTTGATGTTCTTCCTCAGTTCTCTGAGCAACATTGTTTTTATAAGAACTACGCTGGTATTTATCATCGTTGTCATTTAAAGCATCTCGATGCTTTTTAGAATCTGAATGATCTCGATGCTTTTTAGAATCTGAATGATTATTGACAGAATTAAGTTTATGTTTTTCCGCCGTTTGTCTTTCTTTTCCACAAACATCTACATCAGTTGCAGTAGGTTCCATGAACGAAATTTCACATTTGGCATCATTGTGCTTAAATGGATTATTTGCACTAAAATTGCTAGCGAAGTGATAATCATTGTTAGTGTTGGCACATCTAGTGGATATTTTACGCCTGAAGCAAATATCGTCCTTCCTAAAGTCAATGCAAACATACACACATATAGCTCAAGAACATTTTATATTAGATCAAGCAAAGCTGCTTTTAAAGCTGTCTTGATATCAAGCATACTTACTCTTTCCTTATACGTTCTATTTCTTTGTCTTTACGTTTAATTTCACTGCGGGCTGTATCCAGTAGACTTTGAAACCCCAATTCAAGACGTTGGATAGTTTTCTTCAATGTTTTATTTTCTGCCCTCAATTCCTCAATTGTTTTAAGAGACTGTTGGTACTTTTCTTCCGCTTCTTGTAGCTCTTTAGATTTCTGCATTCATAATAATAATTAGAAACAGAATTTTTGTTTTCATGAAATTTTTTCCTTAATGACTATTCCAAAAATATTTGTATATGCAAATGTTTTCCTTACCTTATCATGCTGTTCATGAAATTCATCCAAGTCTTCGTATAAATTTAAATCATCCATCATTCTTATTAGCACTTCCTACAGCACCTAGTATTTATCACATTAGTTATATTGTAATAGTTTTATATATTTTGATGTAAATCTATTATTAATTTTCAGTTTCCTTTTAAGCAGACAAAACAATTGTTTTGGAGTTAAAACAAATTTTAGGATTTTGAACATATGTTGACTGTATAAGAAAATTATTTGCGCCTTTCCAATGTGTACTGTACGAGGAAAATATGTAAGAAAACGTTTTACAACACTGAATCGAATTTAAAACTTTATTACCGTATCGTGTTATTACTTACGCTTATTAGAGCACTTTTGTAATATTAGGTGCGTTCAACGTGAATAACAAAACAATCCGAACTGGTCCAAAGTAGTCCAAAAGCGTTCCACGTAACAATTTTTGTGCAATTTTGAGAGAAAATGAGAGAGTAATTCTTTTAATTTCTTGTACAAATTAGCCCGAGCTTTTTCTTTGGGTAAGTTCGGACTAGAATTGAATAATCAGCTGTTTTATGTTTACATATGCATGAAACTGCAAATGTTATCAGAAAATTTGCAAATTGGAAAAAAGTTTTTCCTTAAAAATTAGTTAAAAGCAAAATGGAAGGTTGTCCAAACTAAAAATAACATTGTATAGTTGTAAGCAAAACATGCTATTGATACTTGGCTTTTTATTTTATAAATATGTACTACAAAAATCAATTAAACATATTACATTGCTTTTAATTTTATATCTGTTGCCAATAATTCAAATATTTTATTTATATGATCTTATGCGTTTTAAGCGTCTAAAATCACTAAAATATACTTTAATCTAAAAAGTAAGCAGCACTAGTATTGCAAGATGTACATTTGTGGTTTTTTGCGATCCAGCAGTTTTCGATAAAATTTACAGATTTAGAGAGTAATTTGCCTTTTACTCCCATTAGTCCGAACTAGTCCAAGATCTCGTGGAATACACCTATTGTTATAATTTCTTCCGACCAGTGTCAAATAAACTACACAAGCGGTTTGACAAAAAGCAAAATATTTACTTGTTTGCTACAAATATTTGAAGCTTGTTTGCTATATAATAACAAATAATAGTAGAAAAGTTTAAACAGAAATATTTTGGAGCCATATAAGAAACTCTGAAAAAATATTCATATTTTTTGAACTTCACTGAAAAAATTGCAGTCGCCCAATTTCGTTATCCGTACGAGTATTTTCTAAAAGAAAACTAATTACCAACTGTTCCCCAAAATACACTCATTTTATCAGCTTTTAAAACCAAACTAAAAAACGATTTGATAAGTAATGCCGAAAGGCTTCTTATATTATAAAACTTATAAATTCTGCCGTAATTGTATCTTATATGATCCTCTTCTCTATTATTTTAATTCCTTTTTGTGTTGATTGATTTATAAAATAATATGAACCAGTTGCCTTTTAGCCTCTAATAGCCATATATGGAATTAAGGCATAACTATTACTTTGTAATTGAGTTTCGATTTTATTTTTATTTACTTTTATTATTATTTTTTTTTTATAATAATAAATAACAATAGAGAAAAACGAATAATAAGTATACAAGTCACAAAATTAAAAAATGCATAAACAGGGCTACTTTATTTAAAAGTAAAAACAGATATCAATAGTTGAGCTTTGAATATTACTATAAGTCATTTAGATATACGATGGGCAAACATTTTTTAATTTCTCTTTTGGTCTTGCCAAACAAAGCTTTTTACATTTAAGAAATTTATTGACAGACAGAAACTTTTTATTTCTTTTCCGTTGTTGTTTTTTTTAAGCACAGCTAGTGCGCTTCTATGAAGTTGGTGCTGGTATGAGAATATTGATAGGAAGCAACAACATAAAAAATGTGAAAAGGTAAAAGGAGAAACACGAAATGTCCACAAATGTTTAGTACAGAGAGCTGTGTACTACATACTCTCCGCCATCGACAGTTTTCGTTACAGCACCATCAAACTTCGTTTGTTTGCCCATCGTCTGAAGCTATCAATAAGTGCTAGGTCAGACACAGCAGCTTTAATTTTGCAACTCTTGACTTGGAGGCTTGGACAATTTCAATCCGTTTTTATATAGAAAATACCCCGACAGCTACTTATCACTAAATTTTGCTATAGAAACACATATACACCATTCTTTCTAACAACTTACATCAAAAAGCTCAATTTGCAGAAACACGTTTGAGTTTGAACTTACTTTTTCTTCTAATTCACAACGAATTTTTTTATTTCCCTTGTTTCCTGTCAAAAATTTCTCGATACGACAGATAGAGAAACGAGACGCATTGTGCTTTAAATGCTTTATAAAATTAATTAACTCCTATGTTTTAAGCTAATGATTTATATATTTTATATCTGTGGTTTGCAGAAAAATGTAAGCAGCGCTAGGGCATTTACACCTAAGTCAACTCTAGTACTTACGGGCTTCCGCATCAAATGTAGTTGATTTTGACGAGATTTCCCATACAAAATTAAAATTACATTGCTACTTGCGAGATTCGATGGAATCTAGTAGATTTTTGCAACTGTGATTTTGTTCACAACAATAGTTGAAAATACTATGCAGCAAAAAAAAAAACTGTAATTTTACATGATAAATTCATTGTGATATAGTTATTGTTGTCAAACCCTTCGCAAAAATAGATTTTATGAAAATAAAATCTTCCAAGATGTCAAAAAACGGATATGTAAACGCTCAAGATTTTGATAAAGATTTCAATTTAAATCTATTATTATTATTAGTTTTTAAATAGATTCATAAATAAATTAATAATAAACATAATATTAACTGCCTGGAGCAGTATATAAATTTTGTTAGTAATTTATAATTTTCAGCCAACATTGAAATAGTTTTTCAGCTCCACTGTGTAAGGCTACTGTTACCGCTTACCAGCACTTATTTCAAATATTCCATTGGCGCCAAATTCAAGAATTGTATAGATCAGCTGATGCGTTTGTTTTGCTTTAAAGCTTGTTGTTGATTATTGAACGTTTTTGTATTTTTTTGCTTTTTGTATTTATAGCCGAATAAATATATTAATGTGATTAAACCTTAAGTGGATTATTGCACACATCAGCAGAAAATAAAACTAGGAAATAAAATATAAAAAGTGTAACATAGCTAAAAAGTGAACTAGTTAATAATGGATCCAACCATATCAGTTTCAAAGGTAAAAGCGCACAATTAAAGTTTTTGTATGTACCTATTTTAAATTTTGTCTAATTTTAAGGGCTGTTTTGTGTTCAAAAATGGAGCTACAAGAGCGGAGAAAACCAAAAAGACAACTAAACGTAAAAGAACGTCTACGACAAGTGATACTGGCATTTTGGGTAGAGAAGTTACAGATCAACCATTCTATAATGTTTATCGCGAGATGTGGCACAAAATTCAAACTCACATAGATAATCTACAAAAAGATAGCAGCGCTCGTACTTTAGAAGACTTAGTGGATTATGTTGTTAGACAGAGCAAAGGCCGAGGGGATCTGTTGGGCATGGACGAAATTTTACCGGCTGCTGCTCTATTAACTGGCATAAATCAGCCTGACCATTTAGATCAGTTTGATAATCTAAGCCAGCGAATTAATGAAAAAATTTCTGCCAGCATTTGCATATTGCAATCCAGAGATTGTGCAAATGTTAAATCAGCCGTTGAAACGTTGGTTTATAATTTCATAGAAGCTCCACATGAAGATGATGAAGATCGTGATCACAAACGCTTAAGAAAATCACAATGCACCATGAAACAGCTAAAACATTGGTATCAAAATAATTACCCCTCTTTGTCTCAGCAATTGGAAAAAACTAACGAAAACTCGGAATCTGATTCTAGTGAAAGTTCTAATGATATTAACCGGCATATTTTAGTTGTCATATTGCCCGATTTTGAATGTTTTAGTGCGGCTATTTTACAAGATTTTATATTGATTTTAAGTGCTCATTGCTGTGATTTACCATTTTGCATGATCTTGGGTGTTGCCACTTCTATAACAGCTGTACATAATTCTTTGCCCTACCATGTTACATCAAAAATTAGACTAAGAGTTTTCCAAACACAAGCCGCCCCAGCCAGCTTAAATGAGGTAAGATGAAAATAACATAAAGAATATTCTGAAAAGGCTTTAAAGTATTTATTAAGTTTACACGAACTTTTTTTAAAGTTTTTACAATTTTGCAGCCAGTTAACGGGTGCAATTACTATATCTATCAGTACGGTACCAAAAGGTACTATAATTGTAAAGTAAGAGAATTAATGTGTTTCACTGAAAGGATTCGCGAGATTTCAAGATTAATTTGCCTTTGTAAAATTTTTAATTGATACGAACAAATTATTTGTTATACTCGTATTTTGTGAACTTCCTTTTTTCATTTTCTAAAAATTAGTTTTGATGCAAAAATGTAGTTTACCCCGCTTACTGTAAAATATATATTCTTTAATATTTTAAGAACATATAAGCCAGCTTCAAACTTTTTAGAATGTTTTAATAAAGCGGATTTATTCCCCGAATTTCGAAAATGTTGATAGAACTTGAAGAAAAATGGTTGCCTCTAATGCTCCAAAATTTCCTTTAAACACATATCCAATAGGTTATCTAAAGGACACATATGAATTGTTTGTATGCACTTGAAACAATTTGAAACGAAAAAACAAAATCCCTTTTATAAAAAACGTGATAATTTGATCTCTTTTACAACATCTCCTTTTAAACTCAAATTACTTTTAAACGAAATCGGAAAGTTGAACTTTCCAATGTATATATGTATGTATGTGTGCAGGGCTGAGCAAGTATTTGCAATACATTTTTATGAGATCGAAATACAAAAAAGTATTTGTATTTTTTTTTTTAGTTATATTTTGCATTTTAAATACACAACTTGAAAGTATTTTATCATGCATGTTCTGAGAAACGCAAATCGCTTAAATTTAGCGTTTTCGATTTCAAAACGCCAAATAGGTGTTCTGAGAAACGTATAACGCAAGAAATATGGTTTTGCGGTTTGAAATCGCCAAATAGGTGTTCTGGAAAACGCATATCGCTTAAAATTGACGACTTCAACTCGCATGAATTTGCTAAAACTGAACTTGCAAAAGGCAATAAAATTATCACAATTAAAATTTAATATGTTTTCTTTTTATTTCAATAAAAAGTTTAAAGAATTTTACATATTTTCATTAATAAAACTAAATTGAAAAATTTGTCTATTTGTTGTTAAACTTTTTTCGTTTTATATTACTACCACATACATAAATACGTATATAAAACACATGTTGTATTTTTTCAGAGAAAACTCCTAAACGCCAGTAAAACGCGCGTTCCTCAGAACACCTAAAAATCAATTAAGCGTTTTTCAAAACGCATTGCGGTTTCAGAACGTGCGTTCTCGGACATTGGCTGTATATTTGAAATACAAAACTTGAAAGTATCTTGCATTTTGTATTTGAAATACTTATTTTGAGTATTTTGCCCAGCACTGTATGTGTGTATGTTATTGCGTATAACGGTAAAGTAGGATAACACCTAATCCCTGCATTTAAATAATTTTCTGGATGTTGGTTGCCCGGCACAGTGGTGTTGGGAGGAAACCACTAGGATCAATCAGGGCTATATTTTAGCATTTAATAGTTTTCTAACCACGTCAAATTCTAGTCATGATTATTAAAAACTCGGTTCGTACTAGCCTAATGCTAAATATTTTTGAGTGAAATAAAACTATGCATTTATTTTTATTCACAAACAAAAAAGTTATAGAAGCTAAACAAAAATACTTAAAGTATTATAAGATTTAGCAAAAGTTCCATTTTCTAATATGTGATATTTGAATTAAGTAAATGCTTCGAAATTCCTTAAAAATTGTTCCTGCTTGTTTTGTGAACTGGTTTATGAGAAAAGTAATTTTGATCAATTTTGAGTTGCAACTGTTTTTGATTTAGTGAGCAGTATGTAAAAAAAAACTTATAAATAAGACTTATTTACATACATACATATATGTATATCTATTTTCAGATTCTGGAAAAAGTAATCCTCTCCCCAAAATATGCTTTTCATTTATCTGGAAAAACCTTTAAATTTCTCACACATATTTTTCTCTACTATGACTTTTCGGTCAATGGTTTCATACAAGGTTTTAAGGTGTGTTTTCATTACTCTAGAAAGTTATAAATTTGTTAACGTTTTCGTTCTCCATTTAGTACTGTCTTATGGAACATTATTTCCAAGGCAATGCCTTCGCTCTTTGCACTAATTATTCAGCTTCTTTAACTAAAATCAAAAGCATGACTCATGAAGACATGGAAACCATTCGCAAACAATTGTCATTTCGTCCTTACGTGGAAAGTATAAACGATTGCAAACGTATCATAGCTATTTTAACAGACGACAACTATCTGAAAAAAAAATTACCCAGCTTACTTAAGGATTGCCATATTCACTTCACGCTGGTAAGGGTGTTTTTAGAATTAGTCACCGTTTTAGTGGAAGATCTGCCGAAATGTCCATTAGGCAAGTATCGCAGAGAATTGTATGCAAGTTGTCTAACGAAAGAGATTTGGAGTCAGCCTGAATTTAAAGAATCTTGGCAAATATTAGCATTTATGTCAAAAGATGAATTTGTTGCCAAAATATCAAAAGCCATAAAAACTACTCAAGATTTCTTTGATAGCGAAATAAAAGGCCATTTGGAGTTAGCCGAAGACTGCGAATTAATAGTGAAGGAAAAATTACAAGCTATTAAGGATCTTTTGACCAAAGTTGTTATGGCTGGCATGGAAAGCACTTGCAATAGCGCTCCTGCAACCGACTCAACCGACAAACTTAAGAAACTATCATCACGCCAGGACCTGAAAGAAAGACTTTTGCAATTGTCCAAACAGCAAAAGACAGTCTCGGATTTTACTCGTTCAGTCCAAGAAACTTTACAATTTATAGAGCAACAGATTGTTATGGCTCATTTAAAGCCTTTAGAAAAAGCACCGCCTCTGCATGAGCTCTTTGTGTTCGCCGATATTTCTACCGTTCGTCGTAACATCATAGGAGCGCCCAGAGCTGCCCTTCACATGGCTTTGAATAATCCACATTTTTATTTGCAATGTAATTGTTGTGGCCTCAAAGAACATTCTCAATTACTACCCACCCTGCCAGATATATCTGTTATGTACAAATTGCACCTGGAGTGTGGTCGCATGATTAACCTTTACGATTGGCTGCAAGCTTTCCGTTCTGTAGTCGATTTCACTGAGGACGATCAAGAACAAATTGATCCTCAAATACAGTAAGTTAAAAAAGAAGTAATGTAATATGTTTTTGTATTGTTTTAACTTATTTTAATTCTAGAGCCCGTTTTACACGCGCTGTTGCCGAACTTCAATTTTTGGGCTACATCAAAATGTCAAAACGTAAAACTGATCATGCCACTCGTCTAACTTGGTAACTGTTATAATTGAAAGTTTTATTAGTAGAATCTATTTTCAATATCAATAAAAAAAATTATGAACAGCTTGTTTTCTGCGTTTCCCAGACATTTCACAGGAGCTACCCTAATCATCAGTAGACTTTGGAAATTTTTGAAAGATATTCTCAAACATTCCAAACTCTACTGATTATTAGGATAGCTCCTATGAAATGTCGACATATAGGCAGCTGGGAACCATAGAAAACAACCTGTTTATAATTTTTTGATTGGTATCAATGTAAAAGCTAACATAGTGAATAAAACTCAATTGTTTTTATATCCAATATCAAATTAAAGTTCTATTTTAGTGGTTCATTGTTCACAATGAAAATAATTTAAAATTTCTTCTTGATTCTGAAAACTAGCACTTGTTGCAGTGTTAACTGTTATCGTAAGTAACATGTAGTAGAAAAATATTTGGTTGAATGTAGTAATATTGCGCTAAGGGTGTCACCCTTATCGTGAATAAGATGGGAAATATTTGTTCCCATAAAATTTTCAATTCACTGGAAGGGGAAATTGCTATCGTGAAATTCATGGGAACTCTTTTAGTGCTATCAGTACGTAGTGAATGTAAAATATGTAATAAAAATATCAAACTTTTAGTGCAGCGAAGAAAAAGTGTGAAAATTAGTTTAATTGAAATTAAAGGAAAATACTTAGAATCGGAGCATTAATTGAACTACAGGAAAAACGATCTCGACAACACCGAATTGCTCGTAGACATTTACGAAATGAATTTTGGCCGAATGTTAATTTTTTTAGTGTTATTGGGGGCTATTCTGCGTTTCGATTCGGATCGAAATTTTCTCCGTCTGGCAACTTGAGTATTCAGCGTTTCGATTCCGCTCAGTTTCTTTCGATTGTATGTATTCTGCATTACGATCGGAACTCCGTTTTTTTCAGTTGTTTTTTTGTTGACGGAGAAGTTTTCGTTATATGTTTTTTAGTTAAAAAATTAAAAAAAATGTAAGTAGAAAATGATATAAAATGTTTAACATTTTAACAAAAACATTTAAAATTATTTTTTTAGTTAAATTTATTTATTTTTTTGTTTTAAATTATTAATTTTTGTAACCAAATCTGATGTGTTTTTATGTATTTTGGGTCAAAAACAACAAGACCAGAGCAGTATGAAAAATTGGCGAATTTAATGTCATCTAATGCAGACATTGCATTGGGATATCACCATCTTCTGGGAGGAAGTTGCAGGAATCATCAATGCACTTGGCCCTCCAATAAAAAAATGCCAGCCTCATTATATCTCATATTGTTCTCCTCTCTGACCAACAACAATGCAGCTGTTATAGAAATTAAAAATTAAATTATTGATAAAAAAAAAAAAATGTAACACAGTGAATTAATCCCCTACAATTTTTATTAAAGTTTTATTTTGGTCTTTCCATATTTAATCACAACGCTGTTAATTTTTTTTATTATGTACCTTTATCTTCACAAGATTCTTTGCACTGTAATATATTTATGAACAATTAATTTTAGTTTGTTTTTGTATATATTTCTTCTTTCTTATTAAACTTTATTAAGAACTTATTTTTAATTATGTATACAAACAACCTTTTGTATTAAATTTGACATTTGTTTATGAAAACGATAACAAACTTGCTTATTTTGCAATTTCATTTCCACACTCCACAGTAATGCTATTAATTTTATAAACATTGTGGTCTTCTTCTTTTTCTTTCGATTCCGTTTTTTATCAGAATACCAATTTTCGATCGCAACGGAACTGAATGCGGAGACTTAATCGAAACGCAGAATAGGGGTGATTATTCCAAACTGAATTATACATAAAAAATGTGAATTCATTTGTAGGGGAATTATTACGGATTGCAATTTTGGGAAATGGGAAATTTTTTCATGGGAATGACTGTTTACGATAGAGGTGAATATTTTTTTTTATCAATACGGTCGTTAAAGTAAAACAAACGTTTTAAGTTAACTTGATTTCAAAACTGAAGTTCTTTATTATTTAAACATAACTACAACTAGATGATTTTTTTTTCTTCGGTTTATAATTATTTTACGTACTAAAAAAATCTGTTAAATATTTCGTTCATTTAATTTTATATATTAATAATTGGTGTACATAATTTCTAAAAATTTTCGATTGCATAGGTATAAAAATATGATTTTTCTTATTTCAATTTACTATTTTAAAACTGTGAGACTTTATTTCTTACTTTTTTGTTTGTTTTGTTAATGGAAGTAAACTTTTCTCGTTTTCAAATGAAATTAAGAAGAGATGAATAATGAAGTACTAAGTAATAACTAAAATACTAAATTGTAGTTGTTAGATGGGAATTGATATTCGTAATTGCAGAAAAAATAAGTAATTGTAATATTAAAAACAATAAAATTAATTTATAGGAGCTGTGTTTGAGATTTTCTTTTTGGTGGCAGGCATCTAAGTTTTTCTTTATTATTATTCTTTAATTATTGTGTAATTTTAAAACTAATGTTATATATTATTTGTTTTCTGAGCTGATATGATTAAAATATTTTATTTATTTTTTTCATTTTTATATTTTATTAAATTTTAAAAAAATTTATAAACAAACTATTGTGGTTTGTTAAAGCTTTATTTTAAAAAAAGGTCCTTAATTGAGACATTTTCAGTTTAATATGGAAGAAAATATGTACTAGCGAAAATAAACTCGAAACTTAAAATTTGTAGCATGAATTTTTTATTAATTTTTTTTTTTTTTTTTGCGAAAATAATTTAATTGTTGAAGTATGTATTTTCTTTAATTACTTGAAATATACAACGGAAACATTTGCTGAATTCACAAACTCAGTCGTATCGTGTATCGATGTATTTGGAGAGAAAATTTCAAACACAAAACTTCAAAGCGAAAACAATATTCAAATAATGGGTGATTTCATAAGAACTGTCGGAAAAAAAAAAACACATAAAATTCAGAAAAATGCATGAAATATTTATTTGGATCGATAGTTGGGTCGATATAATTTAATGTTTGAAGATTATTTCATGCAAATGTTGGCCGCGGCTGCGCCTCAAATGGTTCATCCGCTTAGTCCAATTTTGGCATACTCTTTCCAACATTTCGGCCGGTATCTCACGAATAATGTTGGCTTCCAGTGCGTCAATCGAAGCGGGCTTGTCGCTATAGACATTAGCTTTAACATAGCCCCACAAAAAATAGTCTAGAGGCGTTAAATCGCACGATCTGGGCGGCCAATTGACTGGTCCCAAGCGTGAAATAAACTGTTCACCGAACTCGCCTCTCAATTGGTCCATTGTTTCGCGTGCTGTGTGGCATGTGGCACCGTCTTGTTAAAACCACATGTCATGCAAGTCAAGCTCTTCCATTTTGGGCAAAAAAAAGTTTATCGTAATTTTTTTACAATAGCCCGAATAGAAGCCTCAGTAGGTCGATTAAACTGACCATAAAATGGAAGAAGCGCGCGATGAACTTTATTAACAGAGCACGCATTTTGGTAATAAAATTCAATAATTTGCAAGCGTTGTTCGTTTGTAAGACGATTCATGATTAAATTATAGACCAAACTGAAGATGTTTGACAGTGACACAAGATACAAAACGTGTGTGAGCTGTCAAAACTAGTGTTGCCAAAAAGATAATAGCATAAAAATCACTCGTTATATTCAAATATATTTTTTGTGAGTTTAACGTTTGTGTTTGAAATTATCTCTCCAAATACTTGTGAATTCAACAATTCTTTTTGAAATGACAAACTGCCTGGCCCACGATGTCACTCGACATCGCTCGCTCGCATAAATACAGGCAAACCAAAAACAAAATTTTTAAATTTGTTTTTGTTTCAAACGTATTTATGCGAGCGAGCGATGTCGAATGATATAGGGCCAGGCAGTATATTTAGATTAGGATTGAGAGGATATCATAAAATTATAAATTTTGTTACAGTTTGACTTAAGAAGGAGTTCCTGACTTGCTAACAAATAATATCTACAAAAATTCTTTTATAATTGAACTTATCAGCGTTGCCAGAATGAAGATTTTATCTTAATTTTAAAGATGTTACAAACAGAATAAGATTTGAAGATCTTTCTCTCAAAATTAAAATTTGTAAGTTTTCGATTTCTAATAAAAACTGTTTTCAGACAATGAATGAATTTTAACTATTCTCATGACATGAACCTGAGGAATTAGTTTGGCTCCTAAGTCCGCTTTTACATTGGGGCAGACAAACGAAATTTGAGGGTGCTGTAACAAAAATTGTCGGTGGGGGAGAGTATATTGTACACGACTCTCTGTACTAGACATTTCTGGACATTTTTTGTTC
Organism: Thecocarcelia acutangulata; assembly: GCA_914767995.1. NCBI lineage: Eukaryota > Metazoa > Arthropoda > Insecta > Diptera > Tachinidae > Thecocarcelia > Thecocarcelia acutangulata. The sequence goes on along the minus strand of OU612098.1, from coordinate 8,360,608 downwards.
CTCTTTTTAACTTTTCGCATTTTTTATGTTGTTGCTTCATATCATTATTCTCACATCAATATCTACTTCTTGTAAACACACTAGTTGTGTTTAAAAACAACAATAACGAAAAATAAGGGAAACGAAAAGTTTTTGTCTTTCTATTAATTTCTTAAATGTAAAAGGGTTAGGCAAAACCCAAAGAGAAATGAGCAAAATGTGTGCACATCCTCTGTCTAAATGTAAAGGCGGACTAAATACAATGCATACACATGTATATATAAACAATATACAGGGTGGGTCAGAAGTTACTATGGGGTTTAAAACTTTTTCGTTTGTATATTTTTTATTTTATTTTTTTTGCCGTATTATATAAATAAAACTTGGAGAATAAATAATGGAGAGATACACAACTGAAAAAAGAACCAGAATAATAGAATTTTATTATCTAAATCAGAAATCAATTATTTTAAGGCAAAGAGCATATCGTTGACATTTTAACGCCAGAATTTCGCCCTCTGAAGCAATGATTCGTTGCTTAGTTCATCGTCATCACCAACATGGCACCGTAACAAATTTGCCACGAACCGGTAGACCATGTTTAAGTCGCATTGTGGAAAATATTTAACGAGCACAGCAAAGTGTTAAGGAAACACCAGAAACAGCCACCACATAAGGTGCAATTCGTGCAAGAATTAAGACCCACAGATCATCGTCAGCGTCTAAATTTTACAGTTAAATTTCAAGAGGTGGCCTGAAATGAAATCAACTTTATTGAAAATTTGACTATGAGTGATGAAGATAATTTTCATTTGAATGGCTTAGTTAATAAGCAGAACTGTAGGTTCTGGCGTTCTGAAAATCCAAGAGTCATTCATCAACGCCAATTGCACCCCATTAGGTGCACATCTGAAAATATCATTGGGACTTACTTCTTTCAGAATGAAGATGGAAGTGCTGTAACCGTAAATAAAGAGCAATATGGGTTTATGATAGAAAATATTTTACGTCCTGCTCTTGAAAACCGATCTGATATGTGGTTTCAGCAGGGCGGAGATACTGCCCGAGAAACAATAGCACTTTTAAGGCAAATTTTTGGAGTGCGAACAATTTCCAGGAATTCGGAAATTATTTAGCCAGCGCATTCGCCAGTTTTGACAGCACCCAACTATTTTCTTTGAGATCATTTGAAGGAGCGAGTGTATGTGTACAATCCATAGACAATCCTTGAACTCAAGGCAAGCATTGTTGCAGAAATTCGAACGCTGCAGCCACAAATTTTGAAAGATGTTATGGAAAATGCTCTAAAGCCAGACGATCATTGCTAAGCTGAAAACGATGATCATTTAGGAGACATTATTTTTCATACTTCGGCATTATCATTCTAAATACTGCATTATCACGTTTAGTATCTGGCAATGCAGTTGTAGTTCGGATGTTTAAGTAAATATTTGTTATTTTTGCAGCTAAAGATCGTTTTATTTTATATAAAAAATTTAACAGTATTTATTTTCAATATTTCGATAACAATTTGTTATCGTCGTCAGGAAAATTAATATGTTAAATTGACAAATTTTTTAATAACATATTAATTTTCCTGACGATGATAACAAATTGTTATCGAAATATTGAAAGCAAATACAGTTAAATTTTTTATATAAAATAAAACGATCTTTAGCTGTAAAAATAAGAAATATTTAAGCGCCCAAAAAATGTGGTTTACAGAGCTCACATGCCTTATATCAAGGAACGTGTAGCCGTACATTGATGCAATTACCAAACAATCAATGGAAGACAAGGCTTAATGAGTTGGTAGGCCAATGATCACTAAGATCAGTCATTTAACATACCCGTCAAACCATCACAACTGGTTCCTTGCAGTACAGGTATCTGTTGCATGACAACAGCACCTCAGGGGGGTTGTTAGCCCCCGAAAAAAGCCACACACCAACAAGTATCGGCGATACTAACTCCACTTTCATGCGTCTGCCAATTTATACCCTTGATAAGGGTTTCGGAAGCCAACACAACATAAGTCATGCATGCTGCTTCCTAGAGATTTATTTGCTACAGCAAACAAGGGACTCCTTCCCCTTGCCCGGGTTCGAAATACGCCAAGGTACAACCTGGGCTATAAGGGGAGAAGAAAAAGAATGTATGCCGATACAAAAATGTTAGCTTTTTGACTGTTGCATACAAAATTTACCACTCTACACCCCCAAAGCTCCATCTGGATCCATTCCGGCTGTCGATCTAGGGGATTTTAGTATTCCAATGCTTATACACACTGGAAGTGAGAAATTTTTGCGATCTTAAAAAGAAGTTGATATAATAACTAGCTTTTTTATTATTAAGCATGTCTATTATTGTGATATCAGTGCAATAGTAGCCTAATAAACATGAAAAAAAAAAATTTATAAATAAGGCAAAGTAAAAATAAAAATATTATCATAAGTTTTTGTAAATCTACGGCCAAAATCCTTATGCTAACTAACTAGCTGCTAAGCTTTTTGTGTGTAAATTCCCATCCCAAGATAGCAACAAGTAAGTTAGCACAAGGTTTTTTATTCTACATTAAGACCTCTGGTATCTGAAAGCTATTTTAATAGCTTTGAAAAATATAATGCTAAAAATGTTGCTTGCGTTTAAATGTTGCCTCAAAATTTTAAAAATGTTCTTCCTTATTAAACTCTAAATGGTCTCTATGATTTATACTTTGTTCTTTAATCCACAAATATTTTGCTTTGTGTTTTTGTTATGAGCACATTACTTATTTTAAGACTCTAATTGCTTAATAGAAAAAATTAAAAATTATAATTTCAAAACTAAAGTTAGAATTATTTCAATCTTATGCCAACAACAAACAAACTAATTATGTACTCGTATTATTAACATTCATAGATTTCCTTTTTTCCAATAAATAATAAAAATTTCTCGTAAAAAGCAAATTCAAACTAAGAAAACGAAATTCGAAAAATAAAAAAAATATTTTCTACATATACTAATAAATGTTATAAAAAGTTACCAACAAAAGTTTCAGTGTTAAAAAATTTTCACGTTCACCTCAAGCCATGCGGCCACTATCGTTTCTTTTTTTTGTTATACATGTTAATAAAAGAAAATAGATTTTCTCACTCATTAATTATGCAAGAATAATAAGTTAGTTCTACCTTGAAAAAAAAAGAAAAATTAAAAAAGAATCATGCATTATTAACATTACTCATTTTATGCCAGCATTAGCTTTTCTTTTTTCTTCAGACATATTTAGAATTTTTGCAGTTGTTATAATTGTATAACTTAAAAGAGAAATAAACAAAACATTGATTGTTATAGGTATGTACGTATTTATGTACATATGTATATTTTTTTAATTTTCTTCTTCGTTTGTTTGCGGTTTCTTTTTCTTGGTGTTAAAGTTTCTGTACTTTTTTGAATATTATTATGTTATGAGCTATACCTGTTCGTTTTTAACCATTTTTAACATTAAATTTTAATTAAATTATTATTAATATTCTGTTGACGTTTACGTTTGGCATTCATGGCATCGACAATGGGTTGGCGTTTGGCATTGTATTTTTTATTGAGTTCTTCAATTTCTTTTTCCATTTCGGAATCGATGTTGTTAAGACGTTGGTTTAAATCGTCAAACGTGAGAAATTTCAAAAATTCAAATTCACCATCAACATAAGTATGGGATTGTGTGTGCAAGTGATGGTGAGGGTGATGCTGGTGGGCTGGCGCTTGAGACTGTTGCTGTTGTTGTTGTTGTTGAGGCTGAGGATAGGCAGGAGGTGGTTGCATCTGATGTTGTTGTTGTTGTTGATTTAAAGCTAAAATATGCTGTTCGTTAATCATGGGATTAACACCATAATAAGCAGCTGCAGCTGCTGCGGCAGCATTTGCGGCAGCTTGCTGCTGTTGCTGCAATTGTTGCTGCTGCAAATGTTGTTGATGCTGCTGCAAACCATATTGATTAATGGCCGAAATTTGTTGGAAATGCATTTCCATATTATTTTCCCAATTTGTATCATTTGAATTGGCATTCGATAGGGGTGGATGTTGTTGCTGATGATTGTTGAGGTTATGATTATTTACATTTGAGGCGTGATTGTTGGCTTGAGCGGCTAAAGCAGCAACATGTGCAGCAGCAGGTGAATACTCTGTGGCTTTTTCGCAAACATCAGCTGAAGAATTTTTGCGTTCGAAATGATCCAGGAACTGTGGACGATAACGTGGTTTGACAAAATCATTACGTTTTGCCGTAGATGAATCATCTGAATCCGAATTTATAACCATAGTACCTAATATATATAATGAAGATTTTTTTAACGGAGATATATATTTCTGTTTTCTTAAAAAAAAAGGTATAAAGTTTTTTATTCGCTATTTAAGCTTCTAACATTTATACCAATAAAAAAGGTGTAAAAAAATGTTAGAGACGTTTATAAATAGAAAAGCTTGTTTTTTGTGTTTTGACGGATATTATTAGAGCGTTTTTCTTTTTAAATTCTCAGCAATTTATTTGGATTGTTGGGATATAAAGTTGAATGTTTGAGAACATCTTTCAAAAATTTCCAAAATCTACTGATGATTAGGGTAGTTCCTATGAAATGTCGACATATAGATAGCTGGGAAACATAGAAAACAAGCTATTTATAAAAAAAGGTATATTCAAAAACTACAAACATTTGAATTTTAACAGCTATTAAACCAATTTCGAAAAAAAATGAATGTGAAAGAAAGCTACTCGCTCACATTCGAATCAATTCGGGTTTGCATATCTCTTTATTAGTTGTTGATGTGTATTTATATATTTTAATTGAGTTCGATACACCGTTCGCATAGTATAGAGTTAAACAAACCCAAATCAATTTTCTTTCACTTAGATTACGAACGCAAGCACTCTATTGAGCTTGGCAAACTGGTTGTTAATATTTAAAATAAGAAAACAGATATACTTGTTTTCCTTTTCACACGTAACATTTTCATATATTTCATATAAGCTCAATCAAGCCCAAAGTAGAGAGGGTATAGAGGCTGAGCTTTCACACCCAAGCTTAAATCTCACAAAAAAAATTCCGAAAATTTATGCTTTAATGATAATCATTTTGTTTTTGTCTTATAAGTGTTGCAAAACATTGAAATAATTTCTAAATAATTATGTACATATCTCATTATTATTGTAACAAAAATAAATAAATAAATAAGACAATGAAAACTTCTAGACCAATATCATTGTACAGATCATTTGTTTTTGGGCACTCAACTCGAAACCCGCAGCTTATTATACCAAGAATAACATCGTCATTTTTTGAGAAATCATTTAAAGTAAGAATTGCTCGCTGGTGGCATCAATTACCATTTTCTTTACGTATTTTCTCTCATTCCAATAATGTGTTTCGCTTGACTCTATTGAAATATTTTGCTCAGGGGTTCGTTGGCTGACTACTGTTCTGATGTCTTGTTACTCTGTTGGACTTTTTGTTTTATTTTACTTATCTACATAGAATAAACATTGGTTGGAGAGCTAATTTAATATATGCCAGTTCTGATTTTTTTCCTTGTGTTTATTATTATTATTTTTTTTTGAATTTGATTATGAATGAGATGGTATGTTATCTTTAAGTTGTATAATGCAATGTTATGCTACAGTTTTTATATGATATACGTATTCCAATTTTTCTCTATAAGATATACCTGATAAAGTGTTAATCTATCTAATGTAGTAGAATTATTGGGCCTAAGGGCTTAGTATTACATATTATGAATAAAATAAATAAAGACAAAAATAAATAAATAAAAAGAAACTAAATTCAAAATAAAATGCTGTTACAAAATGTAAACAAAAAAACCAGCAGCTGATTCGAACTTTTTTGATTTGTTTATTTTTGAATCCAGGCCTAAATGACACGGTTTCATAACAATTCTAATAAGGAGTCTATTTCCCATTTTGAGAGGCAACAATATTGTTTTTCATTCCTGATTAAAATCAAGTGAAAAAATCTTTATCTGAAAATCGCCAAATTCGCTAGGTATTATCAATATCGAAATATCAAAGCAAGAATTTTAACTTTGAATAGATTCCACACCATAAAATAGGTAACTCAGATTTTTTACGGAAATACAGCTTACCTAAATTAGACTCTAATTCCACCATTGTTCCACTATCAACAGCCGGAATATCGCCACCATCAGCAGACTTATTCGCTGCAGCATTACCTATACCGCCCATTTTACTTGGACATAAGGTTCCCACATCTTCGGGATGTGAAATCATTGTGGCATCTGAAGCATTCGATGTCTGTTGGTATTCGCCGAATTTTTCGGGCACTAATGTGCCAGGATCGTCGATAAATGTTTTAACCGTCTCAGCAGGAAATTCGTGTTCTTCTTCGTGTAAGAGATCTTCTTGTTGGGTTGCCAAACTTTTTGCTTGACTTCCCTGCACCGAACCCCCTGCTGAGCGGGCAGTGCGTTGCTGTTCACGTATGGCACAAGTTTCTTCTATCATGGATTTTAAAATACCACGATGTTTAGCATTTCGTATGAATTCATGATCCAGAAGATCGGAGGCAGTGGCTCTCTCTTCGGGATTTTTAACTAAGCAACGACTTACAAAATCTATAAATTCTGTGCTCCAACGATCTGGTTCCCTGAAAGATGGTGGAGGCTTTTGTGGTATCATAAATATAGCACGCATAGGGTGTATATCACCATAAGGAGGTTTGCCTTCCGCCATTTCTAAGGCAGTTATACCCAAAGACCATATATCTGCCACACAGTCGTAACCTATTTCCTCTATTACCTCTGGCGCCATCCAAAATGGTGTACCAATAACAGTATTTCTCTTTGCCATTGTGTCCGTCAGCTGACCGGCCACTCCAAAATCTGCCAATTTTGCAAAACCTTCTGTGTTTAATAAAATATTACCCGCTTTAATATCCCGATGTATTTTTCTTCGCAAATGTAAATAAACTAAGCCCTTTAGTGTATCAGATAATACAGTGGCAATCTCATCCTCGGTTAAAGTTTTCTTTCTTAGCCGCATTATATCAGATACACTGCCAGCGCCACAGTACTCCATACAAATCCAAAGATCGTATTGCTTAAAATATGAACCATAATAACGCACCACATATGGCGAGTCACATTGTTGCATTATCGAAATCTCTTTGATAATATCATGCAGGTCAGACTCCACCGGCACCAGCTTAATGGCTACTATGGAACTACTTTCTTTGTGTAGCGCTTTGTACACAGAGCCATAACTGCCTTCGCCTAATTTGCATATAATGTCAAAGACCTTTTCCGGTGGCTGCAACAACGATTCCTCTGACAATTTTTTTAATTCACTTTTGGAAGACATTTTAAGTTCATTACTCTCTTTTCATGCACCAAAACAAATATTTATTATTTGTTATATTTATAGAACTTGTCGATTTTGACAATAATTTAAAATTTTCACAAATTAATTGCATTTATTTAACACATTTTTTATCTTTTTAAAGGCGTCGAAAATTCTATTTTTCCCTTGAATTGGATTTTTTTCGTCAAACAAAAGAAAGAAGAAATAAATGAAAATCTGTGAGAGACGAAAAAAGTGCGCTGCTTGAACTGTCAGATTGTTTAGAGGAATTTTTTGCTCACCTGCAGTGATGGCGATGCCATACTCTGTAATAAAAATATTGGGTGAGGAATTGAAGCATTTCTTACTACCCATATAAAGGGTGTTTTTTTAAGCTAGATAGAACTTTAAATTGTAAAAAGTAACACAAAAAATTAAATTTTGATGAAACATTTTTTTTATTTGTTTCAGTATACTCTGACAAATCATCATGAATAGACTCACGCTTGAACAACGCTACGAAATTATCCAAATTTACTTTGAAAATCAGTCGTCGATTCGCGCAACTTATAGACGACTTCGTCATTTGTATGGCGTACATAATCGTCCATCTGAACAAGCCATTCGTCGAACTGTGGATAGATTTCGTACCACATACTCTCTAGAGGATGCAATAACACCAGCACGTCGAAGGAATGTGCGTACTGAAGAGAATATCGCCGCTGTAACCGAAAGTGTGGAAGAAGATCCAAATTTATCGATTCGTCGTCGGTCGCATGAATTGGGGCTCTGTCCGTCCACTACGTGGAAAATTTTGCGCAAAGATCTCGGCCTACACCCGTATAAGATCCAGCTGGTGCAGGAATTGAAGCCACGAGACCATTGTATGCGTCGTTCTTTCGCCGATTGGGCTCTAGAGCAGTTGGCAACTGACCCGTTGTTTTATCGCAAAATTGTGTTCAGCGATGAGGCGCATTTTTGGCTTAACGGGTTTGTTAATAAGCAAAATTGCCGCATATGGAGTGAGACCAATCCACAAGAGACCCTACAGACTCCATTACATCCAGAAAAATGCACTGTTTGGTGCGGTTTTCATGCTGGTGGCATCATCGGACCTTATTTCTTCAAAAATGAGGCCGGAGCTCGCGTTACGGTCAATGGAGATCGTTACCGCACCATGATCAATGATTTTTTGTTTGAAAATATGGATGACATTGATCCGGAGGAGATGTGGTTTCAACAAGATGGCGCTACGTGCCATACGTCGAACGCAACCATCGACTTACTGAAATCAAAATTTGGCGATAAGTTGATTTCGAGAAATGGACCTGTCAATTGGCCTCCAAGGTCGTGCGATTTGACACCTCTCGATTATTTCCTGTGGGGCTACGTGAAGTCACTGGTTTATGCTGATAAACCAGCAACAATTGACGCCTTGGAGGCCAGCATTGTTCGTGTTGTTCGTGACATACGGCCAGCAGTGCTCGAAAAAGTGGCCCAAAATTGGACGTCCAGAATGCGCTTCGTCAAGAACAGCCGCAGTGCCCATATGCCCGAAATCATTTTCATTACAATTTAATTTTTTGTGTTATTTTTTACAATTTCAAGTTCTATCGGGCTTAAAAAAACACCCTTCAGAAGGGCAGTAATGTACAGGTTAAATAATACAACACTTATTTTTATTTCAAAGAAAACTGGTGAAAATAATAAAAAATAGACATTTAAAAATTTCTTTTAAGTTTCTCAATTGTCTTTATTAAACGTTTGCTTTTAAATTGGTGATATGTGCAACCGGTTTTTACTTAATTACTTTAAAAAATGGAAAACACGAACGCTATGCTTTAATTTGAAATTAATTAATTAAGTTTTTTTAACATGTAAACAACAATTTCGAAAAGCAGCAAATCGGGGTGTAATTAAATGCCTTTTGTATTTTTCAGATCATTAGCATTTATGAATAATGTAGTATGTGCACGACCCAGGTGCTAAAGTCTGTACATACAAGATCACCCATATTATCTTAAAACAATGCCTTTAAAAACTGAAAATTAATCAAGAATATGAGGTTTGAATTAGGTATTTAAAAAAAGGGGTAAACTGCTGATTATGTTTTTTATGTTTTATTTTTTCTGCTACATTAAGACTACAATCACACGTCGTTTAGTCCTAAAGCTCTAACGTTATACACTACGCTGAAATAAAGTTCCGAAATATTTTTAAGCAAGGAACTGCTTAATAACAACCAGCATCTTTAACAAAAAGAAACTTTATGAGTGTCAATAATTTATTTTAAAAAGTTTAAATAGATTTTAAAATTGCCGAAGACATAATTTCTGTTTGTTTAACTATTCAAACTAAAAATGTTTCCAGCAAATACCTACACGTTATAGAAAAAAAGTCAGTCGGGAAAAGAATTAATTAGCTTTTTGTTCAAATTTAATAATTTATAAGCTTGAGACTTTTTTTTATATAAAATTCTTTAATTGTTTATTTGTTTTGATATTTCTTCAAAGAATTTTTATAAAAAAATTTAGAAAACGATAAAAAAATTAGCATAAAGATTAGCTTCTAATATTAAAATCACATATATAACAATATATTCTGAATAATAATACATTCTGCGATTAAAACTACCAAATTTCTTTCAAATAGGCACACTGTTATCATTTAATATGTATTTGAATCACTCTGTTTACTTTCTAAAATGTTTTGATTTTTTGGATTTGTCATTCCATCAGCCACAACATTTCGTGGCATTTGCACACGTTTTCGAAAATATTTCATCAGCGGAATTGCATTGTGCAGCAAACGTTATTGAAACAAATTTTTAATAGGAAACTTATTCAATAATCAATAAAATATTTTAAGTGATTAACGATATGCCAGAAGAACAACAACCAGTTACAAATGGACATTCTGTTGCCGATGCAGCAGAGCCTCCAAAAACGGCCAAGCAATTGGAAAAAGAAGCTAAAAAAGCAGAAAAGTTGGCTAAACTTCAAGCGAAATTAGATAAAAAAGCATCTGCTGCTCCTGCAGCAGCAGAAAAGAAAGAAAAGCCAGAGGTAATTATAAGAAAAAAATTGGTTAGAGGTTGTGTTGCAATTTGAAAGTTGATAATCCTTGTTCCTTTAATTTCTAAAACGATAAAAAGGCATAATGTTGATTACTTTTTTTTTTTTTTTAGAAAAAAAGCAAAGAAGTTAAAGAGACTGCAGCTTACACCGCAAATACAGCACCTGGTGAAATGAAGGACATTTCTGGTGCATTACCAGATGCGTATAGTCCCAGATATGTTGAAGCGCAGTGGTATAGTTGGTGGGAAAAGCAAGGTTTTTTTAAACCGGAATATGGGGTAAGTATTTTTAGATTTATTTTATTTATCAATTCTATAAATTAATTATTCAAGTAACCACGGACTCGGTATTAAGTTAACGCTGCGAAAAAAAAACTACGGGTTTCCTCTGTACCTTATAGCTTGTAAAACTTGTTAATAAAGACAATTTTATACATAAAAACTTCTCTGCAGTGTCCCAAACGTGCGCTCGTAACCTTAGCCCATAGATAAAAAGATTTTATAACTATATTTTATGAATTTTCTGCCACTATAGAATGTTTTAAATAATTTTTGCATACCTATACGGAAAGATTTTTTTCCTAACATTAATGGAACTAAACATAAACTAGATTTCTCCCTTTTTATTTCGCCTGAAGAAGCTATCCGAAGGAGAGCGAAATATTGCCAGATAACACAATAAAGAAATTTAAAAAACCAAAACAGACCTTAAGCTCAAAAAATTATATAATATTAAAAATTAAAGAAGAGGGTCGAAATTAAGAAATAATAAGCTTTTTAAAAAACGGTTAAAACAATAATCACCAAATTGTTTTTCTGCAAGTTTTAACGCAGATTTAAGTTTATTTCGAATTTTTAATTTTATTTTTTTTAGCGTTCTAGTATTTCCGAACCAAATCCGAATGGGAAGTTTGTTATGGTTATACCACCACCAAATGTAACAGGATCTTTGCATTTGGGTCATGCCCTAACGAATGCCATCGAAGATGCTATTACACGTTATAATCGCATGAAAGGCAAAACAACTCTTTGGGTTCCTGGCTGTGATCATGCTGGCATTGCTACACAGGTGGTCGTTGAAAAACTATTATGGCGCGATGAAAAGCTAACACGCCATGATTTAGGACGCGAGAAATTCATTGATAGAATTTGGGATTGGCGACGTGAAAAGGGTGGTCGCATTTATGAACAATTAAAAAGTTTGGGCTCCTCGTACGATTGGAGTCGTGTTTGCTTTACAATGGATCCTAAATTATGCAAGGCTGTTACAGAAGCTTTTGTACGCTTACATGAAGATGGTAGCATTTATCGCAGCTCTCGTTTGGTGAATTGGTCTTGCAGTTTGCGTTCAGCCATATCAGATATAGAAGTTGATAAAGCTGATATTCCTGGGCGAACTTTTATCTCTATACCAGGTTATGATGAAAAGGTGGAATTTGGTGTGCTTGTGAAGTTTGCTTATAAAGTGGAAGATTCCGATGAAGAGATCATTGTCGCCACTACACGTATTGAAACCATGTTGGGTGATACTGCTGTAGCTGTGCATCCGAAAGATGAACGCTATCAGCATTTGCATGGCAAATTCGTTAAACACCCTTTCTGCTCTCGTCGTTTACCAATTGTGTGCGATGAATTTGTAGAAATGGAGTTTGGTACTGGAGCTGTTAAAATTACACCAGCCCATGATCCCAATGATTATGAAGTGGGTAAACGTTGTAATCTGCCGTTCATTAATATATTTAATGATGATGGTTATATTGTGGGCGATTATGGTGAATTTACCGGCATGAAGAGATTTGTTTGCCGTAAACAAATATTGGTACGGTTGAAGGAATTAGGCTTGTATAGGGAAACTGTTAATAATCCCATGGTGGTGCCAATCTGTTCACGTTCCAAAGATGTTGTTGAGCCCATTATAAAACCTCAATGGTGAGGAAATATATTTTTTCCACCACAAAAAAAAAAAGAGTTTAATTTCTGTTTTTACTCTAGGTATGTCAAATGTTCTGACATGGCTGCGAAAGCCACTGAAGCTGTTCGTTCCGGCGAACTTAAAATTATTCCCGAACATCATACCAAGATTTGGTATCATTGGATGGACGGTATTCGTGATTGGTGTGTGTCACGCCAATTGTGGTGGGGTCATCGTATTCCTGCTTACCATGTGAGCTTTACTGATCCCTCCATAGAGTCTGGTTCGGTAAGTTTGTTTCAAGTAAAGGTTTAATTTTAAGAAAACCTTATGAAATTCATAAATATTTTTACATGTCTGTTACCAATCAAAAAGATCTCATTGGTATATAATTTGACTATAGATAAATATTTTATTTTGGATAACTCAATTAAACCTCACTTTTTTAATGTGTTTAGTCTGATGATGAAGCCTATTGGATTGTTGCCCGTACCCCTGAAGAAGCTTTGGCTAAAGCAGCTGAAAGATTTAAAGTTGATGCTAGTATTATTCAACTTCATCAGGATGAAGATGTTTTGGACACTTGGTTCAGTTCTGGTCTCTTTCCTTTCTCAGTGTTTGGCTGGCCCGATAATACTGGCGACTTGGAAGCATTCTATCCAACTACACTGTTGGAAACTGGTCATGATATTTTATTCTTTTGGGTGGCTCGTATGGTATTCTTTGGTCAAAAACTGCTGGGCAAATTGCCCTTTAAAGAAATTTATCTGCATCCCATGGTACGTGATGCCCACGGCCGTAAAATGTCCAAATCTTTGGGTAATGTCATTGATCCCATGGATGTTATACATGGCATATCACTGGAGGGTCTTCATGCTCAATTAATAAACTCCAATTTGGATCCACGAGAGATTGAAAAAGCTAAAGCTGGCCAAAAACAAGACTATCCCAATGGTATACCCGAGTGCGGTTCAGATGCTTTGCGTTTTGCTTTATGCGCTTATATAACGCAAGCTCGAGATATTAACTTAGATATTAATCGTGTACAGGGATATCGCTTCTTTTGCAATAAGCTGTGGAATGCCACTAAGTTTGCACTCATGTATTTCACAGGCCAAAAAAAGTATTCATCTGATTTACAAATAACAGGCAATGAAAATAACATGGATATTTGGATTCTATCGCGTCTGTCAGCTGCTATCGAGAGCTGCAATAATGGTTTCGAACAATATGATTTTGCCGCCGTAACCAGTGCCTGTTATAGTTTTTGGCTTTATGATTTGTGCGATGTGTATTTGGAGTGTTTGAAACCCATATTTCAAAACGGCACCGATGATCAAAAGTATTCAGCACGCAAAACTTTGTTTGCCTGTTTGGACTTGGGTTTAAAGTTGCTGTCACCTTTCATGCCTTTTATATCAGAAGAATTGTACCAACGTTTGCCAAGAGCTGATACTACACCGAGTATATGTGTGGCCAATTATCCCAGTAAGCGAAATCATTTACCTTTATCATGCTTGGCGAATTTTAAAAACGTCTACGACAGTTTTGTACTAGACTAAGGATCACATTATTATTCATTCAATAATTTAATTGACTCAAAAGGCTGCTGTAGGCGTTTTAAATTCCGCCAATCACGATAAGAAGAACTGTATAAATCTTAAATGCAAATGTTAAATGTTTTCTTTAATTTAGCTAACACTGCTTGGCGCAATGAACTTGTAGAAAAAGAAGTTGAATTTATGCAAAAAGCTGGTCGTGTCATACGTTCCGCCCGTTCCGACTACAATTTGCCCAACAAAACTAAAACCGAGGCTTACATCGTTTGTACAGATTCACAATCTAATGATATTCTTAAGAAATATGCCAACGATTTGGCTATTGTAGCTTACTGTTCAAAAATTGCATTTGACTCAACACCTCCAGCTGGATGTGCTATTTTAACTATTTCCGGGCAATGTGAAGTCCACTTGCTGCTAAAAGGCTTAATCGAAGCAGATAAAGAAATTGCCAAACTACAAAAGAAACAAATACAATTGGAACAAACTGTTAGTAAATTGAAACAGGCCATGGACGCTGGTGATTACGCCACTAAAGTTCCAGTAGATGTTCAAAGCGCTAATATTGAAAAATTACAGCAATCAGAAAGTGAAATTCAGCGCATTACAAAAGCTATGGAAACTTTGAAAATGATGTGAACTAATTCCGTTTTTAATGCATTTTTTAGGTCAGTTTAGGAATTGAGGCTTATCACAGTTCTCTAAATCTTCGAGAGTTTGTAAGAGGTTAAAGTAAATTTTAGTATTTTTTTTTTTTTTTTGTAATATCTACTGTGAACTCTCTAAGATACCGTGAATGTTAGTAAGTATGATTACAATAAAGGTGGCTTCAAAATTTGGCATTTTTAGTGCTTAAATTTATAAATCTGTAGTTTTTAAGTCTTAAGTTATTTTCAATTTATTTTTTTGTTTGTTATAAATTGTATTAATAATTATACAAATACCTTTGAAAACTCAAATACTTTGAACCTGATAATTGCCCCTGTTTTGCTTTTCGCGAACTATTATTTATTACTAGGATATCAATAAAAAAAAGCTATTGGAATATAGAAAACAAAGAAATCAAAAGAACTTCAGTTTGTTTGGAATTAAATTTAAGGCTGGATTGTAGCCGAATTGCAGTTGCGTGGCGAAATATCGGAAATGGTAGAACAGTCCCGTAAAATGATAATACAGTTAAAACATGATAAAGCCGAAGACAACTGTATTTGTTAATTAAATACCTTTCGTGCTGCTGTTTTCTAAAATATTCCACTAAATTTAAGTAAGTATTAAATATATAAAAATAAAAGTGGAAAACAATACATTTTTTCGGAAAGCGTTAGCAAAATTTGCATATATTACATTATTACATAATATTACTTAGTTCTGTCATAATATTACTTAGTTCTGTCAGAAAATATTTGCCAATCTGAGCGCAACAGAAAAAATAATGAATTGAACGTAATTCAGAGTGATTACAAAGTATATATAAATAGATGTTCTTTAAGTGACACAAATTCGACATGTTTGACAAAGAAAACCACAATAGTAATACACATCTTCCAGTTGAAACGAGACTCCGTTGCTCTTACTTTCGTAAATTCTACAGAAGTAATTTAGGGGAGATTTAAAATGAGTCTGCTTGGTTTGTTACAAAGTATTCACTTGCATGGGAGTTCACTTTGGTCTCTGCAAATTTACTAGCTCCAGAAATCTTTCCAGTCCATGAGTTCACTAAAGTCACTGATAGTTAATCTTGATGTTTTTTACACACTAAAATTGCTGTATGTGGGAGATTTCGGCCGAGAGTCACTGTAGCAGTCATCATTGGACCGTTTGGGAACCACTGTAATGATTTACCCTATAAAGACTTCTGCAGAAGTTGCCAAGACAAGGAAGAGGTGGAGTATCACCGCCTAAGATATCTAGGCCAGAGGAGCTTCAATAGCCAATCATGTCTGGCCTCGGTCGGTCCGACCGCGCTAGCCTCTCATAAGGAGCAGTGGATGGCTAGTACATCAGCAAGTAATGCCACATTAAGCGGTTTTCCACCTTTCATACCCTCTACACACTGTTTTAACTATTTTAATTACAACACTGTAATGGTTGATTTGGTTTTTCCGTGTGTTAAGTCAAACGTCCACGAACATTACTCACCCTTTCCTCCTTCTCATGATCTACTTTCGTAGTTCCCGTGCAATGCACTTCATATATAGGGGTTATCCCCTGAGTACTGGTCCAAGAGAAAAAGCTGTTATCAAAACTGAACTGAAAGTCTGTCAGTCAAATGCTTAAGAAACTTATTATTCAAGACCTAGGCGAGTTCAAAAATAAAAAATTGGCTTGCTGCGGAGAATATCTATTCCAAATAGTTCAAAGATTGCTGCATTTTTTGTTATTATAGGAAAATTTTATTAATTATATTTTGGTAAGTATAGGAGTATAGTGCTTTACTGTTTTAATTATAAAATGTATAGTATAAATATGCTGCATTTATTATATTTAAAGCCTTAAAAGAAACATATAATATAGTTAAAGTCATTAGTAATTATACTGCTGAATAGTTCTCACTATTCCGAAATCATTTCCTCATTTGTATCCTGACTAGCTACTGTCGTTTCTGAACCTTCTTCAATTTCCATTTGTTCGGTAAATTCTTGCAATGCCCGTAATTGTTCACGCAAATCGTCGGGCAATTGTTGCTCACTCAAAGCCTTAGGATCTTCACCTTCAATCACAATTTCTTCTGGATCAGGAGCTCTTGGTAAAAATTCGGCTTTTTCATATAGTTTAGAGAAAATTGAATGAACATTGTTAATAGATAAATCGTAGTCTAATTCATAAAATGGTGGTGCGGTAATATAAATTAGAGATGAAGTCTTATTTTCCCATTCAAAACTTGTTATTGAAAAGTATGACGAGAATAATAAGTTAGGTGTTGTTGGTGAATCATTTTTAAATACTTGGTTTATAAAAGGTTCTAGATCAGCACCAGGCTGATCCGATACAGCTGGTGTTGTCAAGTGGAAAATATCTGCAATAGGGAAAAATATAACAATGTTTAACCTCCCAATTTTTCAATGTAGTAAAATAAACTTATACAGAAATTCTGAAAATTTGTAATAGATACAACAGCAAATTGTGTGTTTCCTATCTAGTCTATTACAAACGCTTGAAGATATCGAAAATTTCATATTGCCTTCTTATAGGTCTTAAAGAAGTGTTCAACGCTTTTTTTAAATACGACGTTTGCACTTGTTTATACAAATTTAAAATTACAAAAAGGAAAGTACTTACACAGTCCTTTTGGACAAGTTCCCGAATAATGCGATAGCTGTATAAGTATAGCTTCACGTTTACCATCAGCGTCAATAAGCCGTAACAAATTAACACCTCCTCCTCCATTATTTAGGTCTTCACTGCCCAATGGTGTTGAAGCCACAAATATACCTCTAGACAAATAATTTCTCTGCCCAGAATTTTTCAATTGCGAGGGCAAATTATTAGATGAGCAAACAATATGTTTCGCTTGTATATGTTGTTGGCCATCTACGCATATTGAAACAGCTTTCGAGGATTCATTGGTTTCAATAGCAGTTATTTTTCGTTTCAAACAGTAAATACCACCAAAAACTGCACACAATCTACAAAAGCATTGTGGTATTTCACCGCAGCCATACATTGGAAAAATAAATGGTGTATTGCCGTAGCGCCCCAGACTTTGCAAAAACTTTTTGGTACGTTCTATGCCTACTTCGAAAGGTGTTTCTTCGTTGGCCATGGCAATGGCTTGCATAACACATTTATTGATTTTTTCTGTTACCTTTTGAGCACGCAAATACTCGGCAAAAGTTTTGTCTCTAAACTCGGCAGTATCTTCTTCACATTTATCTTCCCCAAATGTCAGACACAATGTTAGGAATTTCATTAGAAGACGTTTCTCTACAATATTTAAGTCTTTTGTATTGAAAACATCACTACGCGAACAGGGCACATTTAGCAATTGCCCTTGAAATTGGGTACAAATGCGATCAACTTGCCTAAATTCTGCATAACGGCAAATATTCGACGATATAAGTAACTGCACTAAAGATCCAGACGAATAAAGTACCTTGGGGCACAAATCTAAATTAAATTTTCTAGACAGCTTCATTAATTTGGCTACCGACCAGACTTCTTTTGTTTGTGACTTCATATCATCGGTTAAATTAACATCTTGCTCTTCTACCTCTTCTGGGCTAATATCTAGCTCATGTGGTATGTGCCACTCATACCTTGAGTTGCGTACCTCATTTGTATTTTCTCCATTAATTGACTGCTGCAGGAATGTTATATAGGCATCTAAATTAAATGATGCCCATGAACCACCATAATACTCATTTGGATCTATATGTAGTACAGTTTTTCCTATTCTGCTTGCAGCAGCAGCCACGCAAGATTCGGGAAAACCTGAAGAATAATAATTAGGCAGCAATGAATCATCTTTTTGTTGTACTTCTTCTGTATCTAGTTTAACCATTTACCTGTACCAATCACTATCAAATCAAATTCTTTGGGCAATTCGTCATCCATTTTAGAAGTTGAAAATATTTATTTTCAATAATAAATTTTTATCTTTCTTCTGTTAAACTTAAAACAATTATTTATAATTTCTAAGTATAGGGAGATAAATAAAAAATTATATGTCTATTAGCAGATATTCAGCTGTTTTTCCGTACTGGATTAAACAGGATGGCTCGAATAAACTTAATCATTAAACTATATTCTACAGCCAGATGTGCCAGACTTAACATTGTTTTCCGGGTAATTAAACAAAATAACGGCCGACGAATTTATTTGTAACGTTTTTTGCATTTCTAATGGGAAATTTAATTGTAACATATTGATAGAGTTTCGGGACTTTCTAGATTCGTCTTAATATTTTAGCAATTTTTAAAACAGCTTCGTAAATTTTGGAATATCGAGTTGATAGAGTATATGATTTTTTTATGTGTAGCCAGCCATTTTTAGAAATATTCTGAATTCAGCAATTATTTAGGAATAGTTGTATTTATTACAATTGTTTACAAATTTGTAACAATTGTTACTCGAAAGCGTTCATTAACCCAAAATATTTACAGCGAGAGATCGTCAAAAGAGCGTAAAAATTAATGGCCTTATTCATAAAAAATAATGTATGTTTATTAAACTGTTATTTGACAACTTTCTATGGAAAATATGTCAAATAAGTGTTTAATAAACACACAATATTTTTTATGAATACGGCCGTAAGAAACGCTCAATGTGGGGCAATTGTGTCATTATTATTGACTGCGGTTCTAGAAATGTTATTTCCAAGGTGCATTAACGTATACACGGTGGCAGCACTACGGCATGTGACAATTTTTTGCTACTGGCAATATAGTAAACTATTTACGTCAAAAGTATTGCTTACATTTTTAAAAGTGAATTTAGTGTTTTATATTTGAATTAAACATATAAAAATTATTTTGTGAACATAAAAATAATTCAAATAAATATAATTTATAATCATGAAAAGGTACATTCATAGTTTATAATTGTGAAAATAGTTACAAAAACTTTTGATAAACATAGCTTACCACATGTCTGTTTTTGTTGTATTGTTGTAATTTTGCTCTAGTGCTGCCGTGTATACGTTAATGCACCTTGGTTATTTCAGTGTTACGGTTCAAAAGTTTAAATGAACAAAAATAATAAAAATTAACCACAGTAATCGAAAAATGGTTTTTATTAACACTAAGTTTACACGTGCAAGTAACTTGTTACAAGTAGCGTGTACATATTAACAACCAATACATCGAAAAAAATAATAAAAACACTTGCAATTTGCACGATTGTTTACACACGCAAGTGCAAGTTCATTTTCAAAATGTCGTCGAAAACAAACGTTGTACGCATGTAGTACAAATGCGCTTTTGATGTCTGTGCTGCCAAAGTTTTAGCCTAGCAATATTACAGGGGAATTATATTAAGTACATACATTTTTCACAATATAAATAATAAATTTGTAATCCAAAGAAAAAATAAGTTATAGATGTTTATTTATTTTTGTGTTTTTATATTATGTTTTCGGCATATAACTAAAAATATTAAAATTTTAAAAATTTTTCCTTGAAAAATACCTATTAAAGTCAAAATGAAATATCTATGGGCAACACTGTTTGTTTCTGCTTGCATGCAAGTGAAAAAATCACTGCCAACCAAAATCAGTTGCAAGTGAGGCTAATACTTGCAGGTGTGTGTATCACTAAGTTTACACGTGCAAGTAACTTGTTACAAGCAGCGTGTACATATTAACAACCAATACATCGAAAAAAATAATAAAAACACTTGCAATTTGCACGATTGTTTACACACGCAAGTGCAAGTTCATTTTCAAAATGTCGTCGAAGACAAACGTTGTACGCCTTTGTACTACATGCGCTTTTGATGTCTGTGCTGCCAAAGTTTTAGCCTAGCAATATTACAGGGGAATTATATTAAGTACATAAATTTTTCACAATATAAATAATAAATTTGTAATCCAAAGAAAAAATAAGTTATAGATGTTTATTTATTTTTGTATTTTTATATTATGTTTTCGGCATATAACTAAAAATATTAAAATTTAAAAAATTTTTCATTGAAAAATACCTATTAAAGTGAAAATGAAATATCTATGGGCAACACTGTTTGTTTCTGCTTGCATGCAAGTGAAAAAATCACTGCCAACCAAAATCAGTTGCAAGTGAGGCTACTACTTGCAGGTGTGTGTATGTATTAGTAAAAAAATGGTAATGTATTGGGTTTTTTGCACTTGCACTTGCGTGTGTAAACATTAAGTATGTATTAGTAAAAAAATGGTAATGTATTGGGTTTTTTGCACTTGCACTTGCGTGTGTAAACATTAAGTAAATGCCCATAATTTTCAAACTACTTGGGATAGGGTGTCCCATAAATCAAAGTCAAGCCGAAACAGGGATGACAAGACTCATTGCAACCATCATGAGAAAAATAAATAAAAATCTAAAAAAATACAAGGCCTTCCGCAAATAAAAAACTTTAGAACTGAGTAAAATGTTTTCTTTCAGATTGTTTTTTTTTTTCTAAAATTATGGTTTTCTTTTTAAAAACTGAAAATTTGTCGACAGAAAGTTCCGGCGCTACTGATGCAGCCATATCGCAAATCCGCTCCGGTTTAAATTAATTTTAAGGCACTAAAAATTCTTGTTTGGTTCTCTTGAACAAAGACATTTTGTTATTATTTCATTATTTTTAAACTAAGCAATGATTTTTTTGTACGGATCGATTGTTTATTAGAATTTATTACATCTTAATCAATTTATGAGTCAAAATAGCAAAATAAAAATTTTAAATCTATTGGAACTAACCGAACAGTTATCGACAATAACATCAAGAATCCCGATGGCTATGGAACAAATTTTAAAGGAAAGAAAAGAAAAATCATCAAAATTGCTTCTAATTCTGTGTTATCCTTGTCAAAAATAAGAGCTCAAGCTGGAGTGTAAGCCAGTAAGTCATCAGTACGCAGGTAATTAAAAGCTGTGAGTATCTTAAATGCCGGAAATTACAAAAAAAAAAAAAAAAATAATTAATGCTCCTCGTAAGGAAAAGCGACTTTAATCCGTAAAATACCACATGGCATTGGATGTGCAGCAAAGAGGTCATGTAAATGACTGGAGAAACGTTGTACTTACGGATGAGAAGAAGTTTAATTTGGATGGACCTGATGGCTCTAACTATTATTTCCATGATTTGTGCAAAGAAAAGCGATTTTTGAACCGACATCATATCCGAGAGAGAGAGAGAGAGAGAGTGAAAGGCGTTATGGTATAGGGTGCTATTACGTAATATGGCACCATCGATCTTGAATTTCAAAGTGTAAAAATGACTGGTGCAAGCTCTAAAATGTTATTGGAACCGGCTTTTGCGAAGTTGAATGAACTATTTGGTCCCATATCTTGGATATTACAACAGGATAATGCCCCTGTACATAACGCAAGTCAAAATGATGATATTCTTGACTGGCCAACCTATTTACCAGATTTAAGCATTATCGAAAATGTCTGGAGTTGGTTATTCCGTAAGGTCTATGAAGGAGGTAGACAATTTGATGACCAGCAGTCACTAATTCAGGCTATTAAAAATGCTTCGAGTCAAATTTTGTTGGATTACATAAATACCCTTTACCTATCAATAAAAACCCGCATATTTGAAGTTATTGAAGACAAAGGGAGGTTTACCCATTACTAATTTTTCTAATTATTATTACTAATTTGATGACAAGCAGTCACTAATTCAGGCTATTAAAGGCCTTGCTACACTATCATACACGATCGTGCGATCTACTAAATAAAGCATGTGTGCTTAAAAAGTACTAAAATGCAACCGTGCAACAGACTTTTTGACAAATCGTTTGATTTGAAAAATTTTATGAAACTTTTCAAAACATTGTGGTTTCTGTGCGATCAGTGTGATGTATATTGTGAAAAATATACTGTAAAATTATTATGTTAATAAGAGTTTTTAATTGTTTTATTGTATATATAAATTATTTCAATTATACTTGTGTAATAGTGTGGCCTACAACGCCATTTTGAAGCGATTTATTCAAGTCTACCAGACTTTTGAAACAGTTTCCTGTGAATGAATCGTACGATCGTGTAGGATAGTGAATCAGAGCCTTAAGGATGCTTGGAGGCAAATTTCGGTGGATTACATAAATTCCCTTTATCGCTTATATTTGAAGATATTGAAAACAAAGGGGGGTTTACCCATTATTAATTATTCTTTTATAAGTAAAATAAATAAAGCAATAATGAAGAAAAAAAAACAAGAAGAATTGTTTTTTATTAAAGTTAGTTAAGGTGGCTTTATTCAAGTGAAAAAAATGCAAATTTTTGGACTTTTTTTATAAATTGCTCAGAAAGTTAAGATTAACTTAAGTTAAGTTTAGTTAAGAGACCACTATTGGCAGATTTTTTTTATATCTCAAGATGTCTAGCTTCCACTTCTATTTTATAATTCTGCAATCGATTGCAAAAGATACAGGCTTCTGAATATAGAATAATACGATGCAAGGTAATTTACGCAAGATTGTAAATGAGGGTAGTAAAAAATAAAAGTTGCTTGCAACAAATTTACATGATGTAATGAAACTCAAGATTTTAATCTTAAAACTTCATTACATAATTCTTTTGGAACAAAAGTAGTGACTACAAAATTTTTATTAAATAACTCCAGTCTAAGGTCATAGAACTTTCTCGAACTTAAAAAAAAACTGGAAATTATATTAAAAAAATACCAGTCTACAAAATAAAATAAACTTAAAAATTTAAGTCTTCAACAGCCAATTTAGATTTAATGGTGAAAATAAAAACAAACAAAAATTATGCTGAACTATCATAAAGTTGAATATGTATAGAAAAACAGAACGTGTGATTAACTACAGCAAAAAAGTATATAACAATAATAAAAAAATATATATATAAAAAATAAAAGCAAATAGCAAATAATAAAAAAAGAAATTATTTTTTTGTTATTCATAAAGTGTTGTAAAGTCAGTGAACTTTTGCAGATTTTTTACAGCTTGCAAAATTTCTTCTTAAAATGGTAATTTTAGTTTTATTTGTATTTTATTCTTTTTATTGCATCACAAAAATATTAAAGAACAAATTTAGTTAGAAATTATGAAATTTTCAATTGAAAAAAAACATTTATTTATTTGCTCAAAGATCAATTGCTTTCAAATGAAAAAATTTTCATAATTTAATGGAAAAATCAGGAATAAGAAAAAAGAGCAGCATTATTTTTTATATAAAGAGTTAAATGAACTTAGAGTTCTTGGGAACTCTTTTCTACTTTTGTCAGGTGTTTACTTGTACAACTCATTCATAATTGAACTTTCTTGTTAAGACTGATTTTTGGTTGCATTCCCTTTTGATTGAATGTAAAAAAAGAAATAAAATATTCATATTACAGCTATTAACCGATAACAGGAACAAGAATCTGAAAGAGTTTGATGGCTTTTCATTCAATTGTTTATAGATAGGTTCAAGTCAAACACCCACTATTGCTACTCGCTTTTTCTCTTCCTTATAACCTGTTTTCCTAGTTGCAGTACAATGCACTGCAGATGTCGAGGTCATCCCCTAAGTACTGGTCCAAGATAAAAACATAATTAAGGTGACGTTAAGAAAGTTATGTCAATTAAGAATAACAGGTCAAATGCTGTTTTACGGATAGGACAGGCTAGGAAAGAAGTCCGTTCCACTCGGAGATCTGAAAATACATTTCGAATCTCTTCATTAGAGAAGAAAAAGTATAGAAAATGCAATGTGTTTATTACTATAAAGGGTGGTTAAATTTCAAGGGCCGATGTTGATTTTGAATAAAACACAAACTATTTAGGAAATTATTGTAATTTTATTTTATTATGATATATTGGTATTATTCAATTATGCATGGAATAAAATATCGGCCAAATAGGCGCCGCGACCACGGCGGCACACCTCCATCCGATGGTCCAAATTTTCGATGACCCTGAGGCATAATGGAGGTTCTATGCCGTTAATGTGCCGAATTATCTCATCCTTTAGCTGTTGAATTGTTGCTGGCTTATCGACGTACACCTTTTCTTTCAAATAACCCCAAAGAAAAAAGTCCAACGGTGTCAAATCACATGATCTTGGCGGCCAATTGACATCGCCATTACGTGAGATAACACGGCCATTGAATTTGTTGCGCAAAAGAGCAATTGTTTCGTTAGCTGTGTGGTAAGTGGCACCGTCCTGCTGAAACCACATATCGTCTACATCCATATCTTCCAATTCGGGCCATAAAAAGTTCGTTATCATCTCACGATAGCGAACACCATTCACAGTAACTGCCTGACCGGCCTCATTTTGGAAAAAATACGGCCCGATGATGCCGCCAGCACATAAACCGCACCAAACAGTCACTCTTTGTGGGTGCATTGGTTTTTCGACAGTCACTCTTGGATTCTCATTCGCCCAAATGCGGCAATTCTGTTTATTGACGAATCCACTGAGGTGAAAATGTGCCTCATCACTGAAGATGATTTTCTTTGAAAATTTTCATAATAAGTCTGGATAACTTTAACACGTTGTTGGATTGTGTATCTCTCCATGGTTCAAATTGAATAAGTCTGAAATAGAGAAATGTCAAATAAAATTCGGAAAAAAACTTTGCGTTTAGGTGTGGTTCACATTCAACATCGGGCCTTGAAATTTAACCACCCGATATATATTAACAAGCAAAGTAAAATAGGTTATTATTATTATTAATAGGTGTGTTCCACGAGATCTCGGACTAGTTCGGACTAATGAGAGTAAAGGGCAAACTACTCTCTAAATTTGCAAGTTTTTTCCAAAACTGCTGGAACGCAAAAATCCACAATTGTACATCTTGCAATACAAGTGGTGCTTAATTTTAGATATTGGATGGGATATGGCCCTCATCAGCCATTTGCACTGCGACCAGTGTTGATCTATTGTGCGTCCCCTTGCCCCATTATGGGTTAAGTATGTCAAGAACACGGAAAAGCTTCTTCATTGAGAGTGATATTAGGTCACATGCATTCAACGTATGTGCTTGCATCAGGCTATATCTCCTGCGTCTCAATACTCCATAGTGGGTGATCAATGACCTGTTAGTGTTCTGAGGCGTTTCCTATCCAATCTTAGAGGCTGTTCTGCCTTCATTGCCTCAAAGCTTAGAAATTTCTTGGAATGATCCAGACGGTTTGTCTTGTGCGAATGCTTCTCCATAATTGGCTCTGTGCATTTCTTCACCTCTCTCTTAAGGAGACTCTCGCTGATGCCAAATATTGGAGTGGGGATAATAAAAGTCCCCTTTTTGTATATCTTGGATCAATACTCTAGGAATGACCCCTACATATGCAGTGCCAATGTTCGGGAGCTAGGAAAATAGGTTATGAGGGGGAGGAAAGAGGGAGTATTGTTTGTGGAGGCTTGACTTGAACAATAACAACACGAAAGACCAAAACTGCATTTAAAATGTTGGGATTAAATTAGTTAAAACTGATAAGTGTCTAGTCCAAAACCTTCCACACTACAAGGTAATGAAGGACATTCAATTAATAACGGGTGAAAAGGGGTGGGGGGGGCGACCAGATCCTACTTGGATCCATCTGTAAAGATCCCGAGCCTCTTGGCAGCTTATTTAAGCCGCTACCAAGAACGGATTACGCCAAATCTCTTATTGGGCAGTAGAGTTGTTGAGACGTAGTCAATATTCCCCGTTTGGTTGGTTTATATGTTTATTTAATCAAAGTTTTTTTACGTTAAGAAATAGATTTAGCATAATTAATGTCAAGGAAGCCAATTATCTATCTTTGCTAATTGAAATTATGATCCTGACGCACTGGTTGCCTTACTACTCACCAGCACCCACTCTTCCTTGATGAGGCAAATATGTGTTTATAAAAGCGATGATGAAAAATGATAAGAGAAAGTTTATTTCATGTACGAACGACGAATATTTGGTCGCGAATATTCGTCGCCAAAAATAAAATACATTGCTGTACGTGAAAATGCACACAATCGTGGCGTTGGTCGAAATTCGTCATACTCAGCGAAAATTGAAATAGATTTATTTCTAATTGTTTCGTCAGCGAACGACGAACAAAACAGTATCAGGTGGCCGGGTTTAGTATTTATATTAATTTTTTTTTCTTGTAAACAATGTTCGTTGATATTGTGCTTCACACGACGAATTTATACAACGAATATTTGCCGGCGAATTCGTCGCGATGCGCGAAGTTCGTCGTTCGTCGCAGTTGTGTTCCTAGCATTACTTTGCAATCTATTATGTAGTTCACTAGACAATTGCTAAGATATGGATGAGCTACTTACTGGTGTAAAACGATTAGAATTAATTCAAGTTTCGCCGATACGGGGCCTAATTTCATTAAAGCACTGTGTACTCTATTGGCCGTGATAAAACTCTTCGCTTTTACTGACACATTCTGTCGTGTTTAAACCACAAAAAAAGTTGACAAAATATTATATGTTGTTCCAGTAATACGAGTATGTGTAGATGTAATTTTAATGTTTATTTTACTTGTGTAGTTATCAGATAAAAATTACGATTAAGAGGCTTAAAGTAGTAAGTGTAGACCAAATAATATTCATAAATTTCGCACAATTATATAAAAAATAAATGATTTTAATAAAAATATATAAGAAATGACTGATAAGGGATTTAAAAAAAAAACTCCATAATACACACGTGTACTCCTAGTGAAGTTCCGGATAAATAAATAATGTTTGCCGACGTTTATTCAGGTGTACGAGTATACATCACTGCGTGTGATTACCGTGTATTTTTTCGCGAGTGTTATTATTATTAGCGGATGGGATATGGCCTCATCGGCCATTTGCACTGCGACCAATATTGATCTATTGTGCATCCTCTTGCCCCATTATGGGTTGAGTATGTCAAGAAAACGGACAAGCTCCTTCATAGGGAGTGATATTAAGTCACATATATAACATATAAGCTTGTAGTAGCCTATATCTTCTGTGTCCCAGTGCTCCACAGTGGGTGATTAAGTGCTCCATTGACTCCTCTTCATCACCGCAGAATCTGCAAATGTCTGTGTTGGAAATTCCCATCCTGTGCAGGTGCTTGTAGCAGTTATAATGAGCTGTAAGTGCACCTGTCAATGTTCTGAGACTTTTCCTGTTCAGTTTTAGAGCACGTTCGGCCCTCTTTTTATCTTTTTGCGAGTAAGTCCTCAAGACTTTAATTTTTTGATGTTGTTAATGGTACGTTTACATGGAATGCAAAGTGTTTAGATTTTGTGAAAGTAAAATCTTATGGAAATTTTTTCGTATTAAAAAAAAGAGAACAAATGTGTATTGTGAGTATTTTCATGTTGGTCACTTATTATTCTCATTCTATGTAGGTTTAAAGTTTCTTGAGAAAATAGAAATTCTATATCTACTAAAATATTTTTTCCAATAATGTACTTTTTGCTTATTGGGTATATAAGGTAATTTTTTTTCTTGCAAAAAGCATTTGTTATAACAACAAAGTGAGTGTATACACTATTCAAAGTATTATCCACTAATTTTTTCTATCTAGTAGCATATGCACTCCACTCCAAAAAAAAAAACTGCCCCGGTTTTCAGATAAATAATGAATCAAACCAATATCTGTAGTGCGATTCTCTAACTTTTAGCGATTCGATAATCGCAACTTTTGTCATCAAATTTCATCGCTTGCACTAACGATTGAGTGATTCTGTAACTTAATTCTAACGATAGTAAACAGCTGTATTTTTCTGTTCATTCATGTAAACAACACGTGGCATCTCTGCCAGAAAAAAGCGAAAACCACAAAGAAGAAAAGAAAAAACAATAAATTTTTCCATAACAATATGTATACATATTGATTTTTATTTGTTGTGATTTTAGTTTTAAGTGACAATAAATATTATTTAATTTGTAATAAGGTAAGTAAAATAAAATATGTGTCCATATGTTGCATTTATTTGCTTATAGGTACTAATTTCTATAAGTACAGAATGCACACAACTAAGACTGGTGATAATCAATATAACTTTTTAAATTCATTAATTGTGAACTCAAAGGAATTGTCCAACTCCCGATAAACACAATGATTATCCCTTGAAGCGTGCAAACTTGTTTCATTCCTTGCAAGTCCGAATGACAAACGTTCAATAGCTATTTCAACACAAAACACAGTTTACCGGTTAAAAAATTATACTGAAATTTTTGTTTTTGAAAATATATTTAATAAATACTTATTTTATGTATTTATTTATGTATTTAATATATAATAAATATTTTTATGTCTTAAAAATCCGATTGTAAGCACTTTATTTCATGGAAGCACAATTTAAAGAAAATATACTTTAACGATTGAATAAATAGCAAGAAAATTATTGTCTTTAAGAAATCGACAATCGGCAGTAAAATTAACAGCTGATTTTGATCGACTACGAATATCGTTAAGAAAATGTTACAGAATAGCAAATACGATAAAATATCGTTATAATTATTTTAATGATTCGATTATCGTTATATAAGTTACAGAATCGCACTACTGATACCCTGTTCTGAAGTGAAGCATATTCCAGTAAGCGCGTTCTACAACGATCGAACCAAATGGTAAATGGTCAGAAGCGGCAAGGTCTGGGCTATAAGGCGGGTGAGCTAAAACTTCCCAACCACTGTTTTCCAAATAGTTTTTGGCCGGTTTTACAACATGTGTCCAACGTTGTCATTATGGAAGATTATGGCATCGTGCCTGATCTTGAAACGATTCAACTGTCTTTGGTACAGGTCTCCTGTGATCGTCTGACCCAATTTCAACAGCTCATAACACAAAATAACCTTCTGTAGTGCAATTCACTAACTTTTACGATTTTAAAAGAGCATAACTTAAGGCGAGCTATTATGGTTTGCACTAACGCTTATGTGATTCACAAACTTATTCTTAACACCTCTTGTTGTATGTTAAAATTTTTTTTAATAATGTGGCAGCTTTGTTAAAAATAAAGAAAACCACAAAGAGGAACAGAAAAAAAAACAAACAAATTTGCAAATAGTTCCATGTTTAAGGCCCTGATTCACTATCCTAAACGATCGTACGATTCATTCACAGGAAACTGTTTCAAAAGTCTGGCCGACTTGAAAAAATCGTTTCAAAATGGCGTTGTAGGCCACACTATTATACAAGTATGATTGAAATAATTTATATACACAATAAAACAATTAAAAACTTTTATTAACATAATAATTTTACATTACTTAAATTTTTTCCTCGAGGCACCAACAATATTTTCATATTTTTCACAATATATACCACGCTGATCGCACAGAAACCATAATGTTTTGAAAAGTTTCATAAAATTTTTCAAATCGCACGATTTGTCAAAAACTCTGTCACACGGTTGAATTTTTAGTACTTTTTTCAGCACATATGTTTTATATAGTAGATCGCACGATCGTGTATGATAGTGTAGCAAGGCCTTTAGGGTAAGTAAAACTATTTATATGTTTATTATTTAAAATATTTTTTGATAAATAAGATAAGTTCTTCTCATGGAGAACACGCCGACCGACTGTTGGAGTCTTCCGACAAGTTGTATGCCAAATACTGTGAAGTTATTCTAGTAGAAATTTTAACGTCATTGTTGTTAAGATAAACAGCACAAAAATAATTGGTGATTAGTTACCGCTAATTAGTCAGGCTGTAAAAACAGCTGATTTAATACGAAGACAAATAGTGTTAAAAACTGTTATAGAATCGCGAAAACACCAACACTAGTGTTAATTTCTCTAAACGAATTTTATTAGCGTTAAAACAGGTTAGTGACTTGCACTACCGATCCCTCCAAATACAGGGCATTATCTTGTCCTCATGGATATTCAGCTTTGGCCGGGCTATACATATGATTATTTGAGCTTGGAGTTATCGTAATAGGCTCTTTTTCGTATCGTTCAAGCCTCATATCCGATATGCAAAATCGCCTATCAATGCCTCTCGGCTTCAATTCATATGGAACCCAATTTCCTTGCTTTTGAATGAATACCAATGCTTTTAAATATCGGAAAATTGCTAGTTGTAACACTCCCAATGATAATTGTGCACGTTCTTGTCGCGTTTGATAACAATCTTCTTCGAGCAATGCTTCCAATTCCTCATCTTCAAACTTTTACGGCTGAGCAGTCTTCTCCTTGTATTCTGTGTTGAAATCACCAATTTTGAATCGCGTAATCCATCGTTCACAAGGCTTTTGAGTTGGACGTGTTAACCAACAATCGATAACTTTCAAACTCTTCATATTAAAGAAAGTTATCAGCCTTCACCGCACAAAATTCAACACAACGGGACCTAAAGGACCTAAGTGGGCTGGTTTCATGAAACTGGCGGCCTGTACAACCTAACCTAAGCACAAAATTCAACATTGTTATAGCGATTGAAAAAAATATTTGTTGACACTTTGGATGATAATGACAGATGGTTATACCAAAAAAAAAGCATATTTTATTATTGACACAAATCATATGTTGTGCAAATCGACATTAGGTGTGTTCTACGAAATCTCAGACTAGTTCAGACTAATGAGAATAACAAGCAAATTACTCTCTCAATTTGAAAATTTTGCCCGAAATTGTTGGAACACGAAAAACCATAACTGCACATCTTGAAATACTAGTGCTGCTTCTTTTTAGCTTAAAGTATATTTTAGTGATTTTAGACGCTTAAAATGAAAACATTTGCACTATTGGCCAAAGCTGTAAAATTAAAAGCATGTAAAATATTTATAAAATGGAAAGCCAAATAACTATTTCGTATACTGCTTAGAACTTTACAACGCCATTTTTATTTTGGGTAACCTTCCATTTTGCTTTTAATTAGTTTTAAAACAAAAACTTTTTTTCAATTAGCAAATTTTCGGATTACTTTTTTAGTTTCATATGTATGTAAACAAAAACAGCTGATTATTCAATTCTAGAAAAAGTTCGGGCAAACTTTTACAGGAAATGAAAAAAATTACTATGCCATTTAATGTTAAAATCGCCCAAAAATTGTTACTTGGAACGTTTTTGGACAACTTTGGAATAGTTCGAACTGTTTCGTTATTCACGTGGAATATACCTATTAGGTGTGTTCCACGAGATCTAGGACTAGTTTGGAGTAAAACGCAAATTGCTCCCTAGATTTGCAAATTTTATCCAAAACTGCTGGAATGCAAAGAACCGCAATTGTGCATCTGGTAATACTAGTGCTGCTTACTTTTTAGATTAAAATATATTTTAGTGATTTTAGACGCTTAAAACGCATAACATCATATAAACGAAACATTTACAATATTGGCAACAGCTGTTAAGTTAAAAGAAATGTAAAATTTTCCATAAATTTTTATAATACATACATATTTATGAAATGGAAAGCCAAATAACAATTGCATGTTCTGTTTACAACTTCAGAACGTTATTTTCAGTTTGGGCAACCTTCCATTTTGCTTTTAACTAATTTTGGTACAAACACTTTTTTTTCAATTAGCAAATTTGCTGATTACTTTTTCAGCTTCATATTAGGTGTGTTCATTTACTAAAAATTTTCACAAATTTGTAACAATTTTTACTAGAAAGCGTTCATTAACCCAAAAAGTTTGCAACGAGAGAGCGTCAAAAGAGCGTACAAAATTGAGAGACAGAAAAATTCTTGCAAGTTTTTGCAAGTAAAATTTTTATTTGCAATAATTATTCAAACAGCTGTTTTGCGTTTACAAAACAATATTTCTAAATTAAGTTAAAAATGAAAATATTTTGAAAAATTTAAGAAATTGTAAGTGTATGTAAACTTTTAAAACGAGTATAAGTATTAAAAAGATAACAAATTGATTTTTGTGTAACTTAGGAACAACAGAGTTAAAATAAGACGTCTAGTGGCAATGAACTAAGCAACACAGGGGCCAAATCACCGCATACGATATCGAGCAAAATTATCGAAATTTTTCATTTTGGTATCACGGCATACGATATCGAATAAACTGTATTGCAATAATATAAAAAAGTTAAAGGATTTATTTTTTGTATTCCTACTTTTAGGGAACGTATGGTCTTCAATCTATTGCATTTTGTTTAAATTACGATCCAATATGCACCGGTTGCCATAATTTAGATGTATCGTAATGTTATTCGATACGATAGTTAATTCGATATCGTATGCGGTGATTAGACCCCAGTATGTAGCGCATCAATGGCAAAGGATGTTCCGGCAAATTTACTTGCTTGAATGTGTTTAAAACTTTTAGGGAAGCAATTAAGTAGACACTTAGACACCTTCCATTTTTAATTATATTAATATTTTTGTAGTTTTAACCTCTGAAATGTTTTTGTTTCTTTAATTTTTACAGACCAACTATTATTTTTAGTATCGTAAATATTATGAGTACCTAGCTATTCGGTACTTTACAATTTGAAATTAATTTGAAATAAAAATGAAAATGCAGGCTGTTATAACGTATAAAGCAGCCCATACATATTTCAATTCAATTGTTAATTGAGTCTTTCAATTGAATTGATTCTTGGCCACACACTTCATAAACTGAATAGGAAGATTTTCATTCAACTATCAGATTTAATGAAATTAAAGACAATTTAAAAAATTATTAACGGTCTCCTTGCAAAAAAAAAACTACTTCTTGAATTGCACAACGACCGACTCAGTTACGAATTGAAGTGAAACGTGTATGGGATGCTATTTGAAAATAGATATTTTATTCAAAAGTAGCTAATCACCCTTATAGTGCTTAGTGTATTTCCACTATGCCTAGTCCTAGATTAAATAAAATTGTAAAACTTTTCATTATTCTATTACAAGCTGTACTCGAAAAACACCAGTCAAGACAATGCTGAATATAAATGACCATAATCACATTATTTTTATAACAACATTCATATATGTATAATTTGTCCAAAGGATATAATGGTAGTTATTAAGTACTTATATATACCTATACACAACAACACTACTCTAACTTGCAAATGTTTGCTAGTAAAGTGTTCCTTTACTTTTTCACATTTTTGAGAGTAATTTTGAAAATTTTCTTGTTACTCTCTCGTTGCTAATTTTTACTAGTAAAGTAAATGAACACACCTATTTATGTAAACAAAAAAACAGCTGATCATTCAATTCTAGTCCGAACTTACCCAAATAAAAAGTTTGGACATATTTGTATAGGAAATGAAAAATATTTCTCCCAAATTGCACAAAAATTGTTATGTGGAACGCCTTTGGACAACTTTGGACTAGCTCGGACTGTTTCGCTATTCACGTGGAACACACCTATTATTAACTTGTATTCCTAGTCTATAACTTATCTTAAAACATTATATATTTTTTGATTGATTTTGACCATTGCCCGCTCTTGGTAAAAATAATTTTATTGAGCTAAAGTAACCAAAACAAAATATTTTTGACAACGCATTGTTATTATTTTGTGATCATTGAACCCGGAATTCGCAATCTTTTTTATTTTTGTTTTGCGTTTAATATCTAAAAAGTCATTGATATGAAAATAATTGTTAAAAAAGAGAATACAAGTACTTGTATTTGACTGCAAATATAAAATAATGTGTGTTTTTTTTTGTCTCTGAATCTTATCGGTTAAAATATTTATATTGAACCCGTGATTCACATTTACGCGCACGAATTTCAATTAGAGATTTTGAATGCCCAATGAAGAAGGGATGGCAAACTTCTAAAGTTCCACACCCATTATTTGGCGTTACTGTTTTGTTTTTCTGTGAAATTTGCATCATGTGCAATCAATATAAAGGTTCAGTTTACTGATATTGATCTGCCCGTATGAGTAGTTCTTTCATTTAAGGCTCTATAAATATTTCACAATGAGAATTTTGCAACCGACTAAAAGGGTTTTGCAACAAAGAACACTGACAATAATCGATAAGGCTTAGCAGGAAAAATGTTGTAACAATAAAAAGTGATTTTTTTCGAATTTCGAAATTTGTAATAAATATTTCGAAATCTGTTTACTATAGATTGAATATTTGCTTATCTATATATTATGAATAATAATGGAATATCATGAAAGTACATAAGTATATTAGTGGCATAGTTATAAATAATGAAATATTGTTATAATATTTATCCGGAAATATCTTCTTTTCATGTGATACTAGCTTAACCCGGTGTGCTTTGCTACCCCATAATTATAAAATGAAAAAAATATTTAATGAGCTAAATATGTTTTTGTTAGCTATTATAACGCTCTAGAATACACAACATTTTTAGTTTGTCTATATATGGAGCATAAACAAATTCATAAATCTTTAGTTTTTCCAACATGTCAAGCTGTCCATGGGGAAGAAACATGGACTTTACAAATTCAAGCCACAAACTAGCAGGGATTGACCTTGAAATTACAATCCTTTGAAATTAAATGGCAAATAGGTTGGAATCATTGCAGTTCGTGGAATATGATAACAACCCTATCCACTCTTTCGCAGATGACAGCAGCATTTGTCACTCTTACTGTTTTGGTCATAGGCCCAGCCTATCAGACATCACTGCCAAGAGGCTAAATATAAACGATTCACTGAATAGTGATCTTCTATTAATCTCCGAATGGGGTCGTAAAAACAGGGTCACCTTTAACGCTCGTAAGACCCATTGTTGCTTATTAACGCACAAACAAACGACCACAAATGCTGCTTCATCTGTACTCATGGATGGTATAAGTATTGAGGAATCGGTTGCTCTTGATGTTCTTGGTATGAAGATACAGTGTGATGTTTGCTGGATTGAACACATTTTTCATATCTCTAAAGAAGCATTCAAGTGCCTAGGTTTTTTGAAACGGTGTAAAATGTACTTCTCGCCATCCGATCTCCTTACTATTTATACCACCTACATCCGACCGAAAATGGAATACAACTCTCATGTTTGGGCCGGTGCCTCAAAGTCTATTTTGGGGTTACTCGACCGTGTGCAGGAGAGGGCGAAGCAGCTCATCAGTGACAGTAGGGTATCCAACTCTATTGATTCACTGGAGCATCGACGCAGTGTAGGGTGCGTTACTCTGTTCTATCATTACTACAATGGATTTTGCTCTGACGAGATTAGGGATCTTGTGCCCAAAACTCGCACATTTTTACGTAGCACGCGTTCATCGTCTAGAGCTCATCCATTTGTGGTCAATTGTCCGGGGAATCGTACTACGCATTACAGAGAGAATTCGTTTTTCAGCCGCACGCTTCGTCTGTGGAACAAGTTGCCTGCAGAAGTGTTTCCTGTCTGTTATAACGTTGGAAAATTTAAGTCAAATGTTCACAAACACTACTCCCGCTTTCCCCCTACTCACAACCTATTTTCCTAGTTCTGGTACAATGCTCTGCATATGTAGGGGCCATCCCCTGAGTACTGGTCCAATATATAAAAAAAAAAACACACAAATAACGCTCTTCTCTAGCTCGGATGATTAGCTATTGATGCTTCTGCGTTGTTTTCCAATGTGAATCGTTTTCTGCCGATTAGTTGCATACATGGTCTGATCAGAAAATAACCGTTATTTTCAAATTTCCTGACTACTTGGCAATTATTCTCGTGGCAACTGCTAAAATCGATTGCCGACACAAGATATTTGCGTGTAGACCGCACGAATATGTGTTCAAACACATGTTCAGCAACTATTGTTAGAAGATATTGCTGAGCAATTATCTTTGAACATAAGCTGTCAAAATTCACATATCATCACTGATGTTTATGAACATATAGCGTATTTACACCTACTCACATCTTGGAGATGTGTGTGGAAGATGTTGAAAATTTAAAAAAGCTGTTTACATTGCATTTTCAACATCTTTCATCTGTCAAGTATTACTTTACGTATTTGAGCAAACAAAAAACATTAAATAAAATGGAATTAACAGATTATACATTTATTGAATTAATTATAGCTCTTAGAGAGCAAAAACAATTACTGCTTCAATTTGCAGAATTGTTAGAAAATCTTGCTTTATGCGCAACGTGCATTTGTTAGAATTTTAAATAGTTTATTAAGACTTTAACTCATATATATATATATATATATATATATATATATATATATATATATATATATATATATATATATATATATATATATATATATATATATATATATATATATATATATATATATATATATATATATATATATATATATATATATATATATATATATATATATATATATATATATATATATATATATATATATATATATATATATATATATATATATATATATATATATATATATATATATATATATATATATATATATATATATATATATATATTTATATAAATAATAACAACTTAGAATCGAAATGGTAATTTTTTTTAAAAAGGATATTCCAAGACTAACAGTCCAGAGTTTTTCAAAGACAGCTTACGAATGGATATTGCAACTTCACTGTCATTTTCTGGAAAATATGCGAATTTTTCCTCTCACCCCGCAAATCTGCAATTTTTCTTGCAAAGGTCTATTAGCATACTCTCGTCAGCAGCAGACCATACAACACGATTTTTTTTCTTTTTTACTATAAATATGTATATGTATTATTTTTAATTATATATTATTTTTAATTAAATTAACATTTACTTACATTGTTCGCTCCCGATCATTGTAAAAATTTTCTAGTGATGGTATGAGTTTTTGACAATTTCTTTAAACTTTTTTAGTGATGACACTAAAATAATCGAAAGATGTTGAGTCTAGCTAAATGAGAAACCAACATCTTGTAAAGAGAGAGATGTTGAGTTTTTTATATAGGAAGATGTTAACATCTTGCCAAAATGATCAAAGATGGAAGATGTGAGTACGTGTAAATAGGCTAATACATACAAAAATACGCCTCAATATAAAAACAAATGATCAAATTATTATAAAATGTGATTTTACGAGCAGAAAAAATTTAATTATTTACATTTTTGAGTTCATAAAAAAAGAAATGGAGTGCTCGGAGATTGGCGCATTTAAAGCACTCCTTCTTAAAAGAATAAAAAAAGTTAACAATTACAATGAAAAAAAAAACACACGCAACCTTCTTTGTCAAAATATATCAAATTATGTTGATATTTACATGTTCTCCAACTAAAAGTACAGCGTTGAACATTATAGCGCATTTACACCAACTCAAAATCTAGTAGATTTGAATTGAAATCTACAACGAAATCTATATCGTTTACACCACCGTTTTTTTGACATTTAGCAAGATTTCATTTGCTCAAAAATAATTTATGCATACGGGTTTGACAACACAATATTATCAGAGACTGAATACACCAGCATTAAAGTGTATATTTTTTGTGCCCAGAGACTGCTTACACCACATTATAGTGCAATTTTTGATGCAGCGTAGTATTTTTAAGTACTTTTTGCAAGAAATCACAGTTGCATCGCTTAGTACTGAGTAGATTTCAGGAGATTTCGTCGAAATCTACTCATAAAGTAGATTTTATTTTGTATGCGAAATCTTCTCAAAATCTACTAGATTTGGCTTGAAATCTCGAATGAGCAGATTTCGTTTTGGTGTAAATAGGCTATTAGCAATTTGATAACGTAATTCTACCGGCGTTATTGCTAGTATTAAGACACAACAGATTGCCTGTGTGGTCGCACTGTGAGTTACATATGTTCGAGTATATACATATGTTATATTACGAGTATATATGTTGGCAATATCAACCATTTCGGATTGCCATTTTGTTTTTGGCAGATAAAAAGTTTAGTCGTGTTTTGGTGTGCTCTTCGATTTTTTACTAAATTTGCTAAATTTTGAGCAAAAACAACGTCGCATGGACATCGCTCAGGAGCTGTTGAACATCGTCAACGACGATCCAGATTTCCTC
Organism: Thecocarcelia acutangulata; assembly: GCA_914767995.1. Classification (NCBI taxonomy): domain Eukaryota; kingdom Metazoa; phylum Arthropoda; class Insecta; order Diptera; family Tachinidae; genus Thecocarcelia; species Thecocarcelia acutangulata. Next base: position 8,322,290 of record OU612098.1, on the reverse strand, counting down.
AAAAAGGTCATAACTGGTGACGAACCATATGACATCCCCATCATCCTAATGGAAGCGTCCAGCAGATCCAAGGCCCAAAAAAGCACCTCAAGTTCGGTTTTGCTCACTGCTTTCTACGACTGCAATGGCCTGGTGCATCTTGAATTCTTGCCACAAGGTTCTACAGTCAATAAGGAATACTACCTTGAAGTTGTGCACCGTTTGCGTACAGCAGTCTGCCAGAAACGCACAGAATTGTGGAATAGTTAGAGGCAGTAAAAAACCTTAGTACAAATTGATACACCCATTACAACAATTAACTACATTAGCGCTTTTGAACACAGCTTAAGCAAAAAGAAAACAAATTGGTATAAAAATAATATAAGACAAAAAATCTGACAATAGCATAAAGTTTTAAAATTATACAACAATAAAAATTAATACGTCTGATCACAAAAAAAGAAATGCTCGCAACCATACATGCAAACTAAAAAAAAAAAAAAAATAACATGTTAAAACGCATCGCGCGCACTCTTTAAGTCTACGATACGTATAACTTTTGCCTACACGATTATTCGTTTCTTGTGTAGGCCTGTATTCGTATATGGCTAAACCAACAACAAAATTCACCAGTAGCCAAAAATTATGTGTAAACAGAGAACTAAAAAAAGCACATTTTCCTACATCATACATTATTTATAAGATGCTCTGTTAAAAAAAAACAAGAGTGGCCAGATTGCACTTAGCTTTAGTTTAATACTTATACAGGGTGGCTGTTGAAAGCTGCTACAAAAAAAAAAACATAACTTATTTTCTGTGTAACTAAACTATTCCATTTTTATTGTATTTTATAGATTGATTTTTAAGTTTAACTAAAATAGAGAATGGGACAATGAAGCACGAATTTTCACAACGTTTTCACACTTTGGAGTGTGTTATCTCCGCTCAAAGAGAACATAGGCGCACGTTTGGCGGCACTCCTCCTAGCAGATGGGTTATAATGAGGCTCGTGAACAATTTTGCCGAGCGTGGCACAATCGCAAGAAGACTTTATCATCAAGATCCCTCAGTTCGGGTGCAGGAAACAGTCGCAGGATAGCTGCTGCCAGAAAAACCAATTCTAGAGTTTCCACAAGGTGCTTATCTACTCAAATAGGTATCAGCAGACAGTCACTGCAGGCAATTTTGCACCAAGACTTAAACTTATTTCCATATAAGATGCAATGAACAAACAAACTGAACCCTAGAGACTTGCCGATTCGCTTGGAATTTTGGGAGAAGATTATTCAAATGATGTCAGAGGACGAAAACGTCTGGAACAGCATATTTATGTCTGACGTGGCAATTGTCGAATATAGAGTAATCCTAACCCACAGATACTCCATCAGATGGAATTACATCCAATTCGCATCACTGTGGGGTGTGCAGTTTCATCAAGGTTCATTGCCAGGCTTTACTTTTTCGAACAAAACGGTTTTACTGTTATGGTCAATGGCGACCGTTGCTTAAAGATGTGGAAAGAGTTTTTCTTTCCACAATTACGCCGATAGAGAATCCCTTTAACAATAGAAAACGAAATTATCTTTAACGTCATATATTTAAATTAATCAAATGCAAGGGAGTAAACAGAGAACTAAAAAAAAAGCACATTTTCCTACATCATACAATATTCATAAGATTCTACGTAAAAAAAAACAAGAGTGGCCAGACTGCACTTAGTACAAGTTAAAATATTTATATCAACATAATCTGTGGTTAAAGTTCTTTTTTTTTATAATATAACATAAGGTACAAAAAATGAAATAAAATTTCTGTTTGACATATTCACTACGCAGACATTAGTTTTTCGACAATCACTCTTGGATTATCATTGACCGAAATGCGGCAATTCTGCTTATTTACGAATCTACTGCGGTGAAAATGTGCCTCATCACTGAAGATGATATTCTTCGAAAATTTATCAGCCATTGTTGCCATTTCTTGCCCCCATTCTAAGTATTGACGACGCTTAAGGCATTGTTACACTATCATACACGATCGTGCGATCTGCTAAATAAAGCATGTGTGCTGAAAAAGTACGAAAAATGCAACCGTGCAACAGAGTTTTTGACAAATCGTGCGATTTGAAAAATTTTATGAAACTTTTCAAAACATTATGGGGTCTGTGCGATCAGTGTGGTATATATTGTGAAAAATATAAGAATATTGTTTGTTCCTCAAGAAAAAAATTTAAGTAATGTAAAATTATTATGCTAATAAAAGTTTTTGATTGTTTTATTGTGTAAATAAATTATTTCAATCATACTTGTACAATAGTGTGGCCTACAACGCCATTTCGAAGCGATTTTTTCAAGTCGGCCAGACTTTTGAAACAGTTTCCTGTGAATGAATCGTACGATCATGTAGGATAGTGAATCAGGGCCTTTAGAATGGTTAGGAGACTTCTTGAGTCAATTGCATCTTGTAAGCGTGTAAACGCAAATCTTTATGCATAATGTTCATCAACGAAGAGTGTGTTGGGCACGACAATGAGCACGAGCTGTACGTGCATGCACTGGTGTTTTCACATCTCCTACAGGTCCGAGCTGCTCAAATGTTTGCACGACTTTTCCGACTGTACGCACATCTAGACGATTAAATTCACCGAAAAAATCACGAAGTGCACAATATGCATTTTGATTTGAACGTTCTTTCATAATAAGCCTGAATAACTTTAATACGTTGCTTGATTGTGTATATTTTCATGGTTCAAATTGAATTAGTGTGAAATTGAGAAATGTTAACTGAAATGCAGAAAAAAAACTTGACGTTTAGGTGTGGTTCACATTCCACATCGGCCCTTAAAATTTAACCATCCGATGCAAAAAAGAGCTTAAATCGACTTGTTATTATTTCACAGAAGAAGGAACACACTGAAAAAAATTTCTCTTTATTTTATTTTTACGAGTTTTTATGAGCTACACTATCAAAAACAGGGAAAAATTAATTTAAAAAAAAATAATATAGGCCCTTTTTATATTAAGTCATCGATATACATATATGTATATATTTATGTGTTTATACTTTTTGAATTTGTTAATATGTTTTTTATTGAATAGGTTTCGAACAATATCAAAATTACGAATTTTTGAACTCTATAAAATTAACGATAAAACGTGTATAACGATAAATTTTTTTCATTTTCCCATCACTAAATGCGATTTGATTTCTTTGAGCCAATTTTCACGATGATGCAAAGCCATGTCTAAAAGGCATGTTTTTTCTTTTGTACTGAAAATTTTTGAAAATTAATAAAAGCCATATTTTCTGTTTTCAAGTTTTTTTCTCTAATTTCTTTTTGACTCGTTTGTTATTTTTTAAATTGTTTTATTTTCATTCGACTGCCAAGGTAACCACACCGATACTACCAAAAGGGTAAAAAGAGACACGATTTTTTTTAACGATAACAATTGAAAAAACGACATGACTTAAAAATCATAGTAAAAATGTAACGTGATTTTGGTAGAAGCTTTAAAAGAGTATTATAAAAAAAGACATGGCTTTAAATCACCGTATAAATCAGCCCTTTAATTTTGCCATGAAAAATATTTCATAATAAATTTTGCTGGAATTGAAAAAATTATATAAAGCATGTATGTATTAACTGCTAAAAATAAAATTGTCTCGATCTGGCTACTTTTAGTTAAAATCGATTCGTATTGGAAATGAAAGCGAGAGTATTTTGGGTAAAAAGCATCGTTGTAAACTTTTTTCCACAAACCAGTTTCTTTTGCTTGTTCACTTTTCTTGTTTGTTCTCTTTGTGTGGAATAGTTTGTTTAATAAAAATAAATTAAAACAAAAAAAAAAAAAAAAACATTAAACTTATGACGTCAGAATTGCTGAGATGATTTATATATTCTCAAACATTTAACTTTTATTGTTTTTATCTTTCAAAAATTTCCAAAGTCTACTGATGATTAGGGTAGCTCCTATGAAATGTCGACACATAGATAGCAGGGAAACATAAAAAACAAGCTATTTATAGTTTTTTATTGGTATCAATGTTAGAAGCTAGTATAGTGAATAAAAAAACTCTGTATTTATTTATTGTTATGATAAATGCATTTTTCAAGCAAAAATTCAACATTATCAAGTTGTATTACAAGGCTAAATTTAATATAATTACATATCTCTAAGGCCCAGTTTTTGAGTTCGTATTTAAATGTTATTTAGCTTCAAATTTGGACTAAACTTAAATGCCCAAACTTCTTCACTTAAGTTTTATTTAATTTTTTCTCAAGAAGTGCAAAAAATGTAAACAAAACACACATACGAGCTATTGCCTGCAGAAGATATTCGAAAATTAGTTGCTAATTTTGCACAAAACAACAGCACAGTGTAATAATTTATTAAAAATAACTTAGCGCAAAATAAAATTGTTAAGTTTTTCTATGCCGTTAATAAATTTATTTTTTTTCTTTAAGAATTTTTCTATTCTTCCACTTACAAACAGCTGTTCTATGTATGGAATACTTTCCATAATATTTGGAATTAAAGTAGAGCTGCCACACTTTCATCGCATTTCAATAAGAACAATAATTTAATAGTGGTAAACTGAACTAGCATTTAAATACAACTTAAATTTAAATGAAAATTAACTAATTTTGTATTTAAATACGCAGTCAAAAACTGGGCCTAAGCATCCAATTATATCTAACTAAGCTTTTATAATATTTATTTTCAGAAAATTTAATGAGTCTTAAAAAATAAATATCTATTATGGGTCTTTGAGCCTTCCATTTCATCTAATTATTAACCTTCCTTGTAAGTGCAGTGGTCTAATGCCTATTAAGCTTAAGCGAGGAAACTCCTTAATGTCACCTCAGCGACCAATAACTCAATCGAATCAAGTTTGTCTGACTAACCATTTTATCCGTTCTTTAGTTTTTGGAGGACTCCAATTTCCCGAAAAGTTCATACATAATTATTATTCCTTAAATACTAAATCAGCTGATGCATTGCTTTATCTATACATTTTAACACTTAATTCGCGATCAATTTTAATTCAAGAAAAAGCACCTAAAAATTTCTAATCAAAACTGACCTAAAAAGAAATTGATTTAAATACAACAACGTGCGGAAAACATACTCACACATTTTTATTCAAACAGACAGACACACATGAATGTTGTTATCGTTATTCCAATCAATTAAAAAAAACCAAAAACCATCTGAATTGACTGCATGACTCCAAACAAAAACTTGACTTCAAGTCAAGCTAAAACACAAGTCATTTCCACGTGTGTGTATGTGTGTGTGTACCACTTACCTGAAAATCGAGAGTAAAAGTGATCGAACGTATTGCACCTATGCAACACACATAAACTTTTGCTTTCATTTGGATCTGACACATATACCCACTGAAAATAGCAGAAACAACAATAAAAAAAAGAGAAAACAAAAGCTTAAAAATATAGTTAAGCTTATAAGAATGACTTACCTTTTATTTAGTCAAGAAGCAATTTTAAGAAGAGAGAGTAAATTTTACAACAAGATGTAACTTGAGGAAACAACAAAGATTACAAAACAGCAAAAGTATTATAGCATAAATACATACACACATACACACACATAATCGCTTACGCTAAAGGGGAATTTGTTAAATAATGGGAGATCTTAGGAAGTAAAGCATAAAGAGAGGAAATAAAAAAGCTGCAAAAAAAAGAGCGCCAAGTAAATGTAACGAAATTATAAAAATATCCACAGGTTGTTGTAAACAGTGGTGTCAACTTTAATAAAATTTATACATACATATTTGTTGAATATCCACAAATTTCGCTTATCTATATAATTAATAGGCAAACACGTTTTGTTAAAACACTTTTGTAGCCGTACTACTGCGCCGCTTTAGAAAGATTATATATCGTTTTAAAGTTCTTTCTGCACAAAAGTGAACGAGCTTAATTTCATTTTTATCGGTTCAGTATATTAGAAGTAATATGTCTATTAATTTGTTACTAACCCTAATAAACAAAATATGTGTTTGCATTATGGAGTTTTCTTTTCTAACAAAAATGTTGCAATTATTGTGCCCTTTGCCCATTTTTATGTTATTTTCTAAAAAGAAGGCAACAGTATAAATAAAAAACGTGTTGTCTTCTAAATATGCTGCATGAAGATGGGCATATTTTGCCCTTTGCACAGGGTGAGATATTGCCGTTTTTTACTAACCTGCATGCTGATTTATACTGATCTATGTTTATGTTTTAATATATTATGTTTTAATAATAAAATAATTATTTTAGTTTTCATAATTTGTTGACAATTATTTAAAAAACAAATATAAAAGAGAAAAAAAGGCCGTAAAATTATTAGTATGTATCTGTTTTAAATTAGTAATGCCAACCTTGTTTTTCTATACAGCAAGTTTTGGTATAAAATTACTGAAACACTGATTGCTCTTTATTGTTTTACACAACATTTTGTGTTCTTTTGTAAACGTAATATATGTAATACTTCTTAGAAATCAGGTTGGCATTTAAAACTGTTCCCTGATCACATGCAAGGCAGCTTTAAACAGATAGTGGCAGAGTTACAATTAATACAACACCAAAAAACATCAACGTGTATTTTGTTGGTAGAGTTTACGAACAGTTGTCAAAATTTTGTTTGAAAAAGCAAGGAATTCTATGTGTTTTTGACAAATTTACGCAAAGTAAACGGAAGTCAGCTGTGCTTATACCACTACGATATTAAAGCAGCCTTGATCACATGTAACATTTTATTTTTAAGAAAAGAAAACGCCATTAAATACACGTAAAACAAAAACAGTGTGACCAAATAGGAGCAAAGAACATATTATCATGTAATCAGTTTTATTGGTTTCAAGTATTATATAAAAGCGAAAAAAAAGTACGGTCCATTGTGTCGACCGATAATTCCCACTAATATTAATTGAGGAGTCGCAGAACAAAACGTGCCTTTTTGTTTATTTGAAATGTAGGAAAATCGAAGATTATTTTTTTCACCCTTTAGCCTTTGTAGGATTGATTTTTTTGAGCAAATCCGTTTTCAGCTTATTTAAAGTACACTTGTGTGTAGTTTGTACTTAAATTTTTGAGTACGGCTCGTACTAAAAGCAAGTAGAAAATACTTATATTTACAACGAGCTTTTTCTTTCTGTGTATAAACTTATATAACGTTTTAATGAAAATAAAGTTTTTCTTTACCAAAACAAAAAAAAAACCGCCAAATTGTTGTGCTTTTTTTAGCCGCTATTTTGTTATTCGTTGCTGCTTTAAGTGCGTTTCTCTGTTGTTACTTGCTTGTAATCTTTTGGGAGGCAAACAGCACGAGATGCAGAAGAAAAATGAGCGCCAACTTGTTTAACTGTGGGAAATGAAAATAATAGAAATACAAAACAACAAACTCTAGAAAAATACTTGAATTTTTATCTGTTTAAAATTTGTTCAAACAAAATTTTATTTGTGCTTTTGTTTTTGTTTGTTTTATTTTACAATTTCCTAGCATAACGGTAAACAGTTTTTTTTTAACTCATAAGAAATTGCATTAGTGGTAGTGTTAAATTATTATTTCTTTACGAAAGCTCTCTTAGAAGAGAGCTTAAATAAAGAGAGTGTTTTATGTAAAGAGTGGAAGATAATGAAAAGTAACAGTACTAAGAAAAAACGACAAAGCGATCTTCGCGTCATTACATTAACGTTGGATACGTCATTTTTATTTCTTTTTTTTTTGTGGTTGGCATGCATTTTGTTAGTGTTTTTGATAATTCGGTTAATTTTTGTTTCTTTTCTGTTGATTTTTTTTTGGGACGCCTTCAAAGTTTTATTTTACACTTTAGCCAGAGCAGCCAACAAAAAAGAAGGCATAATTCATTCATACATTGATAGTCCAACATTACGGTACAACATTACGGTTAACGATTTGATAATACAAATACTTAAATATATTAATAACAACAACAACAAAAAGAAATTTAAATTTTGCTGTAATTTTAACTACTACGACAACATTTTAACCAAGTTACTTATACGCGTTTGAGAAGTGCACTTTGTCCGATAGCCAAGACAACGCTCTGCCTTCCAATTTTCTTAGAGTAGTTATTATTATGGGCCAAAGCTAAACGGATGCGGTCGCGCACTTCTTGTAAAAATTTTGAACGAATCAAAGAATGAAAAATAAAAGAAAGACTAAATACGTAAAGAAACTGTAAATAAATACACCAAAAATACAAAAATAATATAAAATCTGTTGCATCACTTATGAAACACTTCAGTCGTGTTAAGACGTTTAACAAAAAACAAAAATAAAATTTAAATAAAAAAAAAAAATTTAATTAAATAAAATATACTTGTGCATACCTATATTGTAATTAAAAAAAAAAATGTTTTGACTTTTAAAATTATTGTGTCTTTAAAAGTAACGGTATTTATTTGCTAACTCAGAAGAGGAAACGGAAGTTTTTATTAAAACGGATATAAAGAGATTACTTTAAAGTGGGTAAACAAATAATAAATATGTTTAAAGCAGAAAAGTTTTTGAATATTTTAGTGATTTTATAAAAAACTATATAAACAAAAATTTTATACCTAAATTTGAGAAAAAAAAAACACTATAAACTTTATTTATATTAATGTGTAGGAAAAATTATGAACGAAAACAAATTAAAAAAAAGATAACACAATTTTAAAAACTGTTGATTATTTTTTTTATTTAAAATTAAAGAAAAAAGTTTAGATAAAATAAAAACTTGCATCATTAAGAACTGTTTTTTGTTTTTATAAAAAATAAAATGTAGAAAAATTTAACCAGTTTAAAATCCTTACGGGCTTAAAAATGTGTGATAATAAAAATTTTTTGAACTATAATTATACTTAAAAAAAACATTAAACCAGTTTTAAAAAATCTAACAAACAAAAAAAAAAAAAAAACAAAAAATAATAATAGTAAAAATAAAAAATTAAATAAAAAATTTTAATTTTTTATTAATTGAATATTAATAGAAAAAGTTTGTTTATTATAAAAAACATTTAATTTGCTTAACAAAAAAAAAAATAAAAAAATGAAAGTAAATAATAAAAAAATACATTTTATATCAATAATTTTTTAAAAAACATTTTAAATTTCCACAAAAAAAAAAAATATTTAATAATAAAAAATTGATTTAATGTAAATAAATTTGGCAAAAAAAATTTTTAAACTTTCACAAACAGGGAAAGAAAATATAAAATATTTATTAACATTTTTTTTTTATAATTATAAACATATAAAAAAGCCACAAAAAAGAAAATATTTATTTAGCAATAAAAAATAAACTAAACGAAAAGTAAAAACAAATTTTTTTAAGAAACTTTAAATAAAATAAAAAAAAAATATAATAAAATAAAATAAAGTAAAATATTTATAAAATAAAAAAACTTTTGCAAGAAACTTTTTAAATTAAAAAAAAAAAACTGCCATCAAACACATGAAAAAATACATAAATTAAATCAGCGATACTACATTAAGCATTTGCTGCTTTAATCATTTTATCGATAAGAGGGAAAAATTAAAAAAATTATGGATTAATTTTTCGAAGCAGAACAAAAATTTCGTACGCATGCATTTTTTATGTAGGCCTTACTTTTATCATGCGTAATTAAAATATTTTTTCAAACATACTACATGTTTTAAACGAACGGTTTGAAAATTTATATCCTACATACATATGTACATACATAAGTATGCACTTATGGCTAACAAGTGCATAAAAAATATTTGTATAGTCTATTTGTATAGAATACCTACAAATAATTGACACTTTAATTTAGAGTCTTAAAGCTTTAATGACATATAAGTCTAAATTCTCGTTTACTTTCCAATTATTTTTTTTTAATTTGTGGAATTAAATGTGGTTACTTTTTCATGCCGTCTCAAACAAATGTTGGTTGAGTCCAGAGTCTTCAAAAATTTCCTATCACTGCAACAATTTCATCACGAAATACCTACTAATTTAAATCATTTTGAGTAAAATACAAGAATAAATCAACATAATCCAATAAAAAACGAAAATAAATAAAATTTCATAAAAAAGGATAAAATTTCATAAAGAAAACCAAATACTAAAGAGAAGAACTAAAAATTTTCACTGAAAGTGTTAAAAAATGCAAAGAACTTAAAAATCACTAAAGTGTTCAAAACCTTACACAACTGTTATTAGTGTTGTAGGCAAATAACCATTTAACATTTAAATAAATAAATAATTAATATATTTATAAATATCTATGTAGTAAAAAATTATGTAATTAAAATTTTCAGCATCTCTAAAAATTCTCACTTCAGAAAAACGTTACATTAAAAAATCTAAAACGATTTGCATAAGTACAAACAAAAGCAACAAGTGCTAAAAAGAGAACTCTTTTGCTGCAATACAAACAACAACAATAACAAACTGGAGAAAATCTAAACATAACAGCTACAGGGATATTCCCATGAAATAATAACAACAATAATCAAGAGAAGTAAACAAACAAAACACCTAAAAAAATCTCAAAACACAGGAAACAAAAACTACTTGAGAGTAAAAAAAAAAACAAAATATAACGGTTTATAAAAATAACAACAACTAAAGAAGAACATTATTCAAAGCTAAAGAAGAAAAGTATTTAGATACATAATTGTGTTAAGAAAATTTTTCCAAAATTATTTTCGGCCACCAATGATTTGCTACCACCTTTTTTATACACCGCTCTTTTAACATTTTTTTAAAATGGTGTAAGTCAAACATTCCTGCCGTGAAAATTAACCAACAAAAATAAGAAAAGGGTACCAAAAATTATACTTTATGGTTTTGTGTGTTTTTTCGTAAAACTCTCACTTTGAATAAAATTATCCGTCAAAATTTTGCCTTCATTTTCACAACTAAAAATGCTCAACATGGAATCACCACAAATGTACGATACCGTACAAACGCTGACACAATTGGATCTTAAAAAACAACCGCCTCCTCAACAGGCCATTATAGGCCAAATCACCTTAACGGCCATGTCCTCTCAACAACAGCAGCAGCAACAACAACAGCAACAACAAAATAATCAACAGCAGCCCCAACATGACAATAACAATAACAACACACAAACTCAGCAACAGCACACGAATGGTGTGGGCGGTAATGCTGGTTTGGTGGTAAAACAACATGCCATGCATCAAATGCATCAGGCGGCCGTTATGAATAATAACAATAATAATTCAGTGCTGAATGCAAATGTGAATAATGTCAACTTGTTGCAAAAACAAATAATGCAACAATACAGTCAATCGGATTTGGATGAGTTGACTGCTCAAGAGATCTCATTAGACTTGCAACATTTAATCGATGACAGTTTTCGTGATCAGGAAGCTTTGGGTCTGTTTAGTGATATGGTTACCAGTCCGGGTGTGTTATCAGCTACTTTGCCACCCAATGGTATGGTAACAGCCGCTGCTAAAGTCTTACAACAACATCAATTGCAACAACAGTCATTGCGTACACAACAGCATCAGTATGGACGCAATCCGTTGGCCTATATGCCGCAAGCTGTACACTCAAATGCCTCGTATAGCAATAATTCCAGTGATGAAAATTCCTCAGTGGGTTCAGATACCTCAACCATCAAAGAAGAGCCTATAGATCCTGAATACCGGCGCCATTTGCAGGAAACTAACGCCGTCAATAATGCAGCTGCCGCCGCCTTCATAACTAACGGTACCGCCAATGGTCTCTATAATCCTTATCAGAATGCCAATGGTAATGGGAATTCCAATAATTCACAAAACTCCAATAACTTCAATACTCTTACCTCGGCCAACGTTTTGGCTCATCATTCTGCCGTTAATTTGCCTCATCTAGCCGCTGGTGCCCATCTGCTCAAACATCACAACAAGCAAGTGCATCAACAGCGCAAACAATCCCTTAAACACGTTGACAAGGGCACCGAAGAGTACCGCCGTCGTCGTGAGCGCAATAACATAGCCGTGCGCAAGTCACGGGAAAAGGCAAAAGTTCGTTCACGTGAAGTGGAGGAACGTGTCAAGAGTCTACTCAAAGAAAAGGAAGCTTTGCTGCGTCAACTGCAAGAGATGACCAATGAATTACAACTACACAAACAAATCTACATGCAACTGATTAATCACAACAATCCTGAAGTGAGTCGTGTTTGTCGAAGTTTTCTTAATTCCAACGATCATGGCTTGTAAGTTGTATTAAGTTTGTAAAGTTGTTTTAAGTTGATGTTGTATCAGGATGAGACTGTATATTTTTTATTGTAATTATTATTTTGTTTGTTTTTCTGCTTAGCTTACTAAAAAACAAAAACACCAAAACTTTTCATTGTAATATTATTGTTCTTTTTCGCTATTTCTTTGTTCGCTTGTTTTAAATTAATATATTGTAGTTAAACAAAAAAGAGGAAGCTGTCCTTAATCTCGTTGCAATAATTATTTTTAAATTATATTGTGTAATAAATAAATTAGCTAAAATTATATAAAAGGGCGGGTTTTTTTGTTTTTAATAACTTAAGTTCATTTAGTGTAAAAACATTTTTCAACAGTTTTAAGTTAAAGCAGAGGCATTCCTCCCCAGAATCATTAGATATAAATAAAGCTTCCTTACATCTTCAAATAATCAAAAAAGAAAACCACGTTGAGCATTATTAAATAGATTTAATTTAATTAAAACCTAATGAGAACTACAAAAGTTTGATTGAGGCAAGAGACAGAAATAAGGAAGAGTATGGGAAAGGGAGTAAGAGAAATGAGCGTTAAATTATAATTTCCCAGACAGTGTGTACTGAGTGTGCAACTGTGCAGTAGATTTTTTTTTGACAAGTCGAGCTATTTGATGGTTTTCAACATAAAATTGGCTAACAAACAGTCCCCAAATATTTTCCATTATATTCAGATCAGGTGAACATGCTGGGCGTTCCATTGTTGATACCCCTTACTCCTCATACCAAGCTTTAGTTGATTTGCTGGAGAATCAAATCTCTTTCTTGGTGTTCGTTCAGATATGGCAACAAATTGTTTGAGAGTTCTTGCTGATACTCCAAGTTATCCATTCAAGTTGAAGGGAAGGCTAAAGGCAGAGTTCCAATCGAGCTAAACGCTCGATCGCAAACCATAAGCCAACCACCACCAAAATTTCTCTTTCTGAAAAATACGGAGGTTCCTTCCTCAAATCCCGCCAATAGTCTCTAAATCCGTCTGCACCATCGAGATACAATTTTTTTTCATCTGAAAAAATAATCTTTAGGAAAATAATTGTTAAAAAAAATATTATATAATTTCTTGAGCTTGAGGTCTTTTCTGATTTTATAGTTTTTGGTTTTGCGAATGAACTTGTCCTTTCGACATCGGCGAACTGGCTGTTAGTAAAGTTTATGTAATTTATGTGTTTAGTAATTCATTTGAAAAATAATACATTTTTATTAAAGTAATTCATGAAGTTTTGAAAATAATTCAATTCAAATGCCCTCCACTCTGGGTGATACATGTGCGACAACAAAAAATTATTCATTACTGACTGAAGTGTTATAGCGGTAATTGTCTCAACTATAGTTCGAATGAATTGCTTTATATAATCGAGATTTGTTGGGTTTCCTGTGTAAACTTCTTGCGTGCAATAATCCCACAAACAAAAATCAGGTGCAGTGAGATCAGGAGACCTGGGAGGTCATAACAGGCGTGGCTATTCGACAAGTTGCCCCATCTTATTGAAACCAAACAGAGTTGAAAAGAACTCTCTTTCGGCGTAGTTGTGGAAAGAAAAACTCTTTCAACATCTTTAGGTAACCGTAAGACCATGTTCTTCGAAAAAGTAATGCCCTTGAACCACTCTGTGATGCGAAGTGGATGTAAGTGGATCTGATGGAGTATCTGTGGGTTAGAATTACTCCATATTTGACATTTTTGTTGTTGTTAATATTGCCGTTTAAATCAAAATGTGCCTTGTCAGATATAAAAATGCAGTTCAAGACATTTTCATCCTCTGACACCACAAAATTCCAAGTGAATCGGGAAGTTTCTAGTATTCAGTTTGCTTGTAAATTGAATCTTATATGGTCTGACACCCATTTGAGCAGATAAGCTCCTTGTCGAAACTCTAGGATAGGATTGTATGGCAGCAGCTACAGCAGTGATAGTTTCCTGCTTCTGAACTAAGGGATTTCGATGATAAGGTCTTCTTGCGATTGTGCCACGGTGGGCAAAATTCTTCACGAGCCTCATTATAGTACAACTGCTAGGAGCAGTGCGCCTATATTCTCTTCGGACGGTAACAACGGACAAGCGTGAAAGCGTTGCTTTATCCAAATTCTTGTTTCTTGTGTCCTAATTCTCCATTTTAGTTAAACTTAAAGATCAATCTATAAAATAAAATAAAACTGGAACAGGTTAGTTATTCAGAAAATAAGTTATTGCGTTTTTTTAGCAACTTTCATCAGCCACCCTGTATATGCCAATGAATGAATAATAGTGACATAGACAAACCCGAATTGATTCGAATGTGATTGACTATCTTGCTTTTGCATACATTTTCATTCGATATCGGCGAACAGTCTATAGTCTTTTTTGTTTTGTACCATTCTATTTTTTCAATACTTGAATTATAAAAGGCGGTTTTATTGAAAATATTATACTTTTTTTTTGCACAAAATGACTTTTATAAATATTTTGTAAGAGCGTACAAATTTGGTGCATTTTTATTGCAATCACACGTTTTGCCCCTATTTTAAAGTTGACAACACTGGTATTTTGTGCTTGAATAATGCGTACTTGAATTAAGCTCGACGTACATGATTTAAGAAAATCTGTACTTACCGTACTTTTGACACTGCTCGTAATTGATTTAAATACGGATGGAATTGAATTTTCTTCTCAGTGTATGAATATCAGTGGTATAGTCTGCTAGAGCTCAGATATCAGTTCGATTCATCTACGCTGTTTTTTGTTGTAGAATTTATTGTGATAGTAGCACTAGCTGGTAAAGTCGCCTTGCTCTTGTGACGTAATAATTATACTGATGGTGGAAAAATGCAAAATGTTATCCTGACTTGATTGCAAACATAAGAAAAAATTATTTTATTTAAAAAAAAAACTTGTTTTTTTATTCAGCCCAATTATAAATAAAAATTCCATAGGAATTTTACCACTTTTCCCTTTCCTCCAATTATGAACAAAAGTTAAGTATGAGTTTTTTTTTATTTTTTCTTCTCTCCAGTCGTTGACAACACTAAAGGGAGATCATCTCTTCAATTCTTACGGACAAAAATTGTGTTTTTTTTCTTTAATTTGAATTGAAGGAAGTACTTTATGTGAGAAATAAATTCCGAGAGAAATAAATTCCGTGAGAATATTCATAATTGGGTTGATTATTTCCTAACGACATTCCTTACTTTTCCGTTTTGCATATAAAAACATGAACATGTGAAATGAAATCGAAACTACTGTTTGCTCGAAATTATTTTGTAAGTAAAGACAATAGAGAACTTTGAAATCTCAACTTCGCAGCGCGCAGGATTCTGCTTATTCTTGCTGCAGAAATAAATATTGAGCTCCTTGTTTTGTTTAGCAGCATTTCATAAGTGAATTTATTCGCAAACTCCCACTTCCTTAGAAAATTTAAAAAAAAGTCAAATTTTCGTTTACATAACCTCATTTATCTAACGTCATTACACTACACTTAAATCCACTTCCGGTTTTACACTGTACTTAAATTAAAAAAAAAATCATTGTACATTTTTCTATAAAAATTAAAAATATTTAGTTTGTAAGTACTTATATGTATGTATATAAATTTAAAAAAATATATTTGTATGTATTTAATATTTATAATTTAAAGCAATTAATTTTATTATAAATTATATAGAAAATTATTAATTAATATAAGATAAGCCAAAGAAAAAAAAACAACAACAATTTATTTACAAGAAATCTTATATTTATATTAAAAACTTGAAATAAAATACATTTTTGAAATAACTACTATAAAAAAAAAATAATATCTTAAAACTCTACAAATTTTTTATATGAATTTTTAAAATTTTGTATATTGTAAACTGAATAAAGATATTGGAGCTACATATTTTATTAAAATTTTAAAAAATATATTCTAATTGGAAATTCAAATTTTAAAGAAACTTTTAATATAAAAATATATATAAAAAAAAAACTACCGCAAATTTTGTTATGAAATACACAATAAAGCTTAAAATGGAGGGAATAAATATAAATAATTTTGTGTTTTTTTTTGATTTGGAACTAAAAAAGGACAGGGTGTGCGCCGGGAAGGTATACTACTCACAGTAGTTCTATTGTAATTCTGGCTGTATGAAATGTGGTACTGTCTTGTTGATGCCACATGTTAATCAAGACCAAAAGCATGCAGTTGTGGCGCTAAAACCTTTTCAATCATATCACAATATCGCTCGGCATTAACAGTTACCGTTACGCCGTTTTCATTTTTTTTTTTTTATCTTGGATCAGTACTCAGGGGATGACCCCTACATATGCAGTGCATCGTACTGGAACTAGGAAAATAGGTTATGATGAGGTAGGAAAGAGGGAGTAGTGTTCGTGGAGATTTAAATTAAACAATAACAACACGAAAGACTAAAACGAACTCTATTGGAATTAAATTATTTAAAACTGATCAGTGCCCAGTGTATATACCTTCTACACTGCTCAGATTAGCAAAATTTAGTCCAACACCTTCCACGCTACAAGGTAATGAAGTACATGAGTAAAGGAGTAAGGAACAATGACCCTTGGTTTATCCGACCATGCTAGCTTCTTTCATAGGAAGCTGCGTATGGCTAGTACTACAACATTTAACGCCTACAACATATAACTAAGCGGTTTCCCACCTTTCCTCTACAACTACTACATATCCCTCTAACTTCTATTTTTCAGCTCTGTTTTCTACTCTTCCACTTTTCAGGAATGTGGAATTATTTCAGGACCCAAGTGAGTTGGAGGAAAGCCAGTGGCCCGCCAACCTTAGCTAACGTAAGGTCGAATGATTCCTCCTGACCAAATTTTACACCAGACTGTCACTTTTAATGGATGTCAACAGCTCCTGTTGCGATTTTTCTTTTATCTCCGCAATTGTAGCAAAACACTTTCCTTTCATCGGTGTCTTCAGTTTTGGGAAGAGGAAAAAGTCAGCGGGGGCCAAGTCCGGTGAATACGGTGGTTGAGGCATGATAATGGTTTTGTTTTTGTTCAAAAAATCATGCACAAGCATCGATGTGTGAGCTGCTGCGTTATCATGGTGCAAAATCCATTATTGAATTGACGGCGCTTAACTTCAAGGTAGTATTCCTTAGTGACCGTACGATCTTGTGGCAAGAATTCATGATGCTCGACTCTATTGCAGTTGAAGAAAACAGTGAGAAAAGCCTTCACATTTGAACGAACTTAACGTGCTTTTTTAGGTCTTGGCTCTTCTGGACGCTTCCATTGGGACGATTGGGCTTTGGTTATAATGTTATAGCCATACACCCACGATTCATCACCAGCTATGGCCTTTTTGAGGAAATCTGCATCGGCGTTGACGATGTTCAACAGCTCCTGAGCTATGTCCATGCGAAGTTGTTTTTGCTCAAAATTTAGTAAAACATCGAAGAGCACACCAAAACAAAACGAACCTTTTTATCTGTCAAAAACAAACTGACAATCCGAAATGGCTGAGATTGCCAACATATATAACAGACATGTGTACCAACATAGCAGAAAAAAATGCGAAAATCGAACATACGTAACTTACGAAATTTGAAAATAACGATCAGACCATATTAGTGAGATACAAAAGATGAACGTAATTCATTTTTGGGAATAACATATACCACGGCCACACACGTTGTAAGTAAGAATTCATTGCCCAGCGGCTAAAGTATCGCTTACAGAAGCGATGATCCGATGCACAGTTGCAAGTCAGTAACGCACACCATCTCATACGCGAACCTAGTATACATTTTCATACTCATTGCCGCATGTGTAGAGTGAACGCCTACTACCTGCACACAAAGTAAACGAGGTAGTGAGGGGTTCATCCAACACAAGCTTATTACTACTTAGCATACATTATAAGTGAACAGTAGGCAGCTCGTATACAACCTCGTATACTTTGTAAGCCGGCAGTAGGCAGCTCGTATACAATCTCGCATACTTTGTTAATCGGCAGTATATAGCTCGTATACAATCTCGCATACTTTGTTAATCGGCAGTATATAGCACGTAAACAATCTTGCATACTTTGGAAGTCGACAGTATGTAGCCCGTATATAATCTCGCTTACTTTGTAAGTAGGTCGAAGACGTACTGCGCACTTCAGTTTTTTGGCAGTATTCCATTAAATAAATTTGTTCTGTTTTTTGTTTACTGCATTATATTATTTTTTTCACAAAATATTTTATCGTTCTTGTACCTGTTCCCTAGGCACTTTTACCTTTAGCACTGATTTTGTTAATTAAAATTATTGCATCGTAGTCTAACAAAGACAGCGACCGGTTGATTAACAATTAAAAAATAAAGTACGTACATAAAAATGTGATACAAAAGATAAACGTAATTCATTTTTGGGAACTTCCATATGACTACTCGTACTGTCATACACTTTGTAAATTACCATTCGTTGATTACAAAGTGTTGCACACATCATGGAAGAGAAGTAAAGTGGTAAGTCGTGTTCGCCGCTGGGTAATGGATTTTGTTCTCACGAGATTAGGAGTCTTGTTCCCGAGACACATATGTTATATATATTTGTCATCGATTATAATGAATCGTACTAGGCATTACACAAAAAATTCGTTTTTTACCCGCACGATTTATCCGTGGAATAAGCTGCTTACTTTCTTCTTTTTTATCTTGGACCAGTACTCAGGGAATGACTCCTACATATGTAGTGCATTGTACTGGAACTAGGAAAATAGGTTATGAGGAGGAGGAAAGAGGGAGTAGTGTTCGTGGAGGTTTAACTTCAACAATAACAACACGAAAGACCAAAACAAACTCTATTACAGTATTTCATAGGTTGGAACTAAATTAGCGGACATAACTTCAGGACTGAACCAAGAAACAAAATATGAGGTTTTTAGTGATTCTAAAACATTTCGTACAGATATTGGGCCTTACATATGACAAGCAATTGTACAAAAACACTTATGGACTTGTTACCCGTCCCGTGCAGTTTCTATTATACTTTAGCTTCTCTTTGAAATTTGCAATTGTTTTAGTTGAGGCCTTTACGCATGAGGCCGACGATATAAAGGGTCGCGCTAAAAGTTTCAACTGATTTACCCTACAAGAACAGTGGCGGTTAAATGACTGGTTATATGATCGACATTGTTGACCGAAACATAGGTCACAACTTTCTATCAAGTTATTAAGGGCAATATGAAGAAAATGACCGAAAGTTTCGTGTACGCACGCAAAGAAAAGGCAGTTTGATATATGGTTGCGACAACATTAATATATATTCTATAACATTGTGTATTACTGTTCAACATAGCGAATTATTGGTTTAATTATAGTTTATTCCTCTATGAATATGTTACCGTTTGCATTTCTGTAATTCTATTGTTACCATCCATAAATTTCACGATATGGTTGCATACAATAATAGCAATTGTGAAATTTTTTTTAAAATCAGCCATAGCTTTTATCACATCCAATATAAGAATGTTTGTGTTTATAATATGTATGATATGCCAATTCATAGCCAACAAAAGAGTTTAAAAAGTAAATTAGCTATTGTTGTCATTAATAATATTTTCTTCTAGTCGCTGACACATATTTTTTTTTTCGAAATAAACATATGTTTTGTGTACTTTTGATTTGAAAAATATTAGTAGCTTTATACAAAAAAGGAGAAAAAAGAACACGAAAGTGGCGAAAAATACATTTGAGCATTCGCGAAAATATAAAGGTAAGTCTGTAATATTAAGATATAAACATATGCAACAATACGACTACGGGCAACCATATTAATATGGTTAAAAATTACTTTTAAAATTGCAATCGCGGATGAAATTTTTAATAAATATTTTTGTTTTATTACAGTAGATGGATAATTCAACATCAAAGAGCAGATGCAACTTGATTATTTTTTGAAATTTATATTAAACATAGTATTAATATATATATTATAAGCTGACTTTATCATGTAATTATTTAGCATATGTGTGGATTTGTGCTAATTATAATAAATATATGGTTCCATTACAATAAAGCTATTTGTGACATTGATATGGTTATTTCATCAAAGTAACATGATTACATATGAGAAAAGTAAGAGTGGTTAGTATAAAAATATAGCTGAGTATGACAATTATTTGATAACTTTAATCACTACTGTGGTTACATATTATTATAATAATGTTAAACCAAAATATAGTATGGTTATTTATAATATTTTTCTTAAAATACTATGGTATGTCCTGTCAATGGTATTTTAAATGTAAAAATGTAGTATTATCAAGTACAACCATATAATCCAACAATAGTATGTTGCCCTTAAAATATTGTCGTATCAACCATATATTTTTTTCTACGTGCGTGTGATGTTTTTTCTACCACATTCT
Source organism: Thecocarcelia acutangulata (assembly GCA_914767995.1). Taxonomy (NCBI): domain Eukaryota; kingdom Metazoa; phylum Arthropoda; class Insecta; order Diptera; family Tachinidae; genus Thecocarcelia; species Thecocarcelia acutangulata. The sequence continues at coordinate 8,301,715 of OU612098.1, read as the reverse complement.
CAAAAATGTTATATACGTATAACATTTTCGTGAATGTGTTGAAATATAACATTTGAATGCATTAGTTTCGGTCATCTGTTTGTTGTAGGTTATTAAATACAACTCTTAAATACTGAAATTAACTTTTTCGTTTAGAGCTTATCCGTTTTTCGTCGATTGTCCAGTGAATCGTACACCGATCAGTTCGAAACAATAAACCGCTAGGAGGACAATATTCGTCGTGTTATTGCCAATATACGGCCACAAATGTTGAAAAAGATCAACGAAAATTGGAGCTGCAGACTAGACTACGTCCGAGCCAGCAGTGTCTTTCATATATCAGAAGTCATATTTATATGATAATGCCAGAAAATTATCTTTCGAATAAAGTAAATTTAAAAAAAAATTAAAAAAATAGTCTTTGTTTTATTCCAGTTCAATGTTATATCTCTATAAAAACACCCTTTACAAAATTTATTCATCGTTTATGCGTACATACATATTTTTGAAACAGTTTAGTAGAGATTTTGAGGGAAAATTATGATATGCATTTAATTTAAGTTGAAAAATTAATAAATGGAAAAATAATATATTTTGACGCCATGTTGAATCACAAAAAAAAATGTAACTTTCTAATCAAACTGATTCATTTTCTTGTAACAAACTTTGCCATTAACTCATTAACAGCAAATAAAAAAAAAAAGAAACAATCACTCTTGCACAATGGTTTTGTATATGAAAAAATTTAAATGAATAATATTTATACATATGTATGTATGTGTAACCAAATGGGAATGAATGATAATCGATCTTCATCATTTCTATCAACAAATCGTTGTGTTTGTGTCATACATTGTGGCAGCCAACAATCAGACATCCAGTCAGACTAAATCATTTAGTCACCCAGCCCACTAGCAAGCAAAAGTTAAGAATTTTTTGGATACATGAACACGAACTCAAATGCACATACACAGACATTCAAATGTCAGTCAAAGCTGTCAATTATAATTTTTCATTTTCAAAAAAAAAAAAAAAAAAAAATGATAAAAAAAGAAGAAAACAGATTGGTGCAAAATATTGTTTGTTTCGAAAAATGAATTTTTGTAGAAAATAACTTGGAAAGTTAAGACTCGTACTCTCAGAAATGCAGGGTTCAGTGTTTGGAGTGTTATTGCTTAACCCTTTAGCGAACACCAGAGCCCGGCCTGGAATTTTTGAGTTGTTTCTTAACTTTTTACATAAAGAACGTTTTAACATTTTATGAACTCATCAATAGAGGTATTTTAAATAAATGTTAGTTAAGCTAAATTTTTTTTTATCTGTGGGCTTGGTTATTATTAGCCTTAAAAAATGTTTGTAACGCTAGGCACTTTTCTTTTACATATGATCTGCAACAAACAAAATTAAGCAAAAACATATAAAAGTATACAAAACATAAACATGAGACAAATTTTTAAGCGTTATCCATCAGAAACAACAATAAAACGTTGATTTGCTGACTTCAAACGTGGTCGTAGAGACACCGATGATGCAGAACGCAGTGGACATCCAAATGAGGCGGTAATACCAGAACACATAAAAAAATGCATAAAATCCTTTTGAATGATCGAAAAGTGAAGCTGAGTGAGTTAGCTGACGATATCAATAGAACGTGTGGCTTTATATGGCATGATCATTTGACTATGAGAAAACTCTGTTCAAAGTTGGTGTCGCGTTTGCTTACTGTTGACGAAAAACGAGAACGTGTCGATGATTTCGCGCATTGTTTGGCCATGTTCAAGCGTAACAAACCGGAATTTTTGCGTCGATATGTGACAATGGATGAAACATGGGTCCATTACTTCACTCCGGAATCAAAACGATCGTCATCTGAGTGTAAAGCAACTGTTGAACCTCGTCCAGAGCGCCCGAAACCACAACAATCAGCTGGAAAGATTATGGTCTGGGTATTTAGGGATGTGCGTGGTGTAATATTCATCTTGAGAAAGAAAACACCATTAACAGTGAATATTATATAGCGTTGTTGGAGTGTTTGCAGGCCGAAATTGCAAAGAAACGACCGCATATGGCAAAGAAAAAAAACTTTGTTTCATCAAGACAACGCACCGTGTCGCAAGTCAATCAAAACAATGACATAACTACATGCATTGGACTTCGAATTGCTCCCACTTTCACCATATTCGCCAGATTTGGTTCCCAGCGTCTACTGGCTGTTCGCAGACCTGAAAAAAATGCTAGCCGGTAAGAAATTTCGCACAAACGAAGAGGAAGAAAGAACTTCCCGGGGGCCATGCTGATCCCCGTTCTGCCAATTTATACCCTTGGTAAGGGTTTCGGAAGCCAACACAACATAAGTCATGTGGCTTCCTAGAGTTTTGTTTGCCGCACCAAACGAGGGACCCCTTCCCCTCTTTTCACCGAAAAACACAGCGCCTAAGTTAGGAATACGCCAAGGCAAAACCTGTTCCCCGAGGGGCCGGACATCTGTAAATAAGATGGCGAGATATTATAACCTAACCCTAAACGGGGTACATGGACACGGATCCAACAACGGCAGCAACATCGCCGATGACCGCAAAAGGGATTTAGATCCTTTTTGCGGACAACCCTTATCTGCGTGTTGGAAAAGAATAAAACTCCACACGCTGGAACGTGCCCAAGAAAAGTGGCGCGCAGAACCCACATACCTTAAATCAAGGAACCTGTGGCCGCATATTATCTCTAAGAGAACGTGGGAGCTATTAAAACTGCCCAGACAGTGACTGTGACTGATCATTGGATATTGCCCGTTTGGGAACTATGCCAAACCTACCCCATAACGACTTCTGTAGAAGTTGCCAAGACGAGCAGGAAGAGACGATACTTCATCTCTTCGGTACATGACCGGCATTGAAGCCTCATCGTCTAAGATATTTAGGCGACGGAGCTCCAATAGCCTATCATGTCTGGCCTCGGTCAAACCGTCCACCCGAGCCTCTTGCATAAGGAGCAGCGGATGGCTAGTACAGCAGCATGTAACGCTACACTAAGAGGTTCCCGCCTTTCCTTCCCAGCCCCGCCCAGCCATCTCTTCCACTCACACTATATTCCTATAACTTCTTTTCTTCACTCCACCATCCCACTTTTCAGGCAATCACAAAGGGAATGACTTCAGGACTCAAGTGAGCTGGTAAACCTAGGCTATTCCGGGGTAGCCAGCGGACTGCCTATCTAACCTAACCTAAGAGGTTATCGCTGAAACTGAGGACTACTTTGAGGCAAAATTCTAAATGGGAGATTAGAATTGACTGCCTAGACCGGTTTTCCCCTCATTAGTCTGAACTTGTCCGAGCTTTTGTGGAACACACACACCTATAGTTTTTTGTATTCCATCGATTTGATGAATTAAAAAAGTGCTTTTAACTATCATTAGTTCTTGCCACAGATCATATATATTTATTTGTGTTTTACAAATTTTTCAGGAAGTTAGTTTCTTCAGAACGCTTAATTAATACATATGTGGGGGTATATACCTGCTCATACATATGTAGATATGTTTGATTTTAAGAGATTAAAATAATCAACAGATTGTTAGATAATGCTGTTTGCATTTTCTACAACATTTCTTAACAGCAATCCATAAACAAACTTTAACTTATCACAGAAATGCATCTTGGTTACTTAATATTTTAAGCCAAATGATTTAAATGAAAGTGAAAGGGAATTTTGTTATACAAAACTAAAATTAAAATTTCAACATATTGATACACTCTCCATTAAACTTATTTTTTTTTTCTGTTTTTCTCAGTCTTATTCCTATAAATCTATAAACTACAGCTGCAGGTGATGATGAAAGTAAAATAACAAATTTGCATAATAAGGTGTTAAAATGAATGAATAGTGCAACAGTTTCATGAAAACGTTGAAATTTAAAATCATTTCTATCAAAATTACTATTCATTTAATTGCTGTTATTACCCATTTAAGGGTTTAAGAAATTGTAACAAGAAGTTTGCCAGCCCTTTTATTACTGCTGTTCTTCTGTAGAAAAGAAAAATCTTTTAAAACGGTTTAGTCCCAAAACTTTGTATACGATTAAAATGTTTAGCTTGGGGATGATCCCTACATATTAGTATGAACTGTTTTGTACTGGAGGTACAAATATAGTTTATGACCCATACTATAGACTATGCGACCGTAACTACAACACGTTGGCTTGCCGAGTTGTGTGTTTTGCGCACAAACCGTGCAACATTACTTCACAATTTCATTTCTTAAAAAAATTTTGTTGAGTAAAGTTGAGAGGCCGTAGATGCCACAATTGTATATAACAAGGATTTGGGTGTGAAGCCTTATAAGATACAGCTGGTGCAAGAATTGAAGCCAAACGACCTACCACAACACCAAATTTTTGGTGAATGGGCTCTGGAAAAGTTAGATGAAGATCCACTTTTTTATCGAAGAATTGTGTTCAGCGACGAGGCTCATTTCTAGTTGAATGGATACGTGAACAAGCAAAACTGCCGTATTTGGAGTGAAGAGCAGCCAGAAGCATTGCAAGAGCTACCAATGCATCCACAAAAAACAACCGTTTGGTGCGGATTATGGGCTGGCGGCATCATTGGGCCGTATTTCTTCAAAGATGATGCGAATCACAACGTTACTGTGAATGGTGAGCGCTACCGTGCGATGATAACAAACTTTTTTTTGCCCAAAATGGAAGAGCTTGACTTGCATGACATGTGGTTTCAACAAGATGGTGCCACATGCCACACAGCACGCGAAACAATGGAACAATTGAGAGGGGAGTTCGGTAAACAGTTTATTTCACGCTTGGGACCAGTCAATTGGCCGCCCAGATCATGCGACTTAACGCCTCTAGACTATTTTTTGTGGGGCTATGTTAAGGCTAATGTCTATAGCGACAAGCCCGCTTCGATTGACGGAAGTCAACATTGCCAACATTATTCGTGAGATACCGGCCGAAATGTTGGAAAGAGTATGCCAAAATTGGACTAAGCGGATGGACCATTTGAGGCGCAGCCGCGGCCAACATTTGCATGAAATAATCTTCAAACATTAAATTATATCGACCCAACTATCGATCTAAATAAATATTTCATGCATTTTTCTGATTTTTATGTTTTTTTTTTTAATTTCCGATAGTTCTAATAAAATCACCCATTATAAAATAATAGCAAATCAAAATAAAGTTCTACAAAATGCTCCTAAATTTTACAACCGATCAATGCAACTACCCAAAACTTTTTAATGTTTCGGACAACCGAGACGCAACTTCATACAACGACCCCACACACTTTACAATCTAATAGCCAACTTCGTCACACAAGAAAAATTATAGTAAAAATAAAATCAACAAAATTTTTGTCTGAAAAAATAATTTGTATATATACATATATATCAAAAAAAGTATACTTGGATATCGTATTTTGTTCTTGTTTCAAAAAATATTTGTTTTCGATCAATAATTATTTTTACTGAACTTTTGTTTGAATCCCCGAATTCCTTTACAGGTCCGCATTCAAACAATTTATTAATTGATTCAACGAATTTCGTTATTGAATACGAAAAAATTTTTTTTCTGTGCATGTTTTACAACTAGTCGCATAGTCTGTGGCTTGCATGAGGAGGAGTAAAAAGGGAGTGGTCGTTTGACTTGAACCTTCCAACATTATATATGACAGAATATGGAATTGATTTACATCAGCTGACGCCTTGACAACTAGTCGCATAGTCTGTGGCTTGCATGAGGAGGAGTAAAAAGGGAGTGGGCGTTTGACTTGAACCTTCCAACATTATATATGACAGAATATGGAATTGATTTGCATCAGCACTTGCCTTGACGGTCTTATCTGATGATGGACCAACTTTACAGCGTGAGTTATTCACCAGCACCACACAACTCCTTAAGGTTGTATGCCTCATGTTGAGCCTATTGTCTTTTTACATTGTTGTAGCCTTGGTTACTCTAGCCTGTATATTTTCTTTCCATGCTAGTTTTTTGCCTAGAACTACGACTAAATATTTTGCCTTATCCGATAGGATAAGTGTGGTGCCAGCCATTTTTGGGGGGTGTGAAATGTGGAATTTTATATTTTTTTACTGAAAAGTACGCTTTCAGTTTTCGTTGGGTTTGTTCTTAGTCCGCATTGCTTTTATTGGACCCACTCCAACTTTTGGCTTCAATAAGGGTCTCCTGAATGAGGAGATAAATAAATGGACGGTGTCCATCATTGAACAACATTGGAACGAGACAGCTGGTCTTGAACACTCCAAGAAATTTCTAAACTTTGATAAAAAGAGAGCCGAACGTGCTCTAAAACTGGACAGGAAAAGTCTCAGAACATTGACAGGTGCACTTACAGGTCATTATAACTGCTACAAGCACATGCATAGGATGGGAATTTCCAACACAGACATTTGCAGATTCTGCGGTGATGAAGAGGAGTCAATGGAGCACTTAATCACCCAATGTGGAGCACTGGGACACAGAAGATATAGGCTACTACAAGCTTATATGTTAAGCGAATGTGACTTAATATCACTCCTTATGATGGAGCTTGTCCGTTTTCTTGACATACTCAACCCATAATGGTGCAAGGGACGCACAATAAATCACCCTTGGCAATCACCAGTGCAAATGGCCGATGAGGGCCATATCCCATCCAATAATAATAATAATAATAGTCCGCATTGCACACTCCATTGACTTACCATCTTTAGAGTGTATTCCATCTGCTCAGTTATGGTACCTAAATGGGTTCCAGAGACTGCAATCGCTACGTCATCGGCATACGCTACAGTCTTTATTCTCTTATAATCCAGGCCTTTGAACAGATTATTCACTATAGCATTCCACAAAATGGAGGATAGCACCCCTCCCTGGGGTGTAACCTTGCATACTTTTCTCATAATTCTGGTTTTCTCCATTGTTAATGTTATAGTTCTGCGCTTTAGTATGTTCGTAATGAGCAAGACTGCAGGTGGATCAATCTTCAGACTGTCAAGTGCCTCTATGCCTGCCTATGTTTCCACAGTATTGAATGCACCTCCTATAATCATGGAGGCTACTAATGTATAGTTTTTGTATTGATTGGACCGTTCGACATGACTGACAAACTATGTAGCGCCGTTTCAACTGATCTGACACTTGTATAGGCATGTTGAGATGGCAACAATTGGTTTTTCCAAATTTTGGACCTTATGTGAATGTCTATAATCCTCTCTAGCGTTTTTAAATTTTGTTTAAAACTCTACCAAAAAAAACGGCAGCTTTGGTTACAAACATACAAGTTAAACTAATACCAGGGTGCTAAAAATTGCTTCTACTCCTCAGGACATCTATATCACTTTGAGGAGACATTAGGTGCATTACAATTTTAGTTGGATAAGTAAATTATTTATTGGCTGTCAAACTGTTGGAAACTATTTTTCATTTCAATTTGCTTCCATACACAATAAAAACTGCTCAATTTCTTATCTAACTTAGTCTCTAATATAGTAAAAACTTAATTATGTTGTTGTTGTAAGTTTCCAGAACACACTTTATTACAATATAAGACTTAAAGTGGAGCAAGGTCATAACGTTTTTCAAATGTGTTGTGGATATTATTTGTTTGCAGTACAAAAATACAGCATACAACAGCTTAAATTAGAGTTTTGTGCCACCACCAAAATGTTCGTTACAATTGTTTTTGACAAATGACTAATTTTAGGTTCTGAATTTTGTAAAAATAAGAAAATTCAACTTAAATAAATTTTTATTTTTTCAATTTGGTATGCATGTAAGTAAGCAAGTGTTTTTTAATCGCCAGCAGAGTTGACGTCAAAGTTGGTGAGCACAGATTAGTGATGAAAAAATATCGATTAGCAAGTACTGACTGTGTAGTTATCAAGAGATTGGCCCATCAATATAAAAAAATTCGTTGTTTTCTCTCTACGTAGCTGTTCACCCCCTGGGGAGCAGATTTTACTTTGGCATATGTTTAACCAGGGCACTATGGTTTCTGAGGTATAGAGAGATTATATGTTGTAACAAAAAAACTCTAGGAAGTCCTAGCATGACTTAGGGTTTGTTGGGACTTCCGAATCTCTCACTAGAGGTTTTTTTTTTATATTGGACCAGTACTCAGGGAATGACCCCTACATATGCAGTGCATTGTACCAGAAATAGGAAAATAGGTTGTGAGGAGGGGGAAAGAGGGAGTAGTGTTTGTGAACATTTGACTTGAACCTTCCAACGTTATAACAGACAGGAAACACGTCTGCAGGCAAATTATTCCACAGACGAAGCGTTCGGCTGAAAAACGAATTCTCTCTGTAATGCGTAGTGCGATTCCCCGGGCGATCGACCACAAATGGATGAGCTCTGGACGATGAGCGCGTGCTACGTAAAAATGTGCGAGTTTCGGGAACAAGATCGCTAATCTCGTCCGAGCAAAATCCATTGTAGTAACGATAGAACAGAGTAACGCACCCCACACTGCGTCGATGCTCCAGTGAATCAATAGAGTTGGATACCCTACTGTCACTGATGAGCTGCTTCGCCCTCTCCTGCACACGGTCGAGTAACCCCAAAATAGACTTTGAGGCACCGGCCCAAACATGAGAGTTGTATTCCATTTTCGGTCGGATGTAGGTGGTATAAATAGTAAGGAGGTCGGATGGAGTGATTCCTCAATATTTATACCATCCATGAGTACAGATGAAGTAGCATTTGCGGTTGTTTGCTTGTGTCTTAATAAGCAACATTGGGTCTTACGAGCGTTGAAGGCGACTCTGCTTTTACGACCCCATCCGGAGATTAATAGAAGGTCACTACTATTCAGTGAATCATTCATATTAAGCCTCTTGGCAGCAATCTCGGATAGGCTGGGCCTATAGCTAAAAGAGTACGAGTGGCAAATGCTGCTGTCATCTGCGAAAGAGTGGATAGGGTTGAAAGTTTGGTAGAGAAGATCATTTAGAAAAATAAAGAATAGGGTAGGAGAAAGAACGGAGCCTTGCGGAACCCCTGAATTAATCTTGAACTCGTTTGATGAGACCCCATCTATAACAACTCGTATAGTGCGGTCTCTGAGAAAACTCGATATAAACCAAGAGAAGTCATCACCGACACCAAAAGCAGTGAGCTTAGCCAGTAGTGCACAATGCCACACTCTGTCAAACGCTTTTGAAATATCCAGAGCCACCACCCTACTTTCACCGAAATGATGGATTTAGTGGCACCATTTCTCTGAAAGATATGCCGTAAGATCGCCAGTAGAACGACCCTTACGAAATCCATATTGACGATCACAAAGTAGTTTATGCGACTCTAGCTACCTCATAAGGTGATGATTGACCATGCTTTCCATTACTTTGGAAAGTGTAGAGCAAATTGCAATTGGGCGGTAATTTTTAGGGTTATTTGCCTCACCCTTTTTGGATATTGGTGTTACATTAGCAACCTTCCAGCTTGATGGAAACTCACCAAAATGGTAAAGTAAGCTGAAGATGCGTGCTAATGGACGCGCAAGCGTAGAAGAACACTGCTGCAAGACCAGCGCTGGAATGCCATCCGGTCCAGGAGTTTTGTTTATGTCGAGGTCTGCCAAAACCCTTTTAACTGCTCGTGCCCGGAAAAATATCTTTGGCACAGTTACAGATACTCTTTCGAGCTCGGGAAGTGGTTGACTGCTTTCCGGCAAGCAGGAGTTGCTTGCAAAAATTTCAGCCAAAAGGTTAGCTTTGTCAACAGGGTCGGTGAATGCTTGGTCATTCTTTAAGAGAGTTGGGATTGATGAACTAGCACTGTTCTTTACCCTCTTAACGAATGACCAAAAGGTCTTACTGCCCCGGGGAGCTGTAAGGACCTTGGCACGAAGACGCTGTTCGTGAAGAAACTTTTTATGCCTAAGTACTTTGGCACACGAAGATTTTGCCTTTTTGCGTAGCAAATCAGTCTCTGGGTTTTTGTTTAATTGAAATCATAAGGTTTTAGTGAAACGCTCTGGTTTTGGCTTAGATGTAAACCAGCAAGAAGAGTTTGTTAGTCTTGCTGGTTTCGGCGAGTTAATTACAGTCTACGAGGTACACCAGGTACCTGTAATGTAAATAACTATATAGAAGTGATAGGTAGCCAAATGAGTTGGTTAAAGAACAATGCTTCTTATGAATTTCACGCCATCAAGCTCAAAATCACTGCTGTTGCAGTGATTTACAAAACATTTAGAACTCCTATATTTTTCTTTTTTTTAACTAATTAAGAGAATTATATTTTTCTTTTCATAATTTAATGTTCTAATTAAAAGAGGAATTATCTCCATTTTTGTGAATTTACGAACTCAACTTTTCATGACCAAAAAAAACCAATATTTTTGTATCCAGCTGTCAAATGTTAATTGAGTAGGCTAAATTTTGTATGTATGAACAGCAAAACAATATTTTTCAATAATCAAATATTGTCTCACATGCCTTGACATTCTTACCACTGGGTAGAAATGTATACATGCGTACGGTTACACTTGTTTATCGGCAATTGTACAGAATAAAAACAAATATTAAACATACACTCTCTTAAGGAACACTTACAAGCGCACATATCACTTTACAGCTATAAAAACTCAATTCAAACAAAACCATACATTTTTTTAAATAATTGACCTAATTTTCATTTAAATACTCTCTTATGTATGTATGTATGTATTTATATTAGATGTAAAAGAAGAAATTTAAAGAAATTATCAAAATTACAATGAAAAAAAAGGAATTCGTATTTGTGTTCGCATATTGTTGAGTGGTTGATTATTTCTATTTTCATAAATCGATTAAAATGTTTTTCAGCGGCAATTAAGTATATCATTAAAATTTAAACAAAATTTGCGCCCTACTGTTTACACGTTCACATCGAAGCGTGTGTGTGGTTGTGTGTGTGTGAGTGCTTTTGTCAATGTGTGCTGCAGGCGTGGAGGAATCCCTTGCATTTATTTACTCGACTGTTCATTCGTTTTATTGTTTTTATTTTTATTTTTTTTTTTTATTTTAGTTTTTCTTTAAACATATTTATTCCATTTTATATTGAAGTTTATTTTGTTTTTGTTGTTATTTAAAAATTAGATTCTAAAAGTAGGTCACCAAGATGATCATGATCATTGTTTACATATATATGCATGTAACTAATGATCATTAGTTTTTGTGTGTTCTAGTTTGTGGGCCTTTTTTTATTATTTTAAAAAATTTGGAAGATTAGATTATTTAAATATCGGAGCAGATGTTTTGTTGAAGAAAATGTAGTTCAAAATTCATTAAAATTTATATATTATTGTATCATAAAAATATATATCTGCAGAATTTCAAAAAATTGAATGCCCCTATTGCAGTTCTCCGCTCAACTCAGTTCGTTCGTGTTAGACATAACGTAACTTTCGCACAAATATTGTAATCATAGCTGCCAGATTTCACGATATTCATGATCAAATTTAGCAAAATGAATATGAATTCGCTTGGATTAGGCGAATTCATGCCAGGTAAATGCAAGAGCCATAAATACAACACTACAAAAAATAAATCTTTTTCAAATGTCAAGGGAAAAATATGAACACAAAAAGGAATAAAAAAAATATTAAAAAAAAAATTTACAAGAGAAGAAAAACTAATATTTCCTGAAACTTTATATTACATTTAAAACAAAACCAAATTTTGTTTTTGTTTCAAATGTTTTTAAGCTAAGTACTCTGTTAAAATCTGCGAAAAATGTTGAGCAACATTAATTATTTCATTCGGAAAATATGACATTTAAAATGTGGTGCCTATTTCGCGTTTTAGGCAAATTTCACGGGTTTCTTTGAACGTTGTTCAGCTGTTGTTTGCAATTTCGCGCGAAATAAGTACCACTCATATTATTTCACAATTACAACACAATGTTGCCAGAAACATTTCATAAGTTTTTCACAAATTGAACAGAGTACCACTTCAGCAACATTTTTCATAGATATTTCACACAAGTTTTTTTTATATAGAGTTTTGACAGCATTTCGCACGAAATGACGATCTCAGTACTTAGCTTTATACAAAATCAAGACTTCCTTATTTTTTAAATAGCTGACAGTTCTCATTCAAAAAAGGTTTGAAGACAAGAAGCATTTTAAATAAAATTACACAGCTTTGTAGAAAGGAAAACACCTCAAGTTTTTGAGTGGGGACGCCCCTGATGATTGAGGATAGAAGCTAGATATGTTTTTAAAAATGTTGGGTCTAAAAATATATTGGTGGGCGGTCATATATTCGGCACGCTTAGGAGTCCTTTGGGGCTAATTAGGGCGGTTGAGCCTAACATGTTAAAAACTAGTATTTAGTATGGGAGTCCTCTTAAGGAGGGCAGTTAGAGGGTAAATATGTTCACGAAGAATGTAGAGGAAGTAATTTTAGTAGGGACAGGTTTTACATTTACCCCTCAAAGAGCGACTAAGAAACAAAATGAACTTTTCGAGTTAACAATGCAGAATTGTTAACAGTACTACCATTTATATTGTGCCAAAAATTTATTCAAATTGCTTTTAAACTGTTTCCTTTAGGAGATATTTTCTCAAAAAAATTTGCTAAGACTTGTATGGAAACTAAAAATTTTAAATGCATTTTTCTCGAAACGAGCGTTTTTACGATATGACTATGTTGCAATAAAGGAGCGATATGTATGTACTTACTTAATATGAATACTTTTTTGGAAAATGCTCTGCAAAAAATAAATAACAGACGATCTCGAGGTACCTACACAGAAAAAAATAGATGCCATATTGATAAAAAAAATTGCACTATTTTTATCAAATTTCCTGTGAAAAAGATTTTTTGTCGGATTGATAATTCAAATTATAAAGTAGAAATAGCTTTTTCACTTAAAAGCAAAAATTATTGAGTTGAAAACAAATTGTTGTTAATATGTAAAATATACTTAACAAAAAACATTGTTAAATTTAATAATAATTTAATTAAGTCAATGCAAATTTTATTAAATTGATGGTTTTTTTATTAATAACATAACTTGATTGAAAAAAAAAATCTCATTTATTTTTTTCTGTGTACATAAGCAGGCTTTTTCCAAAGAAACAAAATAAATACGTACATACCCTGTCGGAAACTGAGTTAATTTTAAACTAACTTTAAGTTAACTATTCCTCAACTAGTGCTGACTGACACTTGGATTACTTTTCAATGGAAGCAACTAACTATTTTAACATTGTGATGTCCTAGGAGGTAGTCAATTGCCTGACTTTACACTACTTTTCAACTAACTTACAGTTAACTTGCTAAATATCAACTTTCAGTTACTTTTTTGAAGCTAGCAATATTTTAACTACTCTACCGTTGGTTACAAGTAAGGTTTTTTTTAAATCAACCATAAGTTAGTTAGTTTTAAATCAACGAAAAGTTAATTGTTGACACTGTAGCTGAAAAGTAACTTTTTGTAGCTAGCTGACACCTAACTATTATTCAATTGTAATAAATTTTTCGAAATAAAATAAATCAGTCAAAATTTTTAACGTATTTACGTTTTTACGTTTATTATTTGACATATGTACTTACATAAAAAATTTTATTTCAGAGAACTTTCACAAAATTGAAAAATTTATATGTATATACAAAAAACTTCAATATCACGGTAGTATTAATAATAAAAACTGAAATCCACGGCGCCTACTAGGTGGCGACATTGGAAATATATTTTTGTTATAGCAAATTTTGCATTGTTTACTAGATAGCTTAAAATTGGTTCATAAAAATTAATTAAAAGTTGGCTATTTTTGTAGTCAGCTACTCATTATCCGACAGGGTACTTATATGATCACACACACATAAAATAAAAACTTTTACATGCTTACTCACATACTTACACTCATACATATGAACATTTATTTGAAGGAATAGGAAGAAATACCTACTAGAAGTACAAAATAACAAGTTTAAATTGAAACAAAATGATCAAAATCTGTTCATAATTAATTTCTCTATTAATAGACACTTGTTAGAGCAAAAAAAAAAAAAAAACACTTAAAAAATGTTGCCCCTAGGCCCAGAACAAGAAAAATCAAAACCGGCCTGGAACGAAAAAATGCAACTGCAAAAAAACGTACGCGCTATTGATAAAGAAACAAAAAAGAAATAAATTAAACAATCAAATGTAGAACAAAAAGGGAAGTTAAATATCAACTCACGCACAACAATGCTTTTTTAATACTAACAGAAACGAACACACACACACAAACAAGCTCACTATCAAAAGAATTTATAAATTTTTTGAAATTAGGCGTCGAAAAAAACTACATATGAAGAAAAAAAAAACGCTTCACCTAAAGACCCATTGGCCTACTTTAAGTAACAAAAATTTGGAACTGCATGAAAAGAACAGCCACAACAACAACAAATCTAAATAATCTCCCCAGTTTTCAACGCCAACACTTCTACAACCCCAGCAACAACATGAAGACAAACTAAAGCAACAACACAATCCATACATACATTCATACTTACATATGCACTCGTTTTCTTATTATTTATTTCTTTATCTTAAATAAACAACAACAACTGAAAATTGATTTAAGGCCCTTAAAATTTTATTTAGTTTTATTTTTCGTTTACAAAAAAATACTGTGGGAGAAACGGAGATCTCTTTTACATATTCTGTTTTGTAAACAAAAGAAAGAGATGGCAGCAATATCTCTTGTTAAGAACTTTTGGTTTAATTGGGTTTGACAGGCAAAAAATGACATAAAATAATGTATTTGTAGGCATTAACCCTAGAGAACTAAACCTTTTTTGTTAACGCTTAAAACTAAAGGCCGTGTCAGATAAAACTTTGTCGCTCTGCGTGAAGTTTAAAACTTTAACAGAAAAGCGCAAAGCAAAAGGTGTATGTCACAATAAAAACTTTGGCAACGCTCACGATTTGTTTATATACATATCTAGAAAAATTGTTGTTAATTTTTACATTTAATAATTTCTTATGAAATAGAAGTTAGAAATATTATTAGACGAACTACTGAAATTGGTTCTAATTGTTTTCTTAGTGCATAAAGCTATTAGAAAAAACTTCAACGCGTAAAAAGATGAGAGTTGTCGAACTTTTCGCTTCGCGTTGCGTTAAAAGTACTCTATGTGACATGTTTCATATAAGTATATACATTTTATCTTAAATGTCAAAGTGAATTTGCAACGCTAAGCGAAGAAAAAGTTTTATCTGACACGGCCTTAAAGCCCGCCTGCCAGGCTACTTTTCAAAAAAAAATTTTTTTTCCATTAATTTTTTTATTGAATCTTCAAAATATGAACTAACATCAAGTACTCAAATCTTAGTGCCAATTTCACGATAGTGAAGCTGTTCGTTCGTTCGTTCGCACAATTACATTTAAAACAAAAACAACATTCAAAATTTTGTTATTGTTTTAAATGTAATTGTGCGAACGAACGAACAGCACTTAATACTACATATAAAAGTTATTTAAGTCCAGCCACTGCTAGACAGAAAAGTTTTATTGTGCGCGAATAATATCGGTAGAATCACCTACTTAACGTTCTGATGGTGGCTAGGGTATCCCTTCTTCTCAACCGAGAGTGGCCGCCAAAATTAAGTATGTTGCGTGCAAGAGGATTTTGGTATTTTTTTTTTTTTTGCTTTTTTATAAAGATTTTTTTATTGAAAACGGCTTATATATTATTTATTTATATTAATGGCAAATAAATTGCACAAATAATATTATAAAAAGAAAAATAAGGAACTGGCTGCAGAGTTAAAATAATTTGGTGCATTTAGCTAGAAAACAAAAAATATTTCATTAAAAGGATTTAATAAAGTTACTAGCAAGTTTTTTTTTTGCAAGGATATCATTGAAGAAAGAAATTTAAAATAAAAAAGAAATAAAAAATTATAAATAGCTTGTTTTCTATGTTTCCCAGCTATCTATATGTCGACATTTCATAGGAACTACCCTAATCATCAATAGACTTTGGAAATTTTTGAAAGATATTCTTAAACATTCAACTTTATATCCCTACAATCCAAAAAAATTGCTGAGAATTTAAAAAGAAAAATGCTCTAATAATATCCGCCAAAACACAAAAAACAAGCTTTTCTATTTATAAACGTCTCTAACATTTCTTTACACCTTTCAAACAAATGAACAACCGTTGGTTGCTACGATTTGCTTTTTGGAAGTATCGAAAAGCAGAGAACAAAAATTCAAACAATTAAGTTTTTTATTCGCTATTTAAGCTTCTAACATTTATACATTGTTTTCTAGAAAACAAGCTATTTATAATTTTTTATTGGTATAAATGTTGGAAGCTTAAATAGCGAATAAAAAACTTAATTGTTTAAAAAAGAAATAGTTTTTTATTATATTATATTATTTTTAGAAAGAGTTTTTTATTCACTATACTAGCTTCTAACATTGATACCAATCAAACATTATAAATAGCTTGTTTTTTATGTTTCCCAGCTATCTATATAACGACGTTTCATAGGTGCTACCCTAATCATCAGTAGACTTTGGAAATTTTTGAAAAATATTCTCAAACATTTAACTTTATTTTGATAAAATTTCCTGTGAAAAAGATTTTTTGCCGGATTGATAATTCAAATTATAAAGCAGAAATAGCTTTTTTACTTAAAAGCAAATACTATTGAGTGGAAAAAAATTGTTATCAATATGTAAAAAATGCAAAATATACTTAACAAAATAAATTGTTAAAGAAACAACAACTCTTCACAGTTATATGACAACCTTTGAAATTTATTTACTGAATAACAATCAATAATTCAGAAAACTTTTTATTAATTGCATTTTATTAAGATATATTTTCAAAAATCCGATATTAATAATAATTTAATTGAGTCAATAAAAATTTGATTAAATTTATTGATTGAAAAAAAAATCTCATCTATTTTTTCCTGTGCACCTTTCAAATAAATGAACAACCGTTGGTTGCTACGATTTATTTAGATTTTTGAGATATCAAGTTTAATGTTTGAGAATATTTTTCAAAAATTTCTAAATTCTACTGATGATTAGGGTAGGTCCTATGAAATGTCGATATATAGATAGCAGGGAAGCATAGAAAACAAGCCGTTTATAATATTTTATTGCTATAAAAAAAATAAAATTCACATTTTTCTCAAGTTATTTATAAAAGGTTGCATAAAAATTAAGTATTTTCAGTTTATTATGTAAAGACATATGCTCATATTTTAAGGAGACCAAATTTAAAGATGAATTCAAAACTTTATTTTCTATAAATTTTTACAATATTATAAAAGAGAAAAGTAAATTTTTTCTAACATAATGAAAGAGTTTTCTTACTTCATCGTAGAATTCGAAAGACGAGATATTTAAAGTAACAAATCCTATTAAACTTGGAAAATTTCTTTTACGCTATAAATATGAAAATGCCGGATTATTGGAATAATATGAATGTGTGAGTTTGCATTCAGGTACGTGGAACTTCACAAAACCAAAGTGAGAAATTAGTTGGTGTCTTCAATTTTCGGAAAAAATTGTTGTATACTAAAGTCCATCTAAAACTTTGCAAGTGTGGTTGTTATGAATTGCGAGTAGATATGCCCGGCTTAAGTGTTTAATATAAATAGTCAGCGTTGTCAACTTTGAATTTTCAAAACGCACTAAAATCAGGAAAAAAGCGCGTTATTTCAAGAAAAACGCACCGAATTTTGAATTTTTCTTTTCATTTTAAAAACCCCATTTTAGATTATACAAGGTATATTTTTATATTAAAAACACGATAATGAAACAACGTTTCACACGGCTCTTATACTCTGAATTTGGGTCAGATAGGCCCGCCTGATGGCGTGCCATAAAATTCATTCAATAGCTAGAAGTCGTGTTTGTCAAACTTGTCCTCTAGTACGATTCTGTTACTTTTATTAAGATAATTATAACGATATTTTATCATATTTATTGTACAGCAGTTTTATTTAATGAAATTCACTGTTGATCGAAATCAGCTGTTACTTTTACTGCCTATTATCAAGTCCATAAAACGACAGCTGCAGAAGCACACAATCGTTACAGTAAGAGATGAAATATGTCGAAAAAACTTTTGATTATTGGATGAATAAAAGAAACAGCATCGCACTATAAGCCATCAAACTCGATTAATAGCATTTTATCAAATACTGTGTAAATTTCATTTGTGTTTTCGTAAGCGAACAGCGAAAATCAGTTGGCAAGAAAGAATGTCCTTAAAAGAATTTACGAAAATTTGCAGTATTGTAACAAAAAAAAAAAAGATGAAGTTTTGGAAAAATTTTATAATATAAGTAATAATTTAGTAATTCATTAATTACCGAAACAATAACGAATTCACGTGCCATCATAAATACGAACTTCACCATCTGTGTCTGCATTTATTGTAATTTTACCAACTTGGCTTGATCGTTTAATAGTAAAACATGTTCTAGAAGCAGCAAATTTTATAAAACCAAATGTTTCTTTTTCTTTCGAGAATATGGATAATATACAATAGCAAGACTGTTTTTCTTTGTGCTTATAATAAGTAGCGTTTTCCACATTATTACTCCGTGTTCTGATTGTGCCTGCAAATCAAACGTAAAATTTTGGGCGCTTGAATAAACTTTTTTCTCACATTAAAACAAAAAATTTAGTTCAATTTGATTAAGTGCCACCGAAATTTAAAAAGCGCACCGAAAATATAAAAAAAAGCGCACCACGCACCCACTAAAGAATTTTTCGCACAAAAAAATTTAAAAAGCACCAAAAACGGTGCGAAACGCACCGAGTTGACAACGCTGTAAATAGTACCTTTCATTAAATAAAATCTTATTTTAAAAATATATATCACAAAAATTAATAAATGGTATACTTATGAAATTAGCTTCATGCTTGTAGGGGTATATATTTTTTGTTATAGTTTTAAATGCTGTAGTTTTTTATTAAAGACAACCATGACTTGTTTTTCTGTACTTTACGCCGTTCAAATAAATCTTTTGTTCAAAAGTAATTAATTTTACTAGCTGACAATTTTTTGACGATTTGCAATAATCATACTAACGATTTTGACGATTTTTTCCGTCGAGCTTGGCGATTTTAAACCAGATTTATCTGACATCTAGGACTGCGTTGGTGTGAAAGCTCGTGTTGTTACTTGCACGCGATCGTAATAAAATACGTTAAAAAAGCAATTGTTGCGCCTCACAGGCGTGGTTTAGTTTTCTAGGGTTAAAAGTTGTCAGTGAGTATTTGGGTGGTGTGAAGAGAAAAATATAATATTTTAATACTTTTAATGTGTTTTTTAATAGATAACAGTGTCAAAAATAATTTACAAAAGAAAATAAACTTATGCCCTTACACTGTTTGTAGTTGAGGTTTAAATTTAAGAAACTTATGCATACATTTTTATGTATGTACACATGTACACTATGATCTTATTTGATCATTGCGTTTCACTACAGTCAAAATGCATCATTTGTAGTCAAACGCCATGGCTTAGCTCGGAAATTAAAAAAGAGTTTCAGAACAGAATATCTTGAGGCGACGTTTGCAGCTGCGTGTAGGGTAGTGACAAAACGGATTCAGGCTGCTGAACTTGCTTTTTACCAAGGCAGATTTTCATTTGTCATAGATAGTAGCGCTAAATAGAGGGAAATTCAAAGAATTGCTGTAGGACCGAATAAAATGCCCAAAATTTATCGAGAAGTTGATGTAAACCTCCTTAATGATAAGTTTGTTAATATTAATGTACCCACGCCGAAGAGCTGCGTCTATGAAGATCTTTGTTATGTCCCAGTAGGCAACCCGTTTAGCTTTCGCTGTGTTGATCAGCCTGAAGTTCTTGAAAGTTTTTCCGCTCTAAGATTCATCGCAGTAGGCATGTGCAATATGAACCCTAAATTTTTGAGGGTATTAATACTGAACCTCTTACCAATTTCCACTTTCTTGTTTAACTCTAATCTCACGAAATCTATTTTTCCTCGGGAACGGAGATCTTCAAAGATCATCTTTATACTGAAGGCCGATTTCGAACGATAGCTATACTACCGTTTTTATCTAAAGTGTTCGGAAATATCCTCAGCAAACAAGTAAATGGTTATCTGTGACGCAATGATTTTTTATCTCGGGCCCAATCTGGCTTTATTAGGGGCAGAAGCTGTACTACAGCTCTAGTTGATGTAATCGAGAATCTCAGATCTGGCCTCGACGTCAATATGGTAGCTTTCTTGATCCTTGAGCTCAACTTGCTATATTAGTGGCAGAAGCCGTACAACAGCTCTAGTTGTTGTATTCGAGAGTTTCAGATCTGGACGCGACAGCAATATGGTAGCTTTCTTGATCCTTCTGGGCCACAGCAAGGTTTTCGATGCGGTAGATCATGCGATCCTGTTGAAGAAGTTATGGAAATTATTTCATTTTTTAGCTCGGCATGTAACCTCATACCTTCCTGACCGGTCTCAGATAGTGAGTGTAGATGATAGGAAATCTGAGACACAAAAAGTTAACAGAGGGGTACCACAAGGCTGTATTCTGTCTTTACATAAATTATTTAACAGATGTTGCCATCCGCAGCAAAATGCACTTGTATGCTGATAACATACAGAGTTACAATTACTCGTATAGTAAGATCAATAATGTTGCCATCTGCGTGAGTAGAATAAACAAGAATTTGAATATGATCTATCTAACGACTTGTACATTAACGCTTCAAAAGCCTAAGTATAATCTCCTCTCGAAATCTAGGATAACATTCAAGTGCGAATTAATGGCAACGTGATCGACTTGGTGAACACTGCGACCAATTTAGGATCTTTCAAGTTACGTCAATGGTGGCAAGAAATGGCAACAGTGGATGAGCAATTTTCGAAGAAAATCATCCTCATTGATGGGTCACATTTTCACCTCAGTGGATCCGTCAATAAGCAGAATTGCCGCATTTGGGCAAATGATCATTCAAGAGTGATTGTCAAAAAGCCAATGCACCCACAAAGAGTGATTGTTTGGTACGGATTATGGTCTGGCGGCATCATCGGCAGGGCTGGGCAAAATACTTACATTATGTATTCTAAGTACAAAATACAACATACTTTCAATTTGTCTATTTCAAATAGAAAATACAAGATACTTTCGAATTGTGTATTTCAAATACAACTAAAGAAAAATACAAATACTTTTTTGTATTTCCGTCTCATAAAAATGTATGTATTTTAAATACTTGCCCAGTCCTGATCATCGGGCCGTATTTTTTCCCAAAATGAGGCCGGTCAGGAATGGTGCTCGCCAGCCTGAGATTGTAACGAACTTTTTATGACCCGAAATGAATGATATGGATGTGAAAAATGAATGTGGTTTCGACAGATTGGTGCCACACAGCTAACGAAACAATGTTTCTTTTGCGCAACAAATGCAATGGCCGTGTTATCTCACGTTGTCAATCAATTGTAAGACGACAATGTTGTCAGACATCTGACAATCGTCAGAGCACTCTTCGTAGGCATTGTCAGATATTTGGCTGGTATTGTAAGCTCAGTTTTAATTGTCAGATGCACCTGACAATGGCATCATTGTCAGAAAAAAGTTTGATGGGCAACACTGCCAAACAGATAGTTGTTGATATACATAAGTGGCAATGCCTTACAACATGTCTGGCAATTTTTTTCATCTAACAATCTGACAACCGGGTGAACTGACAATTTTTGTTGTCAGATGAATTATTTGTCAGACCATAGTCTGATAATGAAAGTGTAAGATTTTCTTACGATCGTCTGAACACACAATTTACTTCTGCGGAACAATTTTTCATCGTCACTACATTGTCATTGTCTTACAATATTGTAACATCTGACAATCGCGTGTACATAGCTTTACACTTGCTTGATTTTGTTGCATCATCTCATCTCCTTTCAATAAATATTGTACCATAAAAACCATTTGAATTTTCCTCTTCAACATAAATTGTATTACGATTAAATTTTCTCTGAATTACTCGTAAGTTTAGTGCATAAATAAAAATATCTACTTTTTTCAAATGTTTATATAAACAAACTTTGTTGGCTCAATTACGTAATCGACTTCTGTACTTTGCAGTCCCTTGGGCTACTACCCGTCGGTGTAATTATTTACGGACTGGTTAATTGTATTTTCTATCTCTTTAAATAAACACTGAAACTTTTTAACAAAACAATGATGTTGCAATAATGCAGATACATTTTTTCTTATGTTATTTATTAAAGTATGTACGTATATAGATACATATCGCTCCTTTATTGCAACATTGTCATATCTAAAAAAATGGGCTTTCCGAGTTAACAATGCAGAATTGTTGTTTTATATTGTACCAAAAATTTATTCAAACTACTTCTAAACTCTTTGCTTTAGGAGATATTTTCTAAAAAAATTTTCTAAGACTTGTATGGAAACTAAAAATTTGAATTGTGTTTTTCTCGAAACAAGCTTTTTTCCGTTATGACTATGTTGCAATAAAGGAGCAGTATGTATGAATGTTTACATTGTACACAACTTAATTAAGCAGATATTTACAAACAATTTAGGATCAATGAAACTTCGAATTTATATTCATAGAGATAGAACTACATATGTATGTGTATATGTATGTATTAATTGATTTTTAAGAATTTTCAATAAAAAAGTAGATGTAAGATCATATGGAGGCCGCATGAGAATGTCGTGAGTGTCGAGCGCTATATCTGCTCGTATAATATGTACAAAGACTCGAATGTATAATTGGATTATTCAAATGCGTCTGCTTACATATAACGAGTGATTTTTTTGTTATTATCTTTTTGACAACACTAGTTTTGACAGCTCACGCACGTTTTGTATCTTGTGTCACTGTCAAACATCTTCAGTTTGGTCTATAATTTAATCATGAATCGTCTTACAAACGAACAACGCTTGCATATTATTGAATTTTATTACCAAAATGCGTGCTCTGTTAAGAAAGTTCATCGCGCGCTTCTCCCATTTTATGGTCAGTTTAATCGACCTACTAAGGCTTCTATTCGGGCTATTGTAAAAAAATTTCGCTCCAAATTTACATTATTGGACATTAAACACCAACACGCTTACGTAGAGTGCGAACTGAAGAAAATATCGCAGCCGTATCGGCCAGTGTTGGTGATGACCGTGAATTATCGATTCGGCGCCTTTCGCAGCAATTGGGCCTCTGTTACTCCACTACGTGGAAAATTTTGCGGAAGGATTTGGGTGTGAAGCCTTATAAGATACAGCTGGTGCAAGAATTGAAGCCAAACGACCTACCACAACGCCAAATTTTTGGTGAATGGGCTCTTGAAAAGTTAGATGAAGATCCACTTTTTTATCGAAGAATTGTGTTGAGCGACGAGGCTCATTTCTGGTTGAATGGATACGTGAACAAGCAAAACTGCCGTATTTGGAGTGAAGAGCAGCCAGAAGCATTGCAAGCGCTACCAATGCATCCACAAAAAACAACCGTTTGGTGCGGATTATGGGCTGGCGGCATCATTGGGCCGTATTTCTTCAAAGATGATGCGAATCACAACGTTACTGTGAATGGTGAGCGCTACCGTGCGATGATAACAAACTTTTTTTTGCCCAAAATGGAAGAGCTTGACTTGCATGACATGTGGTTTCAACAAGACGATGCCACATGCCACACAGCACACGAAACAATGGACCAATTGAGAGGCGAGTTCGGTGAACAGTTTATTTCACGCTTGGGACCAGTCAATTGGCCGCCCAGATCGTGCGATTTAACGCCTCTAGACTATTTTTTGTGGGGCTATGTTAAGGCTAATGTCTATAGCGACAAGCCCGCTTCGATTGACGCACTGGAAGCCAACATTGCCAACATTATTCGTGAGATACCGGCCGAAATGTTGGAAAGAGTATGCCAAAATTGGACTAAGCGGATGGACCATTTGAGGCGCAGCCGCGGCCAACATTTGCATGAAATAATCTTCAAACATTAAATTATATCGACCCAACTATCGATCCAAATAACTATTTCATGCATTTTTCTGAATTTTATGTGTTTTTTTTTTAAATTTCCGATAGTTCTTATAAAATCACCCATTAGATACGAATACATAATCAGAGATGTTACTTCATCTATATATGTACATCAGCCCTTGATGGTATGGGGATGAAAACTCAGTTTGATATTCCCGTTACTGAACATCTTTATCATGTCTCAAAAAAAAGCTTGAACTGAACAAATATATATTGTAAAATAAATCACATTTAATAAGATTTGGTCTACAATTTTTTGTTTGTTTGTTATGTTTACCTGACAAAGGTAAAAAATATCCCTTTGGTTCCCAACGGGACCACTAGGATATCTACGCTAAAGTATAGTCGGTCCGCTAGCATCTCTACAATGAAGTGCATTCAGATAGTGGGATGACCACTTCTAATATAATGTCAAGGTCTAGGGAAAGAAATAAAGTTGTAGGATGAGTTCTCGAGGAGCTGAAGTACAAGTGGTTTGAAAGGGTGAGTTTGGTTGATGGGGTGGTAAGGAGCCTGGCGCAGAGGACAGGCTGCAAAATATGAAGCTCATAGCGTAAAATAAGCAACTGAGAGGGCGTGTGGTGGCTACTTCTAACAGAACTCCGAGGTCTAGTGGAAGAAAAAAAGTTAGAGGATGAGCTCTCGGGGAAAGGAAAACGAGTGGTTTGAAAGAGTGGAAGATGGGTTGGATAGGAGGCTGGCGCAGAGCTTCTTAGAACAGCCTGCAAAATATGAAGCTCATAGTGGAAAATGAGCAAATGGGAGGGCGTGTGGTGGCTACTTCTAACAGAAAGCCGAGGTGTAGGGGAAGAAAACAAGTTAGAGGATGAGCTCTCGAGGACAGTAAATACGAGTGGTTTGATAGAGTGGAAGATGGGTTGGATAGGAGCCTGGCGCAAAGCATCTTAGAACAGCCTGCAAAATATGAAGTCCATAGTGGAAAATGAGCAATAGTTAGGGGACAGGTAACCTACTGATGACTCCTTTGGCTAAACCTTCAGTGAGGACTGTGGATTCCAGTATTTTAGGCCTTATCGGTGTTCAAAGTAATGGAAACCTGGTCTGTTAAGAGTAAAGCAAGAGCTGCAAAGAGGCGGTAAATAAAGTGGCAGGAGAGGTAAAACCAACATCAGGTCACTGGTTCATATCCAATTCGAAGCATCAGAAATGTTAGAGTGAGAATCCTAAATAAGGGCGGGGGGTTTCAAACACGACACTTTATGATTATTCTTGTGTATCTTATTTCACTTTTTTTTTATTAACTAATTAACTTTTATTAATTAATTTAGGTTTATGCACAAACCGCTTTATAGGGAGTCGGGGAGGGCATCGAAGCCACAAAAGGTAATAACCCTCCGCATATTTGAGCTTCTGTATAGAAACCCGAAATGCAAAAAGTGTGATCTGAGTTTGAATTTAAACTAAAGACAAGTAAATTCGGCATCTTGCATGCCTAATGCTTGCTGGCACTGGAACACAACTTCATTGTGAACGTAAATTACAATGCCTCGATGGAAATTAAAGAGAGATAGAAGTTGTTGCCCAGGGATATGAAAATCCTGTGGATCAACATTCTCATATACCTGGGTTTCACACAAGGCCAAAATATCCGGCCGATGGAGACAAGTGTTAAAAAATAGTACGCCTTTACACTGAAAAAAAATGTTTTTTATTCACATAGTCATGGAAGTTTGAAAGCTTCCTCCAATTTTCTATAGAAACAGTACTGCGCTTCTCAGCTGACTATAATTCTGATAATGATGTTTACGCCGAAAATTTTTTTTCTGTTCACACAGTAGCTCTCTCTATTTTCCATAAAAACATGTCTGTACTTGACAGCTGATTATAATTCTGATAGCGAGTCTCTTTCAAACTAGAGAGTCGTTGTTATGGACCTTCAGCAAATCATTTTGTAATTACAAAAATTTGTATTTTTGTTCTTGATTGGCGTAAAATTTCACAAAAAAATTTCTTTAAGTGTTCTTCTAACACAAGCAAATCACTTTATTAATTTGCTGCTGAAATCTATTTAACAAATGGCAACGCTTTTCAAAATTGTTAAAAGAAAGATTTTTATTGGATGCGGCGGATGGATGGATATTTTTGGTTTCTTCTAATTCTTTTGAGGATTTCGTTAAGATTAGAAAGAAAATTTCATTAAAACATTTTTATTAAAATTTGTGTTCAAAAAACGTCTCAAATGTATTTTAGCTTTTCGGTTTTGATCGTGTTCATTTTGTTGATTTTTTCGTTTTTTGTTTTGTTGTTGTTATTGTTGCTTTGGCGCTGCCAACATTTTAAAATTAATGCTACATTTTTGCATTTATTTTGGCGCTTAGTTTGGCAGTAATTGAGCTAAAAATTTATGATACATGAAGGAAAAATTAACAGCAACAAACACAATGACAAAGTTTTGTTGTTGTTGATTTTTGAAAATTTCTGCTAAGCAAAGAAAATTGTGCATTTTCATTAAACAAACTAAGGAATTATAAGAAGTGGACAGTATTATGAAAATTGTGGTTTCCCAACAAACATTTTCGAACGAGTATATATGTATATATCATTCACATTTTTAAATGTTCAACATATTTTTACTCGTTCATTTCCTCCATTGTAAATAGGTGTACAACTCTAGGTCAGGTTAGGTAGGCAGTCCGCTGGATACCCCGAAATAACTTAGGCTCTCCAGCTCACTTGAGTCCTCAAATCGTTCTCTTTGTGTTTGCCTAAAAAGTGGGATAGTAGAAGTGAAAAATAGAAGTTAAAGGAAGTGGAGGAGAGGTATGAAAACGTGGTAATCGCTCCAATGCCGGGCATGTTCCGAGATGATGGATCGTCTCCTCTTCTTCATCGTCTTGGCAACTTCTGCAAAGTCGTTATAGGGTAAGCCTAGCATAGTTCCCAAACGGGCATTGTCCAGCGATAACTGCTACAGTGAGATCTGAGCAGTTTTAATAGCTCCCACATTCTCTTAGAGTTAATATGCGGCCACAGGTTCGTTGATATAAGGCATGTGGGATCTATGAGCTATTTTTCTTGGACACGTTCCAGCGTGTGGAGCTTTATTATTTTCCATGCTGATAAGGGTTTTCCGCAAAAGCAATCTATATCCCTATCCTCAAGGGTTGTCGCTTTTACAACTTTGCTTCCGCCGTTTTTACACGAAATTCGAGGCTTTATTGTATAAGGTGGTTATACATTATGGCATTGCCCATCACTGTCCATTACTTTCTCCCAATTTTCGGGCAACGTATAAATCCTGCGTTGAAACCCCTGGTCATCTTTTAAAGCGATCTATGAATCGATCCAATTTTTTACTTATTCATAAGACCGGAAGTGCTGCTCAGTCAGGCCGTTTGCCATTGATTGAAACAAGTGAGCAGCGTCCTGAGAATATGGCGGGCGGGGTAGGACTTACCATTTCAACGTTTCCAAGTATGTCTTCGCCACTTTCGCAACATGGGGTCGAGCATTGTCACGGCCTAAAATCACTTTATCATGGATACCACACGTTGTTTTACCACCGTTTGGAGGCGGAATTGAACGAGTTACTTTCAATAATTATCACAAAATGGAAAAAAGATTATAAACAAAAATTAGTTCTTAATATTACAAATTACTTCTTCTTATGCATCATTAAAAGAGGTTTACAATTTAAAAATAAAATTAATACAAATAAAATATATACAAAATTGAAAAAGTGACTACCCCGGTCTACTCCAAGTTAATTAAACAATATTAATAATCATAAACAATGGCTTATAAACAAACAAAAATTAAATGCTATCTAATGTTTTTTTTATGAATACTGTATCTTATTAACGAATAAATGAATTTTAAGGCTTGAAATGATATGATAATGGCAATTAAAAATATCTCCCCTGCCACATCACACGCATTTGGTTACTAAAATTCAGCGCTCTTTGTTCAACATGTTTTATTTGTTAGCTAATTCAAAAACATATTTCCTTAAAATATCTCCTCAACTTTAAAAACTCAAAGCAATTCTTAAATTTTCAAAATTTTCTCGATGTATCCTCATTTAGAGAAGAAATGCTTGCTGGGCTTTTATTTCTTATATTCTTTCTCTATAAATTTACAATTTTAATGCAAATGTGAATTATAGCACTTAAGATCATTTATTTGAATAATGATTCCGCCAGTGCTTAGGCAGAGTTCGAACAGGGGAAAAATTATGAATATGATTTATGTATCGTTTATGAAGCAATATTAATCCTTAATTAACCATAATTCAAAACGAATCTTTTTTTTTTGTATAAATTGTTTGCAACTCAACAAATGAATGAATCTGCAATTAAAATTGAAAATATGAAAAGTATAAATGATTTATAAATGGGTAACATTCTGTCATAAATGGGGTAAAACGTAGTCTTAACATGGCTTGGTGCGCTTAAT
Organism: Thecocarcelia acutangulata; assembly: GCA_914767995.1. Lineage (NCBI taxonomy): Eukaryota > Metazoa > Arthropoda > Insecta > Diptera > Tachinidae > Thecocarcelia > Thecocarcelia acutangulata. The sequence continues at coordinate 8,273,309 of OU612098.1, read as the reverse complement.
ATACAAACAAACTTATTCAGTATGACATTGAGGCTGTACACAGATTGCTCCTAACTCCTCCTTAGAAAGAATGTGTTATTAATTTACATCAGCACCTGTCTTGACCTGGTATTGGACCAACTTCACGGAGCTAGCTGGTGAGGAGTCATGAACACCGCTCTGTAACTGGCTTTAATAGTTCACACAGGTCGCAACTTCTGCCCTATACATATTGTAGTTTTACATACAAACCCCTTGCTGAAGAGGTCGAGCTTTCCAATCCCTTATGTATGCAATGTCCCAGGCAATCCATGGAAGATAAAGATCAACGCGTTGGTAGGTCGAAGCATATTTAAGAGCATCAGCCTTTAAACCTATTCGCCCAAGTAGCCATCACTACTGGCTCCTTACATTACAGGTATTTGTTGCAAAACGCCAACATCTCGGGGGTTAATAGCCCCGAAAACCGGCATTACACCATCGTTATCAGAGAAGATTAATTCCCCTTCCTGCGTAGGCAACTCATCCATGATCAAAACAATGGAACTGATGAACTAGCACTGTTCTTTACAGTCTTAACGAAAGACCAAAAGGTTTTACTACCCCGGGGAGCTGTAAGGACCTTGGCACGAAGAGATAGTTCGTGAAGAAGCTTTTCACGCCTAAGTACCCCGGCACACAAAGACCTTGACTTTTTGCATAGCAAATCATTGTCTTGGTTTTTGTTTAAACTTCATTTACTGAATTCCTCCTCCCTGAATCTGACTGCGTTTTTGCACGTCTTATTAAACCAAGATTTCGCTCTTGGTTTAATCGAAGTCTGTTTCTAGGTGATGAATGTTTTCATGCCTAGGAAGATCATATTTTTGACCATATTTGCTGAACCATTTATGTCATTATCTAGAAAGCAAAGTTTCCAATTAAAATGCACATAAAATTGGCTGAGCTCAGTCCAACAAGCCTTTTCGTAAATAAATTTGGCCCGTTTCGTAGCTGATTTGGAAACGTTACGAAGTTCAGAGACCGAAAAGGAGGCAGAAATGGTGCAATGATTTGAATTGCCGAGAAGTGCACTAACTCTGACTTCATACTTTTCAGGGCGTGAAGTCAGAAAGTGTGTGGTGCACTTCAACATATGACATATTCATTGGCTCATTCACTAAATGTGTTAGGTGCTCGTGCGCAGCGAATAATACAACATATTAGCGATATGATTGTATGGACATCAAGCCGATCGAATGCTTTTTCAGAGTCTATTGATGTTATAGAGACGTGGTTGTGATGAGAAAAAGCAGCGTTGGTAATGTGATCAAGGGATGTCAAAGCGTCAGCTGTACCTTTGGTTGGTTTAAAAGCTACTTAGCAGGTGCTCAAAAGTCTATTTTTAAGTAGATACCAGGTTATTCTGTCGGCAATAATTTTTTCCAATACTTTTGAGAAGCAAGAAATGAGGAAGATTGTTCTATAACCTTCCACACATGTATTACATGAATTACTGTGGTAATCTTTTAACTCTGTGGAGTGATGCCGGAGGTAAAAACTCGGTTATACAGTTTATGCAGAAGTGACAATTATTTACAGAAAAGTTGTTTTAGTGTAGGATATGATTTTTTTGTCTCAGACCGGTGATTTCTCTTGTAAAGTAGAGAGTGTTTATTTTACTTCAAGTCAGAGGTGCCAGAAATTTTTGACGAAAAATTTCCCTTTGCCAAAACATTCTTAATTTTAGGGGGAAAAAATCTTAAAGTGACTTTAATTTTAAACAAAAATTTATATTTATATCAAAATTTAGTATTTGTAGTATTCTTTTATTTACACAGAAAAAATTATAGTAAAAAAAATCAACAAAATTTTTGTCTGAAAAAATAATTTGTGTGCACATACATAAACATCAAAAAATAACCTTGGATAACGTATTTTGTTGTTGTTTAAAAAAAAATAGTTGTTTTCGATCAATAATTATTTTTCCTAAACTTTTGATTGAATCCACGAATTCCTTTACAGGTCCGCATTCAAGCAATATATTAATTGATTTAACGAATTCCGTTATTGGACACGAAAAAAATTTTTTTCTGTGTTAGTTAATGTTTTTCTGTGTAGCTTAATTTAATTTTATATAACTAATTAAAAAAGTTAATTTAATTTTATATAACTAATTATTTTTGAAGACGATGGATCACAAAGGCTCATTCACGCACATACGATATCTGATCAAAAAATTGTTAACTGCAGCTGGGATTGCCTCAGTTATTGTTTTAATGGACTGCTTCAATTTAGCCTTGACCACCTTTTCTTCACCTCTTCCTGGACATAACTCGATCAGCTGTGCAATCAGATCAGCTGTTCTTAAGAGCTTGTTCCAAATGTATTCGTAGCAGGGAGTTTGCGATGGATCTCCGCAATAAACGATCTGTCTACATGTGCAGTTACTCTATCTTGCTAAAAGCAAATGCTGTTCAAATCTGATGCATTTTTGCTGAAGTTCTGCTTAAAAAACTCGTCCAACATTTTTAAGTAATAACATAAAATTATTTCATTGTTGTTTTGTGCCCTGGTTCATTAGCCATTCATTCATACGAGTATCTATGCAGGTAGTGTGTTAAAGATTTGACATTAAGCTACATCATTTACTCGTATTATAACCCAAGTCTCAAAAATCTTAACTTTGAAGAAAAGATCTTCAAATTGCGGGCGATTAACATAAATGCATACGTGATTCAATATGAGATGAACATAGACATTGATCAATTCATTGGCTCGGTGGCTGAGTGGCAGCACTTCATGATACGTCATGACTCGAGTGGCAGCACTTCATGATACGTCATGACGCGAGTTCAAATCCGCAAATGAGTGCTGATGAGTAGTGTAGCTAGTTGTGCCCCATCTAAAGGTTTGATTTTCTTGGCTTCTTCAATCAAAAATTATTGATCATAGTAAATTTGTATTGTAAAAAACAATCTTTCGTAAGAAAAACTTAAGAAAGGAAAATCTTGAACTAAAACCCGATCTTCATTCTGGCAACGCTGCTTCAAGTAGTGAGATAGGTTCCTCCAAAATTTTTGATGTTTGTATCAATTCGTAGTTGCAGGTTAGTTTTTATTTGTGGTTCCTGATTTATGATACTTTTGCTTAAGTGGCTTTTGCTGTAGGCTTTGAAATTAAATCATCGAATGAAATTCAAAACGAAGCTCAATCTATCCAATACATTTATTATTTGAGAATTTTGTTTTTTATTTTACTAGTTTTTGTTTTTTATGTCTTGATTATCAGTTTCTTTTATGTACATACGAATATTTACGTTAAGAGTATTTTTCCTATTACTTAAATTTTATTTAAGTTTTTAATTATTTTTTATGTGTTTGGTGAGAGAAAAGCACAAAACAAAATAATGAAAACGACATGTTCGCCTCTTTCGTTTGTTAAGGGCTTAAAAGTCATTTAATAAAAATAAATTCGCCCAAAAATGTTTTAATGCCCGCCGATGTTTTGTTGTTGTTTTTTATTCTTTGTTTTCTTTTGACAGCTGCATAGAAGTGAAATTTTTTACATACACAATATACTTAATTTGAAAATAATGTAACAGAAATACGAGGGCGGATTGATATTAAGGAAACTTTCTGGAATTAGTCCCTCCTGATATCTATGGTACATACCGTTTGTCGGGGGCAAATAGCCGTCTAGATGCTGTTGTCTTCCACCAGATACTTGTAAAGTGAGGAACTAGTATTGATGGTTAGGTGATTGAGAGGCTTTAAGGGCTAATGCTCTTAAATGTGCTTCAATCTACCAACTCCTTGAGCTTTGTCTGCCACTTACAGAAGGGATTAGAAGGCCCGAGCCCTTGAGCAAGGGCCGTCAAGGAAGGTGCTGAAGTAAATCAGTGTAAAGTCAAATTGACACTTTCGTACCAAAAGGGCAACCCTGCACATATGGCATCATCAATGGTCGCTATTTTTAAAAAATTAATTGGTGTTTCTAACCCATCACACACGAGACTAGTTCATGTGTCATAAGTCGTATTTGTATACATAGCTTAGTGCAGTTCTGCTTTGCAGACCATCCCGGCATTGATCATGGTTGAGGTGCCTACATCTTGGATGAAATATTCTGACTGTGTTTTAAACCTAAATCTTAGAGAGGGGAATTAGTCTCTGCTGACAGCTATGATACATACCGTTTTAAGGGGGCTAATAACCCTCGAGATGCTGTTGTCTTTCATCAGATACCTATAAAGTGAGGAACTAGTAGTGATGGTTAGGTAGTTGAGATGCTTTAAGGGCTAATGATCTTAAATATGCTTCAGTCTACCAACTCTTTGAACTTTGTTCATTGGCAGCAAATTGCTTACAAAAGGGATTAGAACGTCCAAGCTCTTCAGCAAGGGCCGTCAAGGAAGGTGCTGGAGTAAATCAGTGTAAAGTCAAATTGACACTTTCTTACCAAAAGAGCAACCCTGTACATATGTCATTATCAATGATCGCTATTTTCGGAAATTAAAGGCTGATGCTCTTAAATATGCTTCAGTTTACCAACTCATTGAACTTTGTCTTCCAAATTACTTACAGAAGGGATTAGAAGGTCCAAGCTCTTCAGCAAGGGTCGCTCAGGAAGGTGGTGATATAAATCAATGATATATTCTGTAGTCCCCAGGGTGTTGTTTTCTTACAACATGTATTTGTAATCTAAGAAACTAGAATCGGTGGAAGCACAGATGAGTTTAGAAGACTGCTGTCATGTATAAACTTTGGGCCACCAACTCGCAAAGCTTAGATTTCGACCAACTGTCTGGGGAGTTACATACAGGAGGAATTGTGAAGCCTGGGCTCTTCAGCGAGGAGTTTGTTTATAGGACTATAAACATATGAAAAAAGTGGACTTCCACATGCGGCGTTAGTGAGCCGTGACCTACTCGAGGAGTTTGTTTATAGGACTATAAACATATGAAAAAAGTGGCCTTCCACATGCGGCGTTAGTGCGCCGTGACCTATCAATAGGAATTGGTTTATTGTCAGAGTAGACCGTAATAGCAGATGTTGACGCAAATAATGTAATCATATGTTTTAAGGACCTGTGTTTTGGATGAAAGGAAGCATTGATTGTTGACCCAATATGTCGTTGGATAAAAAATCGTGCTTAATCTTTTAGAGACCTCAGTTTTCCAAAGCCGAATGTTTTAATTTATATGAAAAACTAAGCCCTATTTAGCTTTGCAACTTTGTGCTTTAGAAAGTCGGCAACCTTTTCTCTTATACCTTAGGTTAGGTTAGGTTGTATAGGCCGCCAGTTTCATGAAACCAGCCCACTTGGGTCATGTTGGTCCCGTTGTGTTGCCTGAGGTCTGTTATATCTTACACGTATCTTATTTCTGTAGCTCAAGGCTTCCACATCTTTTGGCCGAATTAAACCCTTTTCCTTTTGTACTGTCGCTTTTACGTGTTTTACGTTTCTTTCCCACTCATTTTCATTTCGCTTTTTTTTACACAATACGGTAATTAATTTTGCTTTTTACTTTTATTTTTCTGTAAGCTCGGGTTTTGTTGTTGTTGTTGCTGTTGCTTCTATTAGTTCCACATTTTAGCTGCTTAATGCTGAAAACCTAAACTAATCAAATCTAGGTTACTATACTTTTTAGCATATATTGAGTAATACTTGTATTCGTATCCAAACAGAGCCAGCCAACCAGCCAGCCAGTCAGTAAACCAGCCATCCAAACAACCATCCATCCATCCATTCATCCAAGAGAAAAAGAAAAATCCAACTAACAGTCAGTCTAAACGTTAGACATTTACAGAAGAAAAAAAAAATCAAATCCACTAGTCAGTCACTCTTTTTGGCACACATTTAAAGTTGGTAAGAGGGCACACGGAGTGGAAGTTAAATTGACTTTAGCTAAAGCTCTGTTTAAGTTTTTTTTTCTTCTCATAGTCTCAAATCTTTCTTTTATTGTTTTTTCACAAGTTTTCTTTTCAAAGTTTCTTTCAGTTTTATTTTTTTTTCGATAGTTTGTTGAATTGCTTGTTTATAGGAGTAGTAAGTAAATGAGAGTTTTCGTTTTGAAACTAGTCTTTGCCGCAGAATATAGAAGCTAATGAAATATCACAAGTGTTTGATTAGTTTAAATTACATAATTCTCTCTAGATTCCAGTAAATACTCATAACTAAAATCTGTAAACATTTATACTAATAATGAACATAAAAGTGTGGTGGATAGACGAATTGGTTGAATTCTCGGCCAACAGTCCGATATCGCAGGTTCGATTCCCATTCCCGCCGAAGCTTTTGGTATTTTTGAAGCTTTCCAGTTTATTGTTGTTTGATCGTTTCTTATAATTGCTTTCTATAGTGATCTTGAATATAAAGGTTGGTCCAAGCATAATGCACGATGTTAATTGTGAGTCTTAACTTTTTTCCCCAAATTAATTTGACAATTCTATGTTTCAGTGTTTGACAATTTCGACCATGGAGAGATATACAAGTGTGCTATAGTGAGTGATTTAGGTTGGTTGAAGTCTTTTACAAAAATGGGCAGTTGTGAAATTGATTTACATTAGCGCCTGCCTTTGCTGCCCAATCTGATGATGGTCCAAGTCCACGGAGTGAATTGTTCATGATTCACCAGCGCTCCCACGTGGCTTGCTAAGCTCAAACAGGTCGCAAATTTTCGTTATAAGTTTGTAGCCTTGAGAGTTCGGGCCTTCTAATCCCTACTGTATGAAATTTCCCACAGACAAGGGAAGACAAGACTTCATGAGTTGGCAGGCCGAAGTGCATTAAGAACATCAGCTCTTAATCAACACACAGATATCTGCTGCAACACAATAGCTCCTCGGGGGTTGTTAGCCCCCGAAAATCGGGAACACTAATTCCCCTTCTTGCGATTTTAGGTTTGAACCACAGCCAGAATGTTTTAGCCAAGGTTGGCACCTCGACTATGATCAGCCCGGATTGAACTGCAAGCAAAACCACCCGGGGGCAATGCTGATCCCTGTTCTGCCAATTTATACCCTTGATAAGGGTTTCGGAAGCCAAAGCAACACAAGTCATGCGGCTTCCTAGAGTTTTATTTGCTACAACAAACGTGGGACTCCTTCCTCTCTCTTCCCCCAAAAACAAATACTCTGGTTTAAAATATGCCATGGCAAGACCTGTTCTGTGTGAGAGAGTGGGGAGGGGGGGGTTGTAAATTCAAACAGGTAGAACTTTTTACTAAAAAGTAAATTAAGGAAAAAACGATTCACATGATTAAAAATGTATATGTTTTGCTATAAGAATAAATTCTTTTAAGTGACTTGGTCTACATACTAATTCAAACTAGTATATGCGTTTTCTGATGGAATAAGTAAGAATAGCATAACATTAACATAATCGCAGCTTTGCAGGAGTTGAAAAAATACAGCTGCAACTAGTTTCATCAATAGGCAACTTTTCTGAGAGGTTACTCTCTATTGCGATGCGAAAGAAAAATGGTTCGTAATCGAAGAATTGGTACCCTTATTTTCTTGGTTTTCTTATTTTCTTTTCCCTTTCGCACATTTTATTTTATCATTCTTCGCTATTGTTTATTTTGTGGTACCAGTGTTGCTTCATTTTCAAACTATTTCGCGAAAAAGTTTACACAAAAAGCACTGAGTACCAAATTACACTCTTATCGCATCTACCTTTCGCATTAAACTTACTTTCGCATCACGATAGAGAGTAACCCCCCTGTTCTGTAAGGAACCAGTGGTGATGGTTGTTAGGTGATTTGGTTTAAGGGCTGATGCTCTTAGTGGGCTTCGGCCTACCAACTCATTAAACCTTGTCTTCGATTGATTGCTGGGAAATTGCATACAGGTGGCTACAAAACATATGGGAAAAATTGCTACCTATGTGAGCCTAGTTACTCACACGGGGGCGCTGGTGAATCGTGAGTAATTCACTCCGTGAAATTAGTTCACCACCAGATAAGGCCGTAAGGGCAGGTGCTGATGTAAATCTTTTCCAATATTGTTTATAATAAACATAAAAATCATATTAAAATAATATATTTGTAAAATGTAGAGAAATATTTTTTGATTGTAGGGCAAATTAACGATTTTCATGCACTATGGTAGGGAGTTCACAAAACATATCGTAACAACACTGGTTGAGATTCTCAAGATGTCACAAAGATTCTTAATGAGCCCGTCAATACGAATCCGTTATTATATGATACTATTAGGTGTTCCTTTAATCTAACATGGAGAGGTTTTTGGCTCACATTTGCAAAAATAACTATTATTTACGATCGCTTTTGTAATGTCGTCCGTCATAGGTCAAAGTTTTTAGTCAGCTGTTCTCAACATCTTTAAAACTTATATATAGATACTTTATTTTAAAATTTACACTCTGAATAAGAAAACGAATGCTCAGAAGCAATTTTAGTTTATTCATAGTCCATTTAAACATACATACATATTGTAGTATTGTTTACTATACCAGATGCCTGTTGCGTTCAAGAAACTCCTCATCAATTTCTCAAATCTAATTTGAGCCTTAAGTCATGATTAATTTTTTGTGATTTTCTTTTGTTGTTTTTATTGGTTTATATGTTTATTTGAAGACAACAAATTGAAGAAAATATTTATTTTGAATTTCATTTTTATTGCAGTTAGTTTAATGCAGTGAATAACATCTGTTTTACGAGTACTTTAGTGAGCCAAAATAATACCCTACAATTAAAATAGTAAGCGTGAGAGCCTCAATAAGGTATAAGTGACGGTGCCTGATTATTTGGAATAAATTGAAACTTACGTGGTGTTTATGGGACAAAAATGAGTGATACGTATAGAATATTTGTATGGAACACACCCAAAATATTGAGTATATTTCATACAAATTTTTTAGACGTATCACTCAATCGTGTACCATAAACACCACATTACATGAAATCAAAAAAAGTAGTGCGAAAGTGATATCATGTGAGAAAGGTAACGTCTAAAATTCTGTAGTACAAGTCAAGCCAATTAGGGGTTCTTCACGTTTACTTGGCGGAATTAAATACATTCACGACATTAAATACCGACTACAATACCGCTAGTAATAATGTCACCGTGTATTCAGATACTTACAGCCTGTTCATGGATCGCGTTTTAAATAAAGCGAAAACCAGCGACACGTTTATGACTACGTAAGAAATTGGGTCTGTGTAACGCGCTTCTCATTGTTCGCGTTCTGTTACGTTATACACGTATTCGTATACATATTTTCAATCCCCAGTATTGCCACCATACAAGTTATATGTATCTTGTTTACTTTTTTCGTGTAAAATATATTTTTGCATCGTGAATAACGGTAACCCTATTTCAATTGAATAAAAGAAACCGGTGATAAATATTTATGTAAACAAAACATCTTTATGCTGGAAAAAAAATTATAGAATATTTGCTGGTCATACAAATTCTGGTGATGATCAGACAAATGCCTTTATGGATTGATCCTAATTTATTCTTTTATTTTTTTAATTATTTCCTTTCTTTAAATAATTAGCAAAAAAGGAAATTGTTTGCATATACATATATGTATGTATATGTATGTACGTGTTAACATGGATATGAACGTTTATTTATGTATATATGTGAGAACATGTATGCATACTTGTTTTTGCTGTTATTTCCATTTTTATGTACTTGAATCTTTATTTTTGTTCAAGCTTCTTCTTTTTTCTTGCTCAACGAATAAAAATTTCCATTCGCGCAGCATTCGCCTGTTTGGCATGTAAAAACGCGATACACAGACAGAAAGCAAATGTCAATTGTTACGTTTTTCGTCCAAAAAGTTTTTTTTCGCGTTGCATGAACGCAAATAAGAAAAACGTCAAGATTTCGTCGCATTTTTTGAGCACATTGTGTTCCATGAACAGGCTGTTAATTATTTTGGAAGCGGCTGCAGCATGATAAACAGCTGATCTATAATTTTGCAACTTATGTGCTAGTATGTTTCTACCAGAAGCATTTATATACATATAGAGATATCACAGCTAATTAGTAGCAATAAATATAAGCCGTTTATTTTGAAAGTGACATAAGTCGCTTTTCCAAAAAAAAAAGACAAATAATAAGTTAAAGGCAACACTAAAACAAGTGAATGATACCATTCTCGTTTTTAAAAAATTTGCAATTAAGAAGTTGAGAACTACTGAGATTTGTTTGAGGGAGCTATTGCTAATTAGCGGTATAACAAACATGTTTATTTTGAAAGTGGCTTAAGTCACTGTTGTAATCAGGAAATTAATTACGGCGTTTAGTGTGACAGGAATAGAGATATGTGATAAGTGTGTGATGCATTATTATGCCCTTCACAAAAATGTTAAGGGTATATATACGTTTGCATCCGTTCCGTTTTTAATATCTAGAAATTTCATTTCCGACCCTATAAAGCATACAAGTACATATTCAGAATCATTGATAGAAAATTCCGTCCGTCTGTCGGCCGTTGAAATACCGTTTCTGAGACAACCATTAAACATAGAAACTTTTTTCTCTCACCCCATCGATTCATGGGTTTGCTATTGAAATTCAGTAAAATCGGTTCACATATAGATGAGATATATGAAAAATTCAGAAAAAGGCCAATTTTGGGCTATCTGGTATGAAAATTTTTGCAAAAAAAAAAATTTTTTTTGCTTCAAACTTAACACAATTATTTGACATGGCGAATAAAAGGCAAACAAAAATTTTTTCCCCAGATATCGGGCTTTATATATGTGACATATAGCCTAACCCGATTTTTCCATAAAATTTTTTTTTGCTTAAAACAGTAATAAAAGCCAGGTTACTAAAATGAAAATTTCCGATATCGGTCGATATACATATACCCGAGATATAAGGTTACTATAATGAAAAATTTCCGATATCGGTCCATATACATATAGCCGAGATATAGCCTATACCGATTTTTTAATAAAAAAGTCGCGTAAGCGAACTTAATAAAGTTTTTGCTTAAAAGGAGGTTACTAAAATACAGAAACTGAAAATTTCCGATATCGGTCCATTTATAACCAAGATTTAGTCTAAACGGGGTTTTCCATAAAAAAAACTTGTTTTTCTTAAAAGCAGTTCCGGTAATAAAAGGAAGTTTCTTATATACAGAAAATGAAACTTTCCAATATCGGTCCATATTTGCCCGAGATATACATACATAGATAGCCTAAACCGATTTTTTAATGAAAATGTCGCGTATGCGAACTAAAAATATTTTTTTTTTTTTTTGCTTCAAAGTAGTTCTGGTAATAAAAGGAGGTTACTAAAGTATAGACAATTAAAATTTTCGACATCGGTCTATATATACCCGAGATATAGCCTAAACCGATTTATCAATGAAACAATTTTTTTTTTTTTTTTCTTAAAAGCAATTTTGGTAATTAAATACAGAAATTTAAAATTTTTGGTATCGGTCCCTATATACCCGAGATATACATAGCATAAACCGATTTTGCAAAGAATCTTTTTGTTCTTTTTTTGCTTAAAAGCAGTTCTGGCAGTTTTGGTAGTAAAAGAAGGTTACTTATATACAAAAAATTAAAATTTCCGATATCGGGCCATATATGTATATCCGAGATATATGTAGCTAAAACTGATTTTCCATTAAATAATTTTTTGCTTAAAAGCAGTTGTGGTTATAAAAGGAGGTTAATGAAATACAGAAAATGAATATTTTCAATATCGGTCCATACATACCCGAGATATAATCTAGCCCGAAGCAATTTTTTTTGCTTAAAAGCAGTTCTGTTAACAAGAGGAGGTTACTAAAATACAGAAAATGAAAGAGTTTCAATATCCAATATATCCGAGATATAACCTAAACCGATTTTTCTATAAAAGATTATTATTATATTTACGTCCCTATTGTGAAGGGTATATGAGATTCGGGCCACCCGAATATATACTTGTTTTGAAATATTTTCAGTATTTTTACAAAAGTTGTGATCATTGGACATATTTTTACAAGTTCAAAAGGATAATACAGTTTTGTAAATTATATTACGAGTATAGTGACATCTGGACATAATTAGCATTGTATGTATTATTAAAATTACTTTTATATGATGTTAGCAGACAGTGAATCAGATAAAACATACTTAAGCACCTTCTTTTGCCATATAAACGTACTTTAAGTACTTACCCCTCGTTAACCTAGTGATTGATCAGCAGTTAGCACATCAATAATGTAGTGGAATCTATAGTTGGTCTTGCCGGCAAAATATATAAAACTATATTTTTCGTTGCATTTTTATTTTGCTACAAAGTAATAAAGCTTTTAAATAAACTTCGTATTATTTTTTGGGTTGTTAAAATTTCTTTTCACCGCTTTGTTGTTACTGTTGTTGTTGTTGTGGTCGATTTGTTTGCATTATGTAACTAAAAGATAGATACTCGTATGCATGAACAATGTTTCTTTTTTTACACACTTTTGTACGTCTTGTTAGTTAAACTTTTCAACTGACCAACTTCAACGTAAAAACTTTTATTTGGACTTCAATCAAGCAAAAACTAAGGGCAAAGAAAATGAAACTTACAAAATATGTGCGAGTATGTACATAAATACATACATACATGCATGCATACATACATTTGCATCAGTGTGTATGTAAATAAAACAATATTTTCCAACGAAGCTGTTGAAATTTATTGGTAGCAAATTTATTGTTGTTGCTATTGTTACATTGTTTCTAGTGTTTTTCAAAAAATATTTGATTATTTATTAAAAAAAAAAAAAGAAAAGTTTAACATATGACATTTTAGCTGTCTTAACTGTCAACTTTGACAGTTTATATGCGAACAAGCTACTCGTATACAGGCATAATTAAAAGCAACAACAAATTTCAGCTGACAATGTGTGAATGTTAACGCAAATCTTATCTTTGTGCCCATCACTGTCGACCTGAAGAAAAAGAGCGTTTGTAGAATGTTTTACATTAAACACAAGTGCAAATAAATATTTCTCACACATTTCATGTTCAAACGCCAGATTGTTGGATGGGCTGGTTGAAGAATGCAAAAAAACAGATACGAATTTATTACAGTGAAGATGTATTTTGAATATTTAACACTCTGGGAGATTTCAAAAGGTTATGTAATGAAACTAAAATTTGGCAACTAAAATTACTTTGCCTGTAAAATTTTACTTATCTTTTTGAAACTGTGGCAGCAAAACACATACATATAAAGACTACTTTCATGAGGTAAAAATTGTAGTGGCAACAAAAATCCACTTTGATTGTAAAGCTATGTACACACGGTTGTCAGATGTTACAATATTGTAAGATCTGGCAACATGCTGACAATGTAGTGACAGTTAAAAATTGCCCCGCAGAAGTAAATTGTGTGTTCAGACGATCATAAGAAAATCTTACAATTTAATTGTCAGACTATGGTCAGACAAATAATTCATCTGACAACAAAAATTGTCAGTTCTCACGGTTGTCAGATTGTTAGAATTTGCCAGACATGTTGTAAGGCATTGCCACTCATGTATATTAACAACGATCTGTTTGGCAGTGTTGCCCATCAAACTTTATTTTGACCATGATGCCATTGTCAGGTGCATTAATTTTATGCATCTGACAATTAAAACTGAGCTTACAATACCAGCCAATTATCTGGCAATGCCGACGAAGAGAGTTCTCACGATTGTCAGATGCCTGACAACATTGTCGTCTTACAATTGATTGACAATGGTTTTTCTGACAACGTTGTAAGTTAAAAATTGGCCGTTCACACGATTGTAATACGTTTTCAGACAATTTTACTGGCAATATTGTAAGATCTGACAATCGTGTGTACGTAGCTTAACTCTTTGAGTAAAAAATATGGTAGCATCAAGTCGCCATATTTGTACAGAATTTTTGTTTTTATGTACTTTTAAAATTTTCACACCACTTGTAGCGGACTAATAACTTGAATTGCAGTAACAGAGCCTTACAAAATTCACTCCATTCATATTCACCCAAACAGCGTTGCCATAAGTTACATTATTTTAATACTATCTGTGCGCAAAAAATCAATGGAGTATTCACAAACATTGTGGCAACGCTACCTTAAGTATTAGAATCAGCGTTGTCAACTTTGAAATTTCAAAATGCACCAAAATGGGAGAAAAAGCGCGTTATTTCAACAAAAACGCAGCGAATTTTGAAAACCTATTTTGTATTATAAAATGTATAATATTTTTATAAAAAAACAACTCGATAACGAAACAGTCTTTTAAGCGACTATTATACCCGTACAATCAAACTGGATCTGATAGCACCGCCTGATGGCATGCCAGCAAATTCGTGCAATAGCTAGAATTTGTGTTTGGCAAACTTGGCCTGTAATACAAGTCTGTTACTTTTATTAAGATAATAATTATAACGATATTTTATTATTCAGCAATATTACTTAATTATATACGCTGTGGATAGTTATTAGCTGTTGCTTTTGCTGCCTATTATCAAGTAAACAAAACTACAGCTGCTTACCGTTGCTAAAATTATATTTCAGCAGCATACAATCGTTAATGCAGGGAATGAAATATGTCTGAAAAATTTACGATTATCGGATCATTAAAAGTTACAGAATCACACCATCCAACGCTGTTAATAGCAGTTCTATCAAACACAGTGTAAATTTCATTTGTGTTTTCGTAAGGGAACGGTGAAAATTAGTAGGCTAGAGTGGGTGTCTTTAAAATAATTTATTGAAATAAAGCAAAATTTGGCAGAATTGCAACAAATAAAAGATGATATTATTATTAATATTAAAAAAATTTTATAATTTAAATAATAATTTAGTAATTTATCAATTACCAAAACAGCATCGAATACACACGCTATCCTAAATACGAACTTCACTATCTGTCTGCATTTATTGTAGTATTTGACAGACTTGGCTTGACCGTTTAATAGAAAAGCACGCTCTAAAAGCATTTATTAAACAAAATTTTTGTTTTTTTTTTCGTTAATCTGTACTCGTATAATACAGCAAGATTATCTTACTTTGTGCATATAATAAGGTGCTTTTCCATATTATAACTTCGTGTTCCGATTGTGATCTGCAAATGAAACGTTAACATTTTGTGCACTTGAATAAACTTTTTTCTTACATTAAAACAAGATTGATTTGAAATTTGATTTGGTGCCACAGAAATTTAAAAAGCGCACCGCGCACCCACTGAAGAATTTTTCGCACAAAAAATTTTAAAAAGCACCAAAAACGTTGTGAAATGCACAGAGTTGACAACGCTGATTAGAATAAAAACGAACGCTTATAGTAAAAACAAATAAACTCTGAGAACTTTATTTTTACATAGACATTTTTTGTTGTGTATTTGAAGCATGGATGCACTCGTTGTATGTTAAAAAAAAAGCACAAACGAAACAGTGATTAAAGCTGGATTCACTCATTGTTTCCGAACAAAATTTTTGTCCGCACAAAATTTTTTTTATATGTAGTTTGAAATCTCTCTTCTCGAGAGAGAGAGAGAAAATATTTTTTACGAACAACTCCCAACTTGAATTGGTTTAATTTTGTATCAAGTTGCATTAACATCTACAAGGTGGCAGCGCTACGGCTTGTGCCAATTTATTGCTACTGGCAATATAGTACGCTATTTACGTCAAATGTATTGTTTACATTTTTGAAAGTGAATTTAGTGTTTTATTCTGAATTAAACATATAAAAATTATTTTGTGAACATAAAAATAATTCAAATAAGAATAATTTATGATAATGAAAAGGAACATTCATAGTTTATAATTGTGAAAATAGTTACAAATATTTTTGATAAACATAGCTTACCAGATGCATGTTTTTGTTGCAATTTTGCTCTAGTGCTGCCACCGTGTAGACGTTAATGCACCTTCTTTTGTATTTTGTCCGGACAAAATTGAACTGAGATGCCAATAGCATCATAGTATTGAATAAAAGATTTACATAGTAATTTTATTCTGAGGAAATTTCAATTGTGGCTGCCATTTGATATATGTACATAGTTTTAATCATGATATAAAAAATACAAGGTAGTTTTATTCTCTCAATTTTCCCTAACAATCACTATCTGACAAGTATAAGGATTGTGACATTTTCCATAAAATTGTGCTACCGTATTAGTTTATACATTCCCTTGTTTTCAGTTTTGTTTGAAGTTGTGTGTGAAAATAATAATAAAATTTTGACTTCTAACAAAAATAAATAAAAATTTTTAAATAAAATACAAACATAAATCTAAAATATATAAAAATGATCCATAAAACATTCCCAGACTAAAATGCTACCGACACCATGTTTCAATGTGCCTTTAGTATAACGCGGATTAAAACGTTGGCTTTTCGGTCATCTAACCTGTCTTAATCTATCGGAACCTTTTAAATTAAATTTGGACTCATCGGAGAATAGTATGGAATTCCTTTGTGTGGTGGTCCCTTGCAAATTCCATCCTGGCCAGTCTATTTTTCCGTGATATAAAGATCTTTTTTTCACTTTTCTATGGTATACTTGCCTTCTGCAGCCTGCCTTTGAATCTGCGGGTAACATTTAATGGCAATTGTAAGGCAATGGTTCTTGACGACACGCATTGGTTTTTTTTTTATCAAACGTATTATTGCCTGGCCATCTCGTTTACTGGTTTTTCGAGAACGTCCACCTTTATGTTCTGTAACCAAAGTACCCGAACAACGAAAACGGCTTATAATTCTTGGTGAATGTCAAATTTGTTTTCAATTGTGGTCACTAATTGGCCGTTATTAAAATCAGCTATTATTTTTTCTTTTAAATACATTGAATAATTATATCGCGCCATTTGTTAGAGAAGTTACAAGTCATGTCCAGGACAAGTTTGAAGGCACGGAAACGATGTAAAACTATATGCAGATTTTCGCTATACATGCTTACTTTGATATTTAAACAAATAATGACATCTTTTGGAAGTAGTTTTTTTTATTGTAAATAATGAAGAATATTCAAGGTTGCGTGCATTAGTTTTGTCGCTGCATCCTGGGTCATTCTAGTAGAAATAATTATTTATATATTTTTAAACCACAAGCATCAAATTTTTTCCCTTTGGTTTTAATATATAAAGAGTCTTTTCTTTTAAATGTAATAATATTTTCTTTAAAATAGGCATTTGTTGGAATACTATCGTAAATTTTATTGATAAGCAAAAGTCTGTGCTTTTAGTTTTTGGTACCAAATTGGACCCAATTGGGCTGGCTTTACAATAGTTGGTAGCCTGTTAAACCTAACCTAACATGGGTTTCAAAACGACCACAGATACCTACTTACATCAGCTTATTATATCTAGCTTTTTCTAATATGAACAATGCACTACACATTTCAGAAGAAATCCATTCTAGGAGTAAATTCCCTTATTCAACTGTGTGGCAACGCCTTTTTATATTTCTCTCTAAAAATAAACTTCAAAAATCCTTATTACAAATAATAAAAAGAGAATGAAACTACCTTGTTTTTTTATATCATGGTTTTAATAGTTATTAAAAAATAAGTAATAATTTTAATATGGAATTAAATGAATTGATTGCCCAAAAAATTATTGAAGAAATGAAACACCCAGTAAGAGTGTGTATGTACGATGTAATGTGTAAAAATAATCCATTGCTCTTCTTTGCTTTAAAAGTCGTTTCACTGCAACTCTTTTTTTAATTTTTGTTATATACATATGTACTGGGCTAATAATAATGCAAAAGCAGTTTTCTTTTTTTCCATTATTTTCACACAATATTTACTAATAATTGAGAATATGTAAAATACGCCAGGAAAATAAACCAAAATAATAACAAGCAGTACTACCACCTTGTAAAACTAATAGATTTTTTTTTTACATACGGCAGTTCTGATTTTCCGCAACATTTTTTTGCAATTTTTTTTGTCCGGACAAAAATTTTGTTCGGAAACAATGGGTGACTCCAGCTTAAGAGATAACTTATTAAAGTTTGATTGTGTTTGTTAAAGGCTGGTGTACTAAAATCTCAAATGCGTTAGACACACAGCATTTTGTTTTTAAGCGAGTATATTCGAATCATCAAAACAAGCACTCGTTGCAGCTCTCTGCTTCATATAATGAGAAATGATTCTTCGATATTTTTTCGACGTACAATATTTTCTTCAGTCACATTCAAGGCAGCTGTATAAAGCTGCACATTCAAGAATCAAAGATTTTTTTTTGTCATTTTTATTTTTTGATTATTTTTATTTTGTACATGTCAAAACTTGAAAAAATGAAAAATGAATTTCGGAATTAAAATAGCTTGCATAAGTCGTGCCTTTTTCTTTTGATTCACGTAGCGGGAACTTCGTCCAGACAAGCAGCATATGACATTATATATGGTATAGTACTTTGCTCTATTACTCCTGTAAATAAATGAGCAAATGGACCGGAAGCATAAATGCCCACATCGTCACCAGTATGGCGGCTATGTCCTGTGTTGATGTATCCAGGATATTGAAAGTCTTAAAATAAAATAACAGTCAGCTAAACAGCAAAATTCTTTTAATAAAAAAAATATATGTATATATAATTTTTTATTTACCAGCATCTATTGTTATATTTTCCAAATTCAAACGTTTGCCGTTCTTATCCAAATACTGTTGGGAGCCCGTGGCATAATTCAATATGAAATATTTTTCGCTATTGATATCATCAGTACTTCGAGTAAGACCCAAAATATCATCACCCCTGCCCGGATAACCTGATATGGTTAAGGAGTGTCCGTGATTGGCTGACGTCACTATTAAAGTATCCTTTTCGCTGGTAATTTCTCTAGCTCGTTCGACAGCTTTGGCAAGTTCTAAAGTTTCATCGAGAGATATGGCAGCTTTGTTCTCATAATGAGCAAAATTTATTAAACTACTATCAACGAACAGAAAATAGCCTTTAGGATTGCGTTTCATTAATTTAATTGCTGTCTCGGTCATTTCGGTTAATGTTGGCTGTTTAAGAGGATCAGCTTTCAAATGATAGTGCATATTATTGGATTCAAAAGTTCCCATGATATTCGTAACTTTTGTTATGTCTAGGTTCATTAGTTCTTCACGGTTGGTTACAATCGCACCCTTGGGATGCAAACATTGCCAGAGGTACAAGAGAATTTTTCCATCCTTACGTATACCATAATTGCCGTGTACATCCTGTACAGTATTAGGTAAGAATCTTGACATCCCACCACCCATTAATATATCAAAATTCCGTCCAGGTTTTTGGGTTACCAGTTGTTTAGCAATATCCGTACATTTTGTAGGATCAGCTCCATGTGATTCTACATGGGCATCACTTTCATAAAAACGGTTGGCTACATGAGCATATAGACCACTAGGACTGACATCTGTCAGTGAGTTGGTTGTTATGAAACCGGTAGACTTTCCAGCTTTTTGAGCCCAAGCTGCTATAGAAGATACATGATTCATAGAATCCATACTTTCGGTACAGTTGTTGAAACGAACATTGGCATTGACACCAATTGTCAACATATTACCCTTCACGCCACATAAAAAAGCAGTAGCGGCACAAGCAGAATCGGCCACCTGAGTATTGGTACAATAAGTCTGAAGAATAAAATCAAATGTAAACGGTGTGCGATATATTATTGATATCTTTTACTCGCAAAACAAAAGTGTTGAAAAAGTGGATCTTATTAACGGTCTAAATTCAATTTACCTTGCTTAAACCAATGAAGGGGAATTTTTCAAAACTTAACATTTCTTCTTCGCCCCTCTGGCCCTTTCTTTGACCTTGAAGAATTCTAGCTGCTGTCACGGTATTTAACGACATGCCACTGCCCATAAAGAATATTATATTTTTGGCTCTATTCGTATTCAGCTGTTGCTTTCTTATACTGTTTTCCAACTGTTGGAGGCCAACTTCTTTCCAAAATTCTGGATTTCTTTCTTCTATAGGTGTTAGATTCATAATTCCTTTGTATGTGCGACTTTTAGAACCAACATTCTTATTACCAGAATTTTCCATGGCAATAATTTGGGCCGCATTACAAAGTGTTAGCACCAAGAGCTGAAGGAACATTGTAATCAAATCGAAAAATCAAAACACGAAAACGTTTTTAACAATTAGTTAAGAATATGTCTAATAACTACTGAGCTATATGCGATACCGCGTTCTTTTATGCCATTTTGGGGTTTTATCTTTATTGTATTATAGTTATATTTTATGGCTTACGAATTATGTTCTTTTATAATGCGCAAATATTCAGAACATTTTTAATGAGAAAAGTTTTCAAATATAACAATTTAACAGACTAACCCAAATTGGCGTGCAACTTAATTTGACGACTAGATTTTATGCTATGGTAAGTATTTTAAATAAGTGCCATGAACAGTGATGTTCATTATTCACTATACAAGTATAGGCTAAAAGCAACTGTGTGATTACCAATTGCCATAAAAATTGAGAAACCATTGTTTTGTAGCACAATTACTAAGCAAAGAGTAAAATTTACTCCATTTGACCACTGGGTAATTGATTTGTATCAGCAACTCCCTTGACGACTTTACCAAACAATGAACCAATTCCAAGGGGTAAACTAACTCACAATTCGCCAGCGCTGGAAGACTTTTGGCAAAATGAGTCATAGATATACGAGTACATCAGGCCTGGACGGCTAAAAATCTAAAATATCCTTCAGACTATCAAATGGATGTATGCTGAAATATCGGCTTTAAATAAAGCGGCCAGATGGCTGATGTTTCAAAAAATATTCGGCAGGGATATCATGATAGTAACGGACAGCAAAGTCGCCATCAACTCCCGGATTGGCGTATACACTAATTCCAGCCTGGTCTAAGAATGCCGGACATCTTTAAACAGGATGGCGAGACAATCTAATATAACCCTAAAATGGGTACATGGACACGGGTCCAACAACGGCAACAACTTCGCTGATGATCTATCTAATAAGGGAACAACCCTAGAGGATAGGGACAGAGATCTCTTGTGTGGACAATCCTTATCAGAATGGACAATCCTTATCTGAAAAGAATGAAACTCCACACGCTAAAAAGTGCCCTAGCCATTTCTTACATCAAGGAATCTGTGGCCGCACATTAACTTTAAGAGAATGGGGCAGCTATTAAAACTGCCCAAATCTCACCTGAGAGTCACTGTAGTAGTCATCACTGGATATTGCCCGTTTGGGCACCATGCCAGGAGTCTAGGCTTACCCTATAGTGACTGCTGCAGAAATTGCGAAGACGAGGAAGAGAAGGAGACAATCTTTCATCTCCTCGGAACATGCCCGGCATTGGAGCATCATCGCCTAAGATACATAAGCGAGAGGAGCTGAAATACCCTATCATGTCTGGCCTCGGTCAATCCAACCGTGTTAGCTTTTTTCATAAGGGGCAGCGGATGGCAAGTACATCCACATTAAGCAGTTTGCCACCTTTCCTTGCCTTTTCACCTTTCCTTTCCCTCTCCCTCACTCCCAAACTGTAGCAGTTCTTTTTAGCGCTGCGATAGTCTGACCAGAGGCTATTATTTTCTGGTACCAAGGGAGCCGGGAGTCCCAGGAACATTGTTCTCGCTGGCCCTACACCATGGGGGAGAGCATGCGCCATTTAGCATGTGATTGAAAATGGTACCCATGCATGACAACCACAGAATGCCCTGGTTTGGAATCCGCCAAAGCAAAACCTGTTCCCCGGGGGAAGACCTTTGACAGATAGCTAGCACCTTACGCGCTAATTTAGGTTACACTGTAAGATATCTGAACAGAAATCTCTGCTATTTTTAATACGAATATTTTGCGATAAAAGATAATTTGTTATCTTAACACTTTCATATATTTAAGAAAATTATGGAACTACTATTCAGTTTATTTCACAGTTTTTTGTAAATTTTTGTGAGTTTTTATACTTCCATTATTTACAAATCATTAAAAATATAAATAAAACCAATAAAAATATAAACCAAAGTAAACAAAACCTATTTTTTACAACATCTTTTGTCAAATCTCATACATATTTTCGAAAACAGTAAAAATACCTGATTATAAGTCTACTTTGGAAATGTACTCTGTTCCCGATCGGATATAAGAGATAGTATAATTTGTAAAGACAGATGGAGTAAAGTACGCCTTACACTGTTTCAAAAAACTGAGACACTTGAATGCTTTTTCAGTGCAGCGAACCTTACACTGTATTTTCATTGCAAGAACATCAAAAGCATCCGATTCCTCAATATTTATACCATTCATGAGTACAGATTAGAGAGCGGCTCAAGCGCAAGAAAAATCTCTTACAAGAGATCATAATATTTCTAAGTTCTCATTGTCTTCTTTCACATTTCAAAACAAACAATTCAGTACCGCAATGCTCTAAACACATAAACGAATACTGTCTTATAATCGTTTAGAGCAAACAGAACCAAACACAAATAGAACCGACTGAAGTAGAATAAAATTGAAGTAAACCCTGAACAAGAATTTATATTTGTGTTTTAATGAGCGACACGATGGGCGACGTGGTCTTCAATTTAAATTTTACATGTCCAGGGTGGGCCAAAAGAAGCCTTCCAATGTTGTTTGGCTCTCATATTTTTTTTTTCTTTTTTTGAAATAACAAACTTCGATTCTTTTTGATTATGTGTATTTAAACCTTTAGCATTTTATTGGCCAATTCGAGAACATGATATCAGCCAAATGGGCGCCGCCACAATCTTGAGAACGAAGTGGAGATGATTTTTCAACCAAAATCATATCAGCGGGTATGTGAACAAGCAAAAATAATACTTCTAGGCCACGAAATTCCATGATTAATGCAGAAGGAGCCATTACAGCCGTTCCAAGTGACTGCATGGTGTTCCCCCCGGAGAACAGGTTTTGCCTTGGCGTATTCCTAACTTAAGCGCTCTGTTTTTCGGGGAAAAGAGGGGAAGGGGTCCCTCGTTTGGTGCGGCAAACAAAACTCTAGGAAGCCACATGACTTATGTTGTGTTGGCTTCCGAAACCCTTACCAAGGGTATAAATTGGTAAAACGGGGATCAGCATGGCCCCCGGGAAGTTCTGCTTGCGGTTCGACCCGGGCTGATCATGGTTGAGGTGCTTACCTTGGCTGAAACGTTCTGGCTGTGGTTGAAACCTAAAACGCAGGAAGGGAGTGTTAGTATCCTTGATAATTGTTTGGTGATGGCTTTTTTCGAGGGCTAACAATCTCCCGAGGATCTGTTGCCTATACAACAGATACGTGTACTGTAAGGAACCAGTGGTGATGATTGACGGGTGAGTTGGTTTAAGGGCTGATGCTCTTAGTGGGCTTCGGCCTACCAACTCATTAAGCCTTGTCCTCCATTGATTGCTGGGAAATTGCATACATGAGAGATTAGAAAGCCCGAACTCCTCAACAAGAAGTTGTTCATATGACCGCAATCATATGACAAGAATTGCTACCTGTGTGAGCCTAGCAAGCCACACGGGGGCGGTGGTGAATCGTGAAAAATTCACTTCGTGGAATTGATCCACCATCAGGTTAGGCCGTCAAGGCAGGTACTGATGTAAATCATTTTCACAGTTGACTGCATGTTGTGCACTGTTCACGTTCGAGGACGCCGTTGGTCAAACGACAACAGTAGATGGTGCGCGCAATAGAACGAATTAGGACTGGAGAACATGTGGTTCCAGCAGGACGGAGCAACAGCACACACTGTGCGGGCCACAACCAAGTCGCCTCCTCTCTCGTGTTGGCGTTTTGCACTGACCGCAAGATTGCCGATTTAACCGTTCCATACTTTTTTTTAAGTTCCATATTTACGTGAACAAGTCCGAAACCCTGGAAGCCCTCAAGGACAACATTCGAAACGAATGGAGAATCTGTCGCCCGAAATTCTTGCGGAAGTGATGAGAAATGCCATAAAACGAGCCCGTATAGCACACAATTGTGGCGCAGTCCATTTGGCCTATAACATATTGTCGAATCCAAATATATGTAAGTCAAAGGTGACTGACTTAGTAATCTAACAAATTACAGCCCAAGTCACTGAACGGAACGGGCTGGAATTTGGCATGCAGGTAGGTGTTATAACGTTGGACCCGCCAGGAAAAGATTTTGATTAATTATCCCCAAGGGAAAATTTTTTGTAACTCCAAATTCTATAACGTTTGGGATCTTTCTAAGCCCATTTTGGAAACTGTGTCAAAAATTACACGGACTTTCGGGGAAATTAAACGTGATTCCCAAAAAGTGCGTTTAGCGTTAGCGTCGCCAGCCGCTAAAAATCGAGGCCTATGTTATTTGAAAAAATATGAATATTATGTTACTGAAAATCGAGGCAATGAGTAAATCGAGGTAATAAATTTTTTCATTAAAATTTTCAATGCATATAGTATTATAGGGAGATACCCCTGACGTGTCCCGTTTAGCAAGTAGTGCTTAATTCTGGTTTTTATTAAAATTGCCGATCCTTCACATCATCTTCCACGGAGAGTTTTTGTGTCATATAGTATGTAGCCATTAATTTTGAAATTTGTTGGTTTGCTTTTCTAGAAGCTAATAGGCCAAATCTAGTAAAAGGTGGTTGAATTTCAAGGGCCGATGTTGATTTTGAATAAAACACAAACTATTTAGGAAATTATTGTAATTTTATTTTATTATGATATATTGGTATTACTCAATTATGTATGGAACAAAATATTGGCCAAATGGGCGCCGCGACTACGGCGGCACACCTCCATCCGATGGTCCAAATTTTCGATGACCCTGAGGCATAATGGAGTTTCTATGCCGTTAATGTGCCGAGTTATCTCATCCTTTAGCTGTTGAATTGTTGCTGGCTTATCGACGTACACCTTTTCTTTCAAATAACCCCAAAGAAAAAAGTCCAACGGTGTCAAATCACATGACCTTGGTGGCCAATTAACATCGCCATTACGTGAGATAACACGGCCATTGAATTTGTTGCGCAAAATAGCAATTGTTTCGTTAGCTGTGTGGCAAGTGGCACCGTCCTGCTGAAACCACATATCGTCTACATCCATATCTTCCAATTCGGGCCATAAAAAGTTCGTTATCATCTCACGATAGCGAACACCATTCACAGTAACTGCCTAACGGGCCTCATTTTGGAAAAAATACGGCCCGATGATGCCGCCAGCACATAAACCGCACCAAACAGTCACTCTTTGTGGGTGCATTGGTTTTTCGACAGTCACTCTTGGATTCTCATTCGCCCAAATGCTGCAATTCTGTTTATTGACGAATCCACTGAGGTGAAAATGTGCCTCATCACTGAAGATGATTTTCTTCGAAAATTGATCATCATTTTCATACAAAGTCTGGATAACTTTAACACGTTGTTGGATTGTGTATCTCTCCATGATTCAAATTGAATAAGTCTGAAATAGAGAAATATCAAATAAAATTCAGAAAAAAACTTGGCGTTTAGGCGTGGTTCACATTCAACATCGGCCCTTGAAATTTAACCACCTGATACTTTCGGGATTTCGCATCACGGCTAGTCGATTTTGACGAGATTTCCCATACAAAATGAAATCCAGATTTTGACGAAATCTCGTAGATTTTTGGAAGTACTCTATTACACAACTGTGATTTTGTTTACAACAGTACTTTAAAATACTACGCTGCAATAGAAAAAACTATACTTTTACATGATTAATTCATTGTAATATATTTATTGCTGTCAAATGTTTTTCAAAAGAGATTTTATGAAAGTGAAATCTTATTAGATGTCAAACAACGGAAGTGTAAACGGTTAAGATTTTGTTGAAGATTTTCATTCAAATCTACTGAATTTTGGATAGATGTAAATAAGTGCTTTGTGTCTAAAAATAATTTTACGAGAATATTTGAAAAATGCATTTAATCAAATATCAACACGTGTAACATATAAATTTCTATGTTTGTAAATTAATCTTCTAATAACATTAAATTGTTGCCAAAATTAAACGTCTACAAGATGCCATCAAAATAACAAGATAAAAGCAACAAAAACAATAATAAAACATTATAAAACGTCAAATTACTAAATGAACGACCAAAATATTTAAAATCGCCACAAAAAAAAGAGAGAGAGAGAGAGAAATAAAACAAAAGAAAATAAACAAACATGAAAGATACACAAACTTTTAGTTTAAAATACATAATAAGACACTCTAACAGATAGACAAACATAAATAAGTATCATCGTCAACAAATCACATCTTGCCCTAGGGATAATTAAAACGTGCGCCATAAACTACAAACCAAAAAAAAAAAAAAAAAACTTACGTCTGTACTCTTGCCAGAAAAAGTATTCGATCACTTTTATCCAAAAAGTTTATACTCCCAAAAAAATTTGTTTAGGTTAGGTAGGCATTCCGCTGGAAGTTTATACTCCCAAAAAAATTTGATTAGGTTAGGTAGGCACTCCGCTGGAATCCCAGTGTATCCTGTGGCTCTCCAGCTCACTTGGGTCCTAAATTTGGTCCCTTTGTGTTTGCCTGTATGAAGGATAGATGCGAGATAGAGATGAAAAGGGATATAGTGAATAGGGATATAGATATAGTATATATAGGTATATAGTTAGAAGGGAATAAGGTGGAAAACTGTTCTGGGTGGCGTTGCATGCTATTGTCAGCTAGCCATCCGCTAGTTCTTATGAATGAGGATAGCGCGGTCAGGTTGACTGAGACCAGACGTGATAGCCTAACTATTACAGCTCCGCTCGCCTAAATACCTTAGCTGGCAATGCTCCAATGCCGGGCTTGTTCCGAGGAGCTCGATCGTCTTCTCCTCGTCTTGACAACTTCTGCATAAGTCGTTGTAGCGTAAGCCCATACTCCTGGCATGGCTCCTGAACGACCAATGTCCAGTGATGACTGCCACTGTAACTCTCTGGGTAGTTTTAAGTGCTCCTTCTTTCTCCTAAAAAAAATTAATAGTACACTTTTGTTAAATTTTTTTTTTTTTTTAATTATGTATTAATTTATTTATTAGCTATTTTTAATTCACTCTAAAGTTTATTGATTTATAAAAAATAATGAGAAAAAAAAACTTGGAAAAATCTAAAAACTCACAAGATAAAGTATTCGTACTCTTTAACTACAAATATAATTACGTACAAAATTATATGAAATATTACGAAACTCGTCGGATATCCCTTACGATTAAGGACTTCTGTAAGCCGATTTGCTACTACTTTAACTAACTGTGAAGTATCATTTGTACTTATTTTAGCCCACTCAGCCATTACAACACTTTTTAACATTTCCTTTGATTTTATTTTATGTTGACGAATTCTCCGCTCAAGTAAAGCCTATAAATGTTCAATTGGATTGAGATCGTGAAACTGAGAGATTGATTTTAATTGATTTTTTATGTTGTAGAGCAGCCAGTGCTTTATATTATGCGGCTTATGTTTACGATCATTATCCTGTTGGTCTGCTCCAACGTCCAATTTTTTTTTTAATAACAAACACAAAAACTGCGAAGCTTTTTTGCTTGTCTGCAGTAACACCCAGGGTCTGCTTGACTGATGCCAAAATTGCTCGCTTCTCACGCTCAGTGCATTAAGAAGGTCATGTAGAACGCGGCCTTAGCTAAATAAAATTGGTCGATTTGAAGTTCTGAACAACGTACTGCACTGATAAGTGGCTTCTACCTATAGTCCGATCTATTTCATGATAAAATATACCTTCATCCCTTAGCTTTAGTATAATTTTGTACTCATCAGGCCCTATTTCTTTGGACTCATCCCAAATTAAAGCTTGCATAAAGTCAATAAATCAGTTTCTAGGCAAAAACTTCTTCAAGTTCTCTTACACGACATTTTCATACCTCGGGTATATATGGACCGATATCAGAAATTTTAATTTTCTGTAACTGCTTTTAAGCAAAAAATCATATTATTTAAGTTCGCTTAAGCGACATTTTCATTAAAAAATCAGTTTAGGCTATATCTCGAATGCATGTATATAGACCGGTATCGGAGCCATGCAATGTGTAAAATATAAAATACACGCATTTAAATGTGAACATTTATTTTGACAATAGCAATACGATACGACTGCAGGTTGTTGTCCATACTGATTTTTTTGCCGCAGTCGAATTAAACTAATTTCTATTTTTCTTGACTACAAAATAAAAACAGTGTGACCAATGTATACAAAAAATAATTTAGCTCTTCGATATACTTTATTTTCTAATATAACATAAAATAATAATTAAATTTAAATGCTGTTTTAAATAAATTAATAAATATATTGGTAATTTTGTTCCATACATACTTACGGCCGTATTCATAAAATATATTATGTTTCTTAAACACTTATTTGACAAACTTTCTCTAAAAATTTGTCAAATAACCGTTGTTTAGTAAACAGACAATATTTTTTATAAATAAGGCAATTAGACTCAAAACACGGAAAATTAATTTTATTAAATAAGTAGGATGTGAATAGATACATATGCATACACCAGTTGATTTTACATCATGTACTCGTACAAGTAGTTAATTTCTTTAACGCTGTTCTCATTATAGATCAGAAGTTATATCCGATTATATTTTAAACTTTGAAGGCCCAACTAATCTGAGTTAATCGTAGTAAACGAAAACCTTTTTAAGTTAATTTACTCTTTTTATCTTTTAATCATGAAAGTTTGATATAAACAGATCAACAAATTTTGTGAAGCTAAAATCTCTTAGATGGCCACACTGAAATATAATTTTTTGAAAATGAATTTATGTTTCTGCCGTGTTCAAAAGAATTCAGTAGTGTCCTACACGACTACAATTGCCGGTTTCAGCATTTGATGTTGTGAAGTCGTGTAGGCGCTGTGGTCTATGTGTTTAATACTTAATAATATTATTAAATTAAAGCAAAAGAACAAAAAAAATTTTTTTCACAAATTTTAATACAAAATTTCCCCCCCAAAAAAGTGGCTTTTTTCGAAATTTTGGATACATCTCAACTATACGTGAGCCGATTTTACTGAGTTTCAATAGCAAACCCATGAATCGATGGAGTAATAGAATGGTGAAAGAAAAAAGTTTCTTTATCTAATAGTTTTCTCACAAACGATATTTCAACGGCCGACAGACGGACGGACATCTTTAATACTGATTCAGAATATATATGATTCAGAATATATTATACTCGTACCCTCAACATTTTTATGAAGGGTATAAAAACTAGTAAAACGGATGACACAACATTGGTAAAAAAAACTATCGAAATATTTGATTGAAATTCTTGTAGACGATTATAATAGTGTAGTGTACGCATACTTTTTCGAGTAAGTGTTCGTGTCTATAAAAGTACATACATATGTACGAGTATTATACAATTGTTCGGATACGTTTTTGTGCATTATTAAGAAAAAAATAGAGATCATGATTGTTTGTTTTAATTTTTCTACTGCTGACTTAAAATTTAATTTGTTTTTAGGAAACATTCTTGAAAAATATTTTTGTAGTTTTGAGAAGAGTATAAAACTAACGACTACATCGTTTAGGCGACAGACCAAAATACTTTTTTTTTCTATGCCGCATCGCATCATTTAGACAAATTTTTCAATATTTTTTTTCGTACATTGCATTGAATATTTATATGCGTTTTATTTACTCGTAAACAAATGAAAAGTCGCATGGACAGACAGACAGCCGGACGGACGAACGGACGGAATAGCTGATAGTATTCGTAGAAGAAAATTAATGCAAATTTATAGCACCTCTTGTACTACAAGAGATAATTTGAAATAAATGAGTGAGTGATACTTCACATTTGCTACACGATCGCAAAAAAAAAGAAGAAAAAAAGCAGTAATAAAAGTGTTCGGTTTTCAAAACATCCTTCGCTGTGACAGAATAAATTTAATGTTGTCGCTTTGGTGTCATGTTTGTTTGCCGGCGGTATTTTTTAAAGTTGACATTTAAGAGTTTTATGAGGCTTATTTTACGGCTAAAGGAAATTAATTTGCGTTTTGAAATCGTAAGAAATACGAATCGAAGAAAAATCATTTTTTATGGGGATGCTGCTTTATTATGTACGGGTATTTATCTCTCTCTATTGGGGTCGATTAAAACCAATAAAGTATATTTCTGTGTAAAAAAATTAAATAAAGGTTGAACCAACCATGATGCACGATGTTATAGCACAACTTAAATTGGCGCGTTAAACGTAACTTATCTGTCAAAAATCCCAACCAAATAGCCTAGTGTAAGAGCTTTGCAATTGAAAAATCCAATTCTGAGCTGTTAACAGTTGTAAAACAGCACTCGGCTGAAGAACAGTCATCGTAATTATTTGTTAAAGCCCAGTTCAGACTATTATACTGTGTATTAATACTTTTCAAAATTCAAATAATACGTGCAAGTCTGGTAGTCTGAATGTAATCCATCATACATACGAAAAATAATACGATAAAAATTTGATATCCCATACGACTTTTTTGTGTTTTGAAACTTTTCAAAACGATAATACCAAGGTGCATTAAAGTACAACAAAAACAGGCATGTGGTAAGCTATGTTTGCCAAAAAATATTTGTAACTATTTTCACAATTATAAACATTGAATGTACCTTTTCATAATTATAAATTATTTTTATTTGAATTATTTTTATGTTCACAAAATAATTTGTATGTGTTTAATTCAGAATAAAACACTAAATTCTCTTTCAAAAATGTAAACAATACATTTGACGTAAATAGCTACATGCCGTAGTGCTGCCACCGTGTAAACGTTAATGCACCTTGGATAATACTTTTCATTGGATCAGGGTTGTGTCTTTTAGCAAACCAGCTGTTTAAAGATTTCGTAGCCGTGACGGCACCGATAGTATTTTTTGCCGTTAGAAGACAGCTCGAAATTTGGGATTTAGGTGTCGTATATAAATGTATTTTGCTGATGCTATATGTAGAACATAAAATATATGTAGAACGTAAAATATATGTATATATGTAGAACATGAAATATTTAGCTGCTGAAGATTTTCAAGCGCCGACAGGTCTACCGCCTACGGCGTAGAAGCGAAGCAGTCGTGTAAAGTTTTATGTTAGCTATTTGCTGAATATACATTTATTGAATTTTTGATGAACTTTTATAATTTATTAAATTAAATTTTTGGTTTGTACATTTGTATAACCCGTTGTACAAATGTACAAACTAAAAATTTAATTTAATATTTGCTGGATATATAAAACAAAGTTGAAAGCTTTTACATATTTAGGTGCATGTTATAATAATTAAAATTCCCGAAATGAGCGAATACATATGCATGTGATTACAGAAAATCTACTGCTGCAACAACTTCTAAAAACATATTTTTTTCGGCTCATCATTTTCCAAATTTGTTAGTTTTATAATTTCATTTCTTGTTTAAAATTGTTCATCACTACATTTTTATCACGAACAAATTTTTACCAATTTTTAGGAACTTAAATCAAACTTAAACACGATAAAATAATTAATATTTATTGTTTTGTAAAAAAATATGATCAGCTGTTTTCTTTTCTACTCAAATTTATTGGTTTATATCAAGTGAGATGGTGTGAATGCAAAATCTAATTTACGTTAGACTTTTTGACAGTCGCAAGAAATGTGTTTAGACTTTCATCTCACAAAATCGAATGAAAGTATTTATACTTGTATAATAGTCTGATCGGGCCTTAAGTGCGGTCCGGCTTGTTGTTTTGGTTGTCCGGTCTTTGAGAGTTTTATATCTCGCTCGCACTGGCTAACGATTTGCCTCAACTAACTGTATTGGTTTACAGTTTTTCCATAGGTATTTCGTTGTTAACTACGTTGCAACTTCTTATGTGAAAGTATTAGTCGTTATAATTAGTCGCAGCGACGCTACAAATGGGCTGTTAATACTATCTTAGGCATACGAAGTCTGATCAAAAAACCGTTATTATCAAATTTCGTTATCGAACATACGTAGTTCGATTTTCACATTTTTTTTCTGTTATGTTGGTACACATGTCAGTTATATATATTGGCAATATCAGCCATTTTGGATTGTCAGTTTGTTTTTGACAGATAAAAGGGATAGTCGTGTTTTGTGTGCTCTTCGATTTTTTACTACCGTATTAAGTTTTGTGTGAAAAATGAAATTAAATGCGCAAGAATATTCGAAATGTTGACTGTGACGTTTGGCGAAGTCTACTATGAGCAGAATACAAGCTAAATTGTATTCTGTGGCCGAGAAGATGTCAATGACGATGCTCGTCCTGGTCGCCCGAGCACGTCAACAACCGAAGAAAACATTGAAGCAAGGAAGAAAATGATTTTGAATAATCGTCGAATCACTATCAGAGAGGTTGCTGATGATATTGGCATATCGTTCGGCTCATGCCAACCAATTTTTATGGATGTTTTAGGCATGAAACGTGCGGCTGCGAAGATTGTTCCAAAATTGCTAAATTTTTAGCAAAACAAAATAAAACTCCCTTCAGGAGCTGTTGAGCATCGTCAACGACGATCCAGGTTTCCCCAAAAAGATCATAACTGGTGACGAATCATGTATGTATGGCTATTATAGTGTATTTTATATTTAAATACTTTTTATTTTTATTTATATATTTCTTGTCTTTGTGAAACACTACTTCACAACGGAATT
The DNA here is from genome assembly GCA_914767995.1 of Thecocarcelia acutangulata. NCBI lineage: Eukaryota > Metazoa > Arthropoda > Insecta > Diptera > Tachinidae > Thecocarcelia > Thecocarcelia acutangulata. Next base: position 8,240,756 of record OU612098.1, on the reverse strand, counting down.
TTTTTTTGGTAAAACTGTATTATCAATAATTCATTCAAAATTCAAATATTGTAATGATTTAATTTTAAGAATGATATTGTTTTATTTTATAAGGAACGCTTTTTGAAAATAAAGGATCATAATTTTATCAGCCTAACAATCGGCTTTTATCAAAATAAGCATTTATTTGCTTAACAAAAACATAGTAAATAAAGGCATCAAAACTGCCTCTTAAAATTTATAACCAGTGGCGTTATTAAACGCCGGCACCTTACCCCCGGTATGCAGTTTTTTTTACACACATTTCAAACCCGCACTCTATACATCATATGGCGATCCTGCCAGGAATTATTATATTATCATTGAAACCAAAGCCCAATCATCGCAATGGAAGTGTCCAGAAGAGCCAAGATCGAAAAAAGCACGTGAAGATCGGTCAAATGTGAAGGTTTTGCTCATTGTTTTCTTCGACTACTTGCCACAAAGTCGTACGTTTAATAAGGAATACTAGCTTAAAGTTTTGCGCCATTTGCGCGAAACAATTCGTCAGAAACGCACAGAATTGTGGAAAAAACAATCATGAATTTTGCCGCATGATAATGCACCAGCTCACACATCGCTGTTTGTGCGTGAGCTTTTGGCCAAAAAACAAAACCGGATTCATGGAATTTACCCCCCGCTGAGTTTTTCCTCTTCCTAAAACTGAAAACCCCGATGAAAGGAAAGCATTTTGCTGCGATCGAGGAGAAAAAAAAAAGAAAAATCGAAACAGGCACTGTTGGCGATACCAAGCAGGGCGTTTCGGAAGTGTTTCGAGGATTGGAAAAAACGCTGGCCTAAATGTATCATCTACGAGGGGGATTACTTTGAAGGGGACAAGATAGTTATTGATGAATAAATAAATACTTTTTGGAAAAATGGAAAATACCGGTTAGTTTTTCATATCATACCTCGTGAGCACATTTTTCATGTCTCTAAAAAAGCATTCCAGTGCCTCGGGTTTTTAAAATGGTCTAAGAGGTACTTCACGCCATCCGACCTCCTTACTATTTATACCACCTACATTCGACCGAAAATGGAATACAACTCTCATGTTTGGGCGGGTGCAAGGCGAATTTATACATATTAAACGAATTCGCTATTAATTAGCCGATGCATCCACCTAATAATGAATTCGCCTTGGGTGAATGCAAGCTGAAAGGCAAATTCAGTACTATGTGTTTTGTTATTGTAAAACATATCGTGAATGTCAAAATTTGAATTCGCCTAAGATTGTTCAGCTGGGAAAAAGTTTTGTATAAACGTTAAATATAATTGTTTGTAATTAAAATCACAGATTATATTAGTTTTTCACCTTTAAATTCACACAAATTTTTTGAAATTGCCCTAAATCATACAAAAAATCTTCAGATTAAAATGGCGCGAAAAAGTTTGTAAACAAAAGAAAAATAAATTTGACAGTCTCATTGGAAAAAACGCGAGAAGCAATAAAATAATCACCTGAGCTGTTAAGTTTACCTAGTAATGAATTCGCCTTGGGCGGGTGCCTCAACGTCTAGTTTGTGGTTACTTAACCGTGTGCAGGAGATGGCGAAGAAGCTTATTAGTGACTCACTGGAACATCGACGCAGTGTAGGGTGCGTTACTCTGTTCTATCGTTACTACAATGGATTTGGCTCTAACGAGATTAGGGATTTTGTTCCCGAAACTCGTACATTTTTACGTAGTTTATCGTCCAGATCTCATCCATTTGTGGTGGACTGCCCGGGGAATCGTACTTTGCATTACAGAGAGAATTGGTTTTTCAGCCGTACGCTTCGCCTGTGGAATAAGTTGCCTGCAGACGTGTTTCCTGTCTGTTATAACGTTGGAAAGTTCAACTCAAATGTTCACAAACACTACTCCCTTTTTCCCCCTCCTCATAAACTATTTTCCTAGTTCTGCACTGCATATGTAGGGGTTATCCCCTGAGTACTGGTCTAAGATAAAAAAAAAAGAAAGCTCTATCATCCAGTTGCATTTTGTTAACTTTTTCAGCGCACATGTTTTATTTGGTAGATCGCACGATCGTGTAGGATAGTGTTACAGGGCCTTTAAGAAACAATTGTTAACAAAAAAAAAAAGAAACTAATATAATATTTTAAATATGTTTATTTGTTCCGAAGTGAGAAAAAACACTACTTTTGACTGGAGAAAAAAACATTTTAGCTGATTTTATTAAATGAAGGGTAGAGCCGGGCAAAGAAACCTAAACAGCCAGCAGCATCTAATTGGGTCAACAATCACACACATCATAAAAGTTTTTAACAAAAAAAAAAATTTAATCAAACAAGAGATTGTTTTTTATTGTTGTTTCTTTACAGTTGATGTAAAAAATGCTTGTTACGAGTGTAAATTTTTATTTTCTCTTTTTTGTGGTAACTGATAATAATAATAATACTTTTGAATTTTGTTTATTTTTGGTTAAACACTAGATAAGATTTTTCATGAAAATAAGCAAAAAGTTATTATTAATAAAAAGTGCCAAGTTCCCCAAATAAGAAATGTTTTACAAAAGCTGGCTTTGTATTGAAAAATTGAAAAGAAATGATTTCAAGTTTATGGGAATTTAAAATGCAAATTATTTCTTTTTTATGTTTTCAAGCTGCACAAATATTTAAGTACGAGTATTAAGCTGCTGCGTTTTGGTTTTCTTTATTTGGTCTTCGTTTTGTTCAAACAAATTGTCTATGACTACGAGTTACGTCATTTAATGGATTTTTATTACATAATTGTTTTGTTTAAAACAGCATAATTTTTCTTTAAGTAGTTGTCTTATTTTACCATTTGGATAATAATAAATGTTATGCATGAATTGAAAATTATTTAAAAATCTTTTATTTTATTTATCGAACTTGAGTGATTAACTAAAGTTGGTAACGGATGTGTTGGTCGTTAGGAGCTTGGTAAAACAAGTGTTTGGATCTGCTACAGCTTTATATGGAATGAAGGCAAAATATGTATTCATTGGAAGAGAAATCCGAGTGCAAAAATTCACAAGTGATCGATATTTTCGATTTTCTAAATAAAGGCCTCATTAGTTTTTACTTTCTGTTGCCGTTCTGTGACGTCCATTTCTGTAGCAAATATTTTACAATTACTTTTTCCGTGAAAATATTCAGCTGTTTTTTACAGTAGGGATATCATGATAGTAACGGACAGCAAAGCCGCCATCAAATCCCTGATTGGAATATACACCAATTCTAGTCTAGTCCAGGAAAGCCGGACATCTTTAAACAAGATAGCGAGACATTCTAACATAACCCTAAAATGGGTACGTGGACATGGGTCCAACAATGGCAACAACATCGGCAACGACTTAGCCAAAAAAGGGACAGCCCTAGAAGATAGGGATATAGACCCCTTTTGCGGACAACCATTAACAGCGTGCTGGAAAAGAATAAAACTCCACACACTGGAACGTGCACAAGAGCCCACATGCCTTACATCATGGAACTTGTGGCCGCATATTAACTCTAAGAGAACGTGGGAGCTACTTAAACTGCCCAGATCTCAACTAAGAGTGACTGTAGCAGTCATCACTGGCCATTGCCCGTTTGGGAACCATGCCAATAGACTAGGACTACCCCATAACGACTTCTGTAGAAGCTGCCAAGACGAGGAGGAGGAGGAGACGATCCTTCACCTCCTCGGCACATGCCCGGCATTGGAGCATCATCGTCTAAGACACTTAGGCGAGCGGAGATTCAATAGCCTATCTTGTCTGGCCTCGATCAAACCGACCGCGTTAGCCTCTTTCATAAGAAGCAGCGGATGGCTAGTATATCAGCATGTAACGCTACACTAAAAGGTTCCCGCATCTCCTTTCCATCCTCGCCCATCCTTTCCACCCACTATCATTTTCCTACAACTTCTTCTCTTCACTCCACTATTTTAGTTTTTCAGGCAATCACAAAGGGAACGACTACAGGACCCAAGTGAGCTGGACAACCTAGATTATTCCGGGGTATCCAGCGGCCTGCCTACCTAACCTAACCTACAGTAGAGCATAAATAAAAGAAAAACATTGGAATGAAGAATAAAATACGTACATAAATATGATCTTGTATGAACAAACAAAAATAAAAAAGAAACACATTAATAATTTAAAAATGGTGATCGAAAGGTCCACATTTTTCTCACAATCTGCAGAATTTATGACACTTCTTGTACAAAATATAATTTTTCCTCCGCTAAAATGATATTCTTTAGATAATCTATAGTTGCTTAATTGGAAAAAATGTATTAACTTGTAAAAATCTTTAATAGAAAGAAATTTTTTTTAGCTTTTGACAAAAAAAGAAAAAAAAATTATATACATTTGAATAAAAAATGAACGTTTCCATACCTGAAAAAATAAAACATGCACATATTTGGCCGTCACTTAAACCCAGTTCACACTATTATCCTGTGTATTAATACTTGTCAAAAATTCAAATAATACGTGCAAGTCTGATAGTCTGAATGTAATCCGTTATACTTACGAAAAATAATACAATAAAAATTTGACATCCCATACGACTTTTTTGTTTTTTGAAACTTTTTAAAACGATAATACTTTTCATTGGATCTGCAGCCGTATTCTGTAACTCGCTTAGCTAAAGCTAAAACTCGATCGCTAAAATGCTAAAAAAAATTAGGGCAAATATTTTAGCGATATCGCTAAATCTGTATTCTGTAAGCTAAATTTTTATATTTTCGCCGCTGCTAATTTGCTAATTGTATACTGTTTCTTTCTTTCTACTTGAATGAACTTCCGTTAAAAAGAGGTAAACCAAGGCGAATTCATTACCAGGTGAACTTAACAGCACAGGTGATTATTTTTTGCTTCTCGCGTTTTTTCCAACGAGACTGTCAAATTTTGTTTCTTTTGTTTACAAACTTTTTCGCGCCATTTTAATCTGAAGGTTTTTTGCATGATTTAGTGCAATTTCAAGAAATTTGTGTGAATTTAAAAGTGAAAAAGTAATATAATCTGTGATTTTAATTGCAAACAATTATAAAAGCTTATATTTAACGTTTATATAAAATTTTTTCTCTGCTGAGCAATCTTAGGCGAATTTAGAATATGACATTCACGATATGTTTTACAATAACAAAATACATAGTACTGAATTCGCCTTTCCGCTTGCATTCACCTGTATAAAGTCGTCTTGAGATAAACATAATGTAATAATTTTTGGCAATTCATTATAGTGTTACCTTACTTTATATTGTGCTTCCCGTAAATATTCTTAAAACTTCTCTTCAATAACGTTGTAAAATATGTTTTGAAATAAAAATCTTTATTATATAATAGTTATTGTGAAAGATCCATTCAAAATTTATTTTGTTTTTGACAAATATTACTTAAACAGCACTTAAGTCGATAAATTATAAGCAATATTTTTTCATGATACTACCAAATGTGGAATTTATGGGAAAATTTTCAAAATACGGCATCACAAAAAAGTATTTGTTTATTTACATTTTAAATAAACAAAAAAATGTTCATAAGGTTTAGAAAAAATTGTCTGCATTTTATAATAATAAATATTTAAAAAGTGAAAATGAGCACTTTTTATCAGCGTCGTAATATAATGAACTCAGTTTAATTCCGTTCGGAAACGGAATTGAATTATTTTTTTACTTCTTCAAAAAACGAAGAACTGAAAAATTTTCGGAATGAAATCATTTTTATTTACAAGAATAAGACTAGTAAATCATCTTTGTAGATTTTTAGCGATGGAGATTTAGCTTTAGCGAGTTACAGACTACGGCTGCAGGGTTGTGTATCTTAGCAAACCAGCTGTTTAAAGATTTAGTAGCCTACTATTTATTAGCCGATGGCGCGGCGTCACCGATAGTACTTTTTGTCGTTATAAAACGCTCGAAATTTGCGATTTAGCTGTCGTATATAAATGTATTTTGATCATGCAGAACATAAAATATTTTGGTGCTGTTAAATTTGCATCTGTTTTACATAATTATTATATTAGCTGCTAAAGATTTTCAAATGTCGGCACGTCTACCGCCTACGACGAAGAGCTCACCTGCCGCCGTGTAAAGTTTTATGTTGGCACATCTCTCTGCTGAATAAATCAAAAAATATGAATTGCTGTTTTCTTTTCTACTCAAATTTGTTAGTTTGTATCAAGTGTGATGGTGTGAATGCAAAATCTAATTTACATTAGACTTTTAGACAGTCGCAAGAAATGTGTTTAGACTTTTATCTCACAAAACCGAATGAAAGTATTTATACTTGTAAAGGGTGGTTAAATTTCAAGGGCCGATGATTTTGAATAAAACACAAGCTATTTAGGAAATTATTGTAATTTTATTTTATTATGATATATTGGTATTACTCAATTATGTATGGAACAAAATATCGGCCAAATAGGCGCCGCGACCATGGCGGCACACCTCCATCCGATGGTCCAAATTTTCGATGACCGAGCCGTCGAAAGTGAACGTTCGACGGCGACGAAGTGAAGGGTGAATTCTCGAATAGACCTGATTAAGTTTGGCAAAACTTCATCAAGGAATGCGTTTGCCTCATCAAAATCGGCAGACGCACCTTCTACTTGCACTCTTTTTTTTTAAATTATGGCTTCCCTTTTCTGCCAACGATGAAGTCAACCATTACTCGGGTTGAAAACAACACCAATTTCCACAGCGAACTTTTTAGCCTTTTCCAAAATTATGTTGCTCCCGATTCACGCATTTGTTTAAACCATATTGTTAGGGCTTTCTCAACTTTTGAACAGGCACCGCTTCGGTTTCTTTTTGTTGACAACTTCAACGTTTTAGATTTTTCTACAATTGAATCTTTACTTCTTTCATTTGTCTGCAAATTTCTCACACTATCTCTCAAAGAAATAACAGCATGCAAAAATAAGTTTTGGTTTTTTAAATTGAAAAAAACTAATTTATATAGCAGAAATTTATAGGTATGTATGTATATATGGTTTGATATATATTTATTTTGTTTACAGTTTTTTCTAAATTTTGAAATCAGTTGGAGAAAATTTTGAAGTGCTAGCAAGTCATCAATAACACATTCCGTGGCTTCGTAACACATCTTTTTTTTTGTTTTTTGTGTTTTTTTATTTTGGATGACCCCTACATATGCAGTGCATTGTACCAGAACTAAGAAAATAGGTTATGAGGACGAATAAAGAGGGAGTAGTATTTGTGAACCTTTGACTTGAATTTTCCAACGTTATACGTCTGCATGCAACTTATTCCACAGACGAAGCGTGCGGCTGAAAAACGAATTCTCTCTGTAATGTGTTGTACGATTCCCTGGGCAGTCGACCACAAATGGATGAGCTCTGGACGAACAACGCGTGCTTCGTCAAAATGTGCGGGTTTCGGGAACAAGGTCCCTAATCTCGTCAGAACAAAATCCATTGTAGTAACGATAGAACAGAGTAACGCACCCCACACTACGTCGATGCTCCAGTGAGTCAATAGAGTTGGATACCCTACTGTCACCGATAAGCTTCTTCGCCCTCTCCTGTACACGGTCGAGTAATCCCAAAATAGACTTTGAGGCACCGGCCCAAACATAAGAGTTGTATTCCATTTTCGGTCGGATGTAGGTGGTATAAATACGAGTATTAAGGAGGTCGGATGGAGTGAAGCACATCTTACACCGTTTCAAAAAACCGAGGCACTTGAATGCTTCTTTAGAGACATGAAAAATGTGTTCAGTCCAGCGAACGTCACACTGTATCTTCATTCCAAGAACATCAAGAGCATCCGATTCCTCAATATTTATACCATCCATGAGTACAGATCAAGCAGCATTTGTCGTTTGTTTGTGCGTCAATAAACAACACTGGGTCTTACGAGCGTTGAAGGCGACCCTGTTTGTACGACCCCATTCGAGACTTCGCTTTTTAGAATAAAAAAGCTTGCTTATGTTTTTTCGAGAGTTACTAAAGGAAGGCGTAGTATTTTTGTGCCATAAAAAAATTGAAAATTAAATTAAACATTTTTTGGACATCATGACACACCATAAAGTGTCACAATGTCCATGGACTGTACGACACGGTTTTTGTGTATGTTATGCCACTTTTTAAAATGTCATAATGTTCATGGACATTGAAAAATTACCAAATTATTACATAAATTATAAAGTTTTTCCGAAAGTTTATAAATGACTTCTGTTAAAGAATTAGTATTAATCGAATTTGAAGGGTTATAGTGGGATTCTGTTACTTTTAATGATAATGATAATCGTAAATTCTTTCGACAGTAATGATTATATACTCCTGCAATATAATTCTGACAACGTTAATCAGCAGTTTATTTGTGTCCCTGATAACAGGCAGTAACAGCTGATTTCGGGATATTGCTTAATAATAAATTTGATAAAATATTGTTATAATTATTGAAAAGGTAACATTATCTTAATAAAACTAACAGAGCCGTACTACAGGCCAAGTTTGACAAATACGAATTGTAGCTATTGAACGAATTTGATGGCATGCCCTCAGGCGGTGCTATCAGACCCAGTTTGATTGTATAATAGTGGCTTAAAAGACTGTTTCATTATCGTATTTTTAATATAAAAATATTGAATTTCTTAAAATAAAAAATAGGTTTTTAAGAATGAAAGGGAAAAATTCAAAATTCGTTGCGTTTTTATTGATATAACGATCTCTTCCCCCATTTTGGTGCGTTTTGTAACTTCGAAGTTGACAACGCTGCTAATACTTAAACACAAACTGCTGTTAGAGACACATACATATGTACATATGTATAAAAATATATAACACCTCTTGTTATGAAACCTCTTATTAATTCATAAACTTAAATACACGTGTTTTAACTCTTTAATGTTTTCACAGTTTTTTTTCTCTCTCTCTCTCTCTAGAGTCTCAATCATTTTTAATGTTGCGGGTGTTTACATGCCCATTATGTAGAATGTTTTAAGCAAAACAAAAAAAAAAACAACCAAAACATAAATATTAATAGCAGCAAATAAATAAAAAATTAAGAAAAATAAAATTTTTGTTGATATTTATTCTCAGATTATAAAAATTGATTTAAGGCGAGGCAGTCAATTCATGTCATTTCGGTAGGCTGCTTATTTTTTTCTTGTCGTCTTAAATATTTAACGATTTTTGATGCACACACGTCGTTGGAACTGAACAAAAATTATAAAAATTCAACATAATTTTTATTGATTAATTATTTTTCATTTTCAATATATTCGTTTTGTGTTTCAAATGTCATAATTGAAAAAGATCTTTTCTGGAAAATTGTTTTTAAGTGTCACGCATTGGCGCTGATCGTAACATGAGTTTGCGACAATATTTGAAAAGTGTGCTGAGAAGTTAAAATGTCATTGAGGTGGAATTGATAAAAACAATTTAAGATGTTTTTTTTTATCGACTTGAGTTTAAAATTAGAAAATTTGGAGATTTTTGTTTCGTAGGAAGTTAAGTGATGATATGGTAAATGATATGTACGTACACGTAAAGAAAAAGCCATAAATAAAATAGTTACAGCAACAATAGTATGTACAGGGTGGCTGATGAAAGCTGCTAATAGGCTATTAAGAATTCTAAGGTTTACTCACACTATTGTTGTGTTCAACCATACTATGTAACATTAAATCATTTTCATATGGTTATATATAATATTTTAAATTGCAATCGCAGATAAAACACTAATAATGATTTTGTTTTGTTGCAGGTAATAACGAGTGATTTGTTTGCTATTATCTTTTTGGCAACACTAGTTTTGACAGCTCACGCACGTTTTGTATCTTGTGTCACTGTCAAACATCTTCAGTTTGGTCTATAATTTAATCATGAATCGTCTTACAAATGAACAACGCTTGCAATTATTGAATTTTATTACCAAAATGGGTGCTCTGTTAAGAAAGTTCATCGCGCCTTCCATTTTATGGTCAGTTTAATCGACCTACTGAGGCTTCTATTCTGGCTATTGTAAAAAAATTTCGCACCAAATTTACATTGTTGGACATTAAACCACCAACACGCTTACGTAGAGTGCGAACTGAAGAAAATATCGCAGCCGTATCGGCCAGTGTTGGTGATGACCGTGAATTATCGATTCGGCGCCGTTCGCAGCAATTGGGCCTCTGTTACTCCACTACGTGGAAAATTTTGCGGAAGGATTTGGGTGTGAATCCTTATAAGATATAGCTGGTGCAAGAATTGAAGCCAAACGACCTACCACAACGCCAAATTTTTGGTGAATGGGCTCTTGAAAAGTTAGATGAAGATCCACTTTTTTATCGAAGAATTGTGTTCAGCGACGAGGCTCATTTCTGGTTGAATGGATACGTGAACAAGCAAAACTGCCGTATTTGGAGTGAAGAGCAGCCAGAAGCATTGCAAGAGCTACCAATGCATCCACAAAAAACCACCGTTTGGTGCGGATTATGGGCTGGCGGTATCATTGGGCCGTATTTCTTCAAAGATGATGCGAATCACAACGTTACTGTGAATGGTGAGCGCTACCGTGCGATGATAACAAACTTTTTTTTGCCCAAAATGGAAGAGCTTGACTTGCATGACATGTGGTTTCAACAACACGGTGCCACATGCCACACAGCACGCGAAACAATGGACCAACTGAGAGACGAGTTCGGTGAACAGTTTATTCAATTGGCCGCCCAGATCGTGCGATTTAACGCCTCTAGACTATTTTTTGTGGGGCTATGTTAAGGCTAATGTCTATAGCGACAAGCCCGCTTCGATTGACGCACTGGAAGCCAACATTGCCAACATTATTCGTGAGATACCGGCCGAAATGTTGGAAAGAGTATGCCAAAATTGGACTAAGCGGATGGACCATTTGAGGCGCAGCCGCGGCCAACATTTGCATGAATCACACATTAAATTATATCGACCCAACTATCGATCCAAATAAATATTGCATGCATTTTTCTGAATTTTATGTGTTTTTTTTTAAATTTCCGATAGTTCTTATAAAATCACCCATTAGATACTTCCAGATCAAAAAGGAAATTGTTGCCTCAATTCCAATCAGACGCATGCATTTTACAACATCAAAATATGTCATAATCTATCTCTTTGTTTTATATATGAGTATTGTGTTGATTATTACAGTATTGTCTTATTACAATAAAGCTATATGTGACACTATTATGATTGCTTAAATATAATTTATGAAAAAGTAGGATTGGTTGAAATAATAATATGATTGAGTATGATAGTAATATGGTAACTTCAATTTGTTCTTTGGCTACTCACTATTACAACAATGTTGAAGCTGAATATAGCATAGCTATACATACAATATTTTTAACAAAACTATAGTCAGTCATGGCAATTACGTTTTAAATATAACAATGTAATATTGTCAAAAACAATCATATAAATCAACAATAGTATGTTGCCCAAGAATATTGTCGTATCAACCACATGTTTTTTTTCTAAGTGTACATATGTTAGTCTATGTTATAAAAGTTAATTAAACTTGAGAAAAATAATACAAAATAAAATTTAATAAACTAACTGAACAAAGAACTAAAGTAAGAAATAAAAAACTCATCAGCTCAATATTTTGTTTTTAAATACAACTTATTTTATTTTTATTTTATTTTTTTTTTGGCTCAAGTTTTTATCGAAGACGTCATATCTGGGTTATGCATGTGTAAACTAGAGGCGGAGTAATATTCCCGTATCTACAGGTGTACTCAGATGTTTGAAGTGTGAATGCAGGTTTGTGTTTATACAATATGTTTGTTAAACAGTTTTCCCTTTTATAGTTTTTACGTTTTCTGTATCGCATAATTAAGAAATTTTGTTGCACCCGAAGATAATTTCCGGAAAAAGTAAAAATTATGGAAAAAAGTTAAGTTGGAAGAATTTGGCTGATGACTACTTTCTGTCAAATTTATGGAGTAAATATTCACAAAACTGGACATATACGAGGGCTGTTTGACATCTCCGTGGCTATATGAATGAAACATTTTCTTTCGGCAAATAAGCCAGTGTACATTAAAATGTCAGCCCATGACTAACCAATAAAATTTTAGGGACTGGAACACATTAACAACTTATTTCGGGTTCCTGAAGGACTTTCTTCTGCTGCTCGTTACAATATACAATCCTGATTTAAAAATTATGTAAATTCTTCATTTTTTGTGTTTGTTTAAACTTTTACATTTTTAAATTTTTATGCTATTATATTATATATTAAATTGGGTTTTCAGCAGCATTTGCTCTTTTTATCACTTAAAATTACTGTTAAAATTTTTTTGTCACATCTAACCCAGTGTGCAGTTGTCGATCTGCTGGGTGGCCCAGAAAGACCGAAGTGGTGTGAATTCCTTATAACTTTTTTATTATAATTTTTTTTTTCTTTTCTTTTCAGTATTTTGTAAAGAAGACTTGGATAATTTATAATGGAGCAATACACAATTGAACAACGTGCCCAAATTGTTGAAATTTACTTTTCAAATTTTATTCATAGAGTGACGAAGCCCATTTTCAATTAAATGGGTTCGTTAACAAGCAAAACTGTAGGATATGGGCTACGGAAAACCCGAGAGTACTTCATCAACGACAATTGCACCCAGTTAAGTGTACCGTTTGGTGCGGTGTTTCTTCAGAAAGGATCATTGGCCCATTTTTTTTTGAAAATGAACAAGGTGTCGCCATTTCCGTCAATGGTGATCGATATCGGGCCATGTTGCAAAATTTTGTAAGGCCAGCCGTGGAAAACCATCCGCAAATATGGTTCCAACAGGATGGAGCCACAGCGCACACTGCGAGGGCCACAATGACTCTTTTACGCGACATCTTTGGTGAAAGAATAATTTCTCGTAACAGCAATTTTAATTGGCCTCCGCGTTCCCCGGATTTAACCGCTCCAGACTGTTTTCTTTGGGGCTATTTAAAAGGAAAAGTTTATGTTAATAAGCCTAGGACTATTGAGGAGTTAAAAACCAATATTCGAGAAGAAATTAACAACATACCACCGGAAGTTTTGCGAAAGGTCATGGAAAATGTGTTGGAAAGAGCACATTTGTGCGAAGCAGAATATGGCCACCACTTGCGGGATATCATTTTTAATAACTAATCCAAAAATATTCCCCATAAATTTAATGTATTTAAAAAAAAAAAAAATTAAAAAAATATCTCTTAAATAAAAAGTTATAAGCAATTCACACCACTTCGGTCTTTCTGGGCCACCCTGTATAAACACACAAACATACATGATTCAAAGTACGTAAAATTCCTAGTAAATCAACTACAAATGATGCTGGTGTTATTCTTGTATTCTTGGTATTTCGTTTTATTATTCTTTGTTGTTGTGACTTGCTTATTGTTTGCAAGCATGTGTGTGAATGTGTATATGCGAAAACAATACATTTCTACTTTATGAACGACTAGAAAATTCATGTCGACTGTAGAAACTGATAAAGACGTATGAATAGCAGGTGGGTCGGCTGCAACGAGTTAGTTTATTTTTAAGCTTTTGTGCAAGACAGTCATAAGTCAAAGTAAGCAAGTCTAGTGTTTTGGTAGACATTGGTAACAAGTGTAACTAAAGTTGTGAAATATTTAAATGTGAGTGTAATTATTTCATTTGCAATTAAAGAATCCGCAAAAGCGTTTGCAGAGGCAAAAACGTAAGAGCATTTTTCATATTTCTAGATATGAGAATTTAATATATTCCTAAAGCGTTCTTTTCCCTATCAAATAATAAACATTAATGCGTCATTTAATTAAGAGTAGGGTTCGTTCTAAAGACGGGATTGAGCTGATGATATGAATTTTGGCCAGTCAAAGGATTGGTAACAAAATCCCTAAGCTTAAGGCCAAAGATTGAAGAATTTAGATTTACTTTTGAAAATTCTGGGGTTGACTTGATATGCGTGTCTGAGATGTGGCTTAAGCCACAGTTCACTGAGTTGCTTTACAAAGATATACCGTTAGAAGGGTTAATAGAAACGGATATGCAGGCATATACAGTCGTATATGAGGATATCCAGTTACTCGTATGATGGTGATTTGAGTTCAAACATACTAGTCAACCCTTATTTAACTGAAAGTATGCTCACACTTGGTCCGAAATCCCCTAATATTATTAAATTTTTGATACACATTTTTTTGATACCAACAATACTCTTTTTGACGTTGTTTTTTTTTGTGAGTGATATTTAAAAAAAATTTATTATATGACCAACTTTCTGCCTCTTGTTTTTCGCGACATTATCTTATTTTTATAGCGTAGGATTTCCAATTAAATGTGTTTGAGCAATTTGTGAGATACAGCGACTTTAAAAATATAGATAACCTAAAGCTAGAAGAAGAATTTTTAGGAATTGTTTGGAGTGTGTTATATAACCTTCTAATAGTTGATGATCAGTTATCCTTTCTGCAACACAATTTGAACTATTTATACAACTTAGTGATTCCTTTAAGCACCAAAATTAGTAGTCGTCCTCAAACGCCCAGGTTCTCGCGCGATATAAAGCAAGCGATAGGTCAAAGGGGCTTATTGTACGCAGGCTGAAAGCGTTTTAAAACCACAGAACTATACGACGATTAGCGATTATCACGTAGAGTGATTAAAAAAGTGAAATCTGAGTACTATGCTGCAAAGTTCTCCGTAGCCATAGGCTCGAAGAAAACTTGGTAAAATCGGTATTGGCAAACCTGATAGGCAGAAGTCCGGCGCCCCGTTGATGTAAATACATTGAAGAAAAAATTTCGAAATATTCTGAGTTTGCAATCTAATACCAGTTACTAAAATTTTTCTAATGCGGTTTTGCAGGATGGTTTCTCTTTTCGCAGTGTACGGCAATGTGATGTGCTATCCAGTTTTCTCTTAGTAAGGTCGAATGCTGTTGGTTTGGATGGAAAACACACAAGAATTTTAAAAATTCTTATTGCTAGGATTCTTTCTCACATAACATTTGTTTCGAATAAGATTTTCACAACAAACCAGTATCTAAAAATATGGAAGTTTGCCAAAATTATTCCTATACCTAAAGCGAATTCTGATTTCAGAACGATTGCCATCCTGCCATTTCTATCCAAAGTAGTTATTTGAACGAATTATTCATATGTAAGTTACACAGTACATTGAAACTAATAATATGTTGACGGGTAGGCTATATGGGTTTCAGAAAAACCATAGCTGTGTAACTGCTCTTGTAGATGTTGCTGAGGATACAATGAAACAGGTAGATCTCGGTAATACAACGTTATTAGTACTTTTGGATCCTTCGCGAACATTCGATACAGGTGATCACAATATGTTATTTCTTAAGCTGAGACATATGTTTAGATTTTCATCGACTGACCTAATTAAGTCGTATCTAGTTGGAAGATTTTGGTATTTTGAAACACTAACCTCCATTTCAACGCCAAGGCTCTATCTAGGGTACTCTTCTGTTTCCTCTTTATGTAAATGACATTCAGTGTAAACTCAGGTTAGGTGGTATGCAGATGATGTTCAGCTTTACATTAGCTATAACACTACCGCAGTTGATGTATGTATGAAGACTTTGCTGGCATGTCGTAGTGTCCATGGACAAAGGGTTCATAGATATTATGTCGCACTTAAAAGTGTCCATGGACATTACGTCGTTAAGTTGTTGGGCATATTTCAATTTTTAGTGCGACATAATGTCCCTGGACACTATGACATGATTGAACTTAGAATTAGGTCATATTTATGAATGGACTACTACTAATCCTTTGGAAATAAATCCTAATAAATGCAAGTGTTTGACAATTACTAAGATATCTATAAATCTTAGTTTTTGTCCTACTATTACTTTAAGTAATCAGCCCATAAATATTGTTAACTCAGCAAAAAACCTGGGTGCATTTTTTAACAGTAATCGGTGTACCTTGGTCAAACCAGATAAATTTTGCATTCACCCGAACTTTCTAATTGTTAAGAAATCTCCTCTCGGGGAACAGGTTTTGCCTTGGCGTTTTGCCTAACTTGGGCACTCTGTTTTTCGGGGAAAATAGGGGAAGAGGTCCCTCGCTTGGTGCCGCAAACAAAACTCTACGAAGCCGTATGACTTATGTTGTGTTGGCTTCCGAAACCCTTACCAAGGGTAAGGATCCGTATTGCCTCCGGGTAATTCTGCTTGCGGTTCGACCCAGGCTGATCATGGTTGAGGTGCCTACCTTGGCTGCAACGTTCTGGCTGTGGTTGAAACCTAAAACGCAGGAAGGAAGTGTTATAGTGAAAGGCCAATGTAAGCGGCGCAACGAGCGGCAACGAGCGGCAACCACCTGTTCTATTTGCCGCTTGAGTTTATTTGTTGTAGGCAAATGAACGCGGCTAATTGAAGAAAAGTTTGTGCTTCGAAGATTAAATAAAAAAATATTTTAATTTTTTTTAAAGCCAAAATAAATAAACAAATTTAATTGTTGAAATTTCAAAACCGAGAATTAATTTCTGTCATCTATTTTTTTCCTTTACTTTTTGGTTTGACAAATTGAAGCGGTAAAACGAAAAGTTAAACTGAATTCAACATTGCCGCTCGGCCGCCTTTAACGGCACTACCAAATTAAATTAAATTCAATATGTTGAAATTTATGTACGAATATTTTTATAAAAAATAAAATATTTTGTAAATGGGTCACATTGTTGTCGCCCTCTGCCGCATGCCGCTTACATTGGCCTTTCACTATTAGTATCCTTGATGATTGTTTGGTGTGGCTTTTTTCGAGGACTAACAATCTCCCGAGGATCTGTTGCCTATAAAACAGATACCTGCACTGTAAGGAACCAGTGGTGATGGTTGACGGGTGAGTTGGTTTAAGTGCTGATGCTCTTAGTGGGCTTCATTAAGCGTTGTCTTCCATTGATTGCTGGGAAATTGCACACAGGAGGGATTAGAAGGCCCGAACACCTTAACAAGAAGTTGTTCATATGGCCACAAACATATGGGAAGAATTGCAACCTGTGTGAATAGTTCACTCCGTGGTATTCGTCCACCATCAGATTAGGTCACAAAGGCAGGTGCTGATGTAAATCATTCTCACAGTTGTTAAGAAATCTCTGGAAATCTATGAAAAGATGCCGAATGACGCCCGCAGAGTATCATTTAAAGTTACTGCACAAAAAATTGAAAAAGTCATGGAGTTATCATACAACCCTCGTATTTCAAAATATTTTCTTACACTATGTAAGAAAATATTTTGCACGAATTGTATCTGCTTTCAATTGAAAATGCACATCTTTAATTTTTAAACGAGATGTTTATTGTTTTTTATGCGAGTATTTAACTCTGGCACTTTTTATGATTTATGTTGAATTTTTCTTGTGATGTTGGAGGTTTTTAGATTTTAATTGTATTTTATGTAATTTAGCCTTGAGCATGATTTTTATTAAACTGAACTTTTTGTTTTTCGAAAAGAAAAAAATTAAATGTGTTTTCTCGTAGTTAGAAGGTGTTATTTGCTCTCCAAAATA
This sequence comes from Thecocarcelia acutangulata, assembly GCA_914767995.1. Classification (NCBI taxonomy): domain Eukaryota; kingdom Metazoa; phylum Arthropoda; class Insecta; order Diptera; family Tachinidae; genus Thecocarcelia; species Thecocarcelia acutangulata. Next base: position 8,223,299 of record OU612098.1, on the reverse strand, counting down.
ATGTTGGCAGACAAAGGTGTTCGTTTCTTTTTAGTTGCAGATGAAATACAAGGTGGCTTGCGTGTATTAATGCTGTTACAAAAAAGCCATAATAAATTTGTTGATTATTAATATATTAAAATAAGGACAAAAACTCCAAACCTCGTACAGCCATAGCCAGAGACGATAAAATAGTCGTGAGAGCCTCGAAATCTGACAGATTTAAGAGCTCTAAACAGTTAAAAGTTGAATTCGAGTCATCATATGATGTCCTTACGTGACTACATCGCACAGTAAAAACTTTCGTCTCTAAAAACATTTTTAAATCCAGATTGGTTTTTGTCAGAAAAACATTGAGAAACCAATTAGATTTTGGAAAAATATTTTATGGCGTGACGAATCCAAGTCTTGCCGATGGGGATCAGATGTAAAACGCTATATGCGGCGTCTAGTTACTATCCAGATTGTTTTAATTATATGGCCACCACTGTATGTTCATATGGAAGTATGTATTTACAGATATAGCACATGCATTTGTGGTATAAAATTAAATATTTATTATTTACGATAATGACAAAATTTTCGGAAATATAGATTGAGAATTGAAAAATTGCAGGTTTTCAAATTGAATCTGCAAAAATATAGGGTGTTTTTTTAAGCCCGATAGAACTTGAAATTGTAAAAAATAACACAAAAAATTAAATTGTAATCAAAATTTTTTTTTATTCGAAAGATCAATACGTGACATTAACATTTGAAAATGATTTCGGGCATATGGGCACCGCGGCTGTTCTTGACGAAGCGCATTCTGGACGTCCAATTTTGGGCCACTTTTTCGAGCACTGCTGGCCGTATGTCACGAACAACACGAACAATGCTGGCCTCCAAGGCGTCAATTGTTGCTGGTTTATCAGCATAAACCAGTGACTTCACGTAGCCCCACAGGAAATAATCGAGAGGTGTCAAATCGCACGACCTTGGAGGCCAATTGACAGGTCCATTTCTCGAAATCAACTTATCGCCAAATTTTGATTTCAGTTGCGTTCGCCGTATGGCACGTAGCGCCATCCTGTTGAAACCACATCTCCTCCGGATCAATGTCATCCATATTTTCAAACAAAAAATCATTGATCATGGTGCATTAACGATCTCCATTGACCGTAACGCGAGCTCCGGCCTCATTTTTGAAGAAATAAGGTCCGATGATGCCACCAGCATGAAAACCGCACCAAACAGTGCATTTTTCTGGATATGATGGAGTCTGTAGGGTCTCTTGTGGATTGGTCTCACTCCATATGCGGCAATTTTGCTTATTAACAAACCCGTTAAGCCAAAAATGCGCCTCATCGCTGAACACAATTTTGCGATAAAAGTTGCGCGAATCGACGACTGATTTTCAAAGTAAATTTGGATAATTTCGTAGCGTTGTTCAAGCGTGAGTCTATTCATGATGATTTGTCAGAGTATACTGAAACAAATAAAAAAAATGTTTCATCAAAATTTAATTTTTTGTGTTACTTTTTACAATTTAAAGTTCTATCTAGCTTAAAAAAACACCCTATATTAACACGTTTTTATGTTTAAAACCCTCTTTGACGGATTGTCTAATTGAAAATGAAATAATGGCACTGATACTTGCTTGTTACACAGTTCTCACTTCACAGCTTTATTTACATTATTTACATTTTATACCATATATTAACACACTAGACTTGCTTACTTTTCTGACTTATGACTGTCTTTCAACGTTTAAAATTAAACTCTAGCTCTGCCGAACATCTGCTTACTATGTGTACTTCTTTATTACCTTCTACATTGTTTATGAAGCTGCTAGTTAATGATGAAACAGAACTAGGGCTTGACGATGTTTTCTATACAATTTCACATAAAATTACGCCAGAGACTGCGGTCGTCAAATATAATCTATTGTTAAGAATTATATCACGTATGTATTAATAATAAATAGACGAACTTATTTTTTTTAACATTTCTAATATTATATAATTGGTATCATTCGTCTATTTTTAATTATAACAATAATTGCCGCGATCAATAACTCTTGATCAAAGAAGATAGGAAAAAATAATTGAATACACTGAAGCTGGGGGACAACTAGCTGTTTCGCAGTGCTCATCACCCACTAGGATTTGAACTCAGTACCATGTAAACATGATGTATTTTTACATCATGTTTACAATGAGCCCTTATTTATTTTTTCGTCTATATTTGTCTCATATTGATCACATATGCAATTTGTTATAATCCCAGTTGTTTGTACTGCAGTTTGCTGTCACTGTATCAACGTACAGCTCTGTGAAGTGAGATATATTTATATTTATTAATGATAAATAGTCTAACTTATTTTTTTTTTTTATTATATAACCCATTGTGCAGCTCTTGATCTGCTTGTTATAAAACATACATGATTTAAAGTACGCACAATTCCAAGTAAATCTACTACAAATGATGTTTTTGTTATTCTTGCATTCTTGGTATTTTGTTTTATTATTGTTTGTTGTTGTCACTTGCGTGTTTTTCACAAGCATGTGTGTGAATGTGTATATGCGTAAGAATTATATTTGTACATTTGAGTCTAGAATAATGCATGAGTAGAAAGATGTCGATTGTAGAAAATGTTAAAGACATATAAATTGCAGTCAGTTCAGGTACGGATACAAGGCAACAGCTGCCTTGTCTGCTCTAAATTGGACATTCTTTCTTTCGTCACCGTCTTCCAACTCTTAGCATAAGAAAATATTCTTAAAATGATTAACTTACAAACAAAATAATAACCGCAAATAGTTTTTGTGAATTTATTTTGTCAATTGTTATATTTTTCTGTGCGCAAACAATTCTCATTACTTTTCTAGCACAAACCTGGCATATTGTCAACCTGATCAATAAGTTAACGAATGAACTTATTTGCCAAAAATGCCATAAAAAATTTTCGTCATTCAGCAGATAATTAAAAAAAAAAGGGTTTTAACTTGTTAAAAAATTACTTTCTCACACATTTACGTCAATCAAGCAGAAACTGGCGTCGTGAAAAGAGAATCTGGCAAAGTTTTTGTCTTCTACCTGAAAACGAAATTGTCGCATTAATGACGTTCGTCAAAAGTACTTTTATATGAAAAATCTATTTTTAGGCACAATTGTTCATTAATTAGAAATAACATTAACAAAGAAATAAAGAGGAACAAGAAATATTTTTATATTTATTTTTAATTGTTTTAATTAATTCGATTTAATTGTAGTGGTGCAAACTTAAGAAAATGTGTTTAAATGAGCGGAAAAGAATGAGAATTTCACAACGAGACGAAAAGAAAAATATAACCAGGGAGGGGTCTGTTAGTTCGTTTAGTGACTTCCCTGTGCTGCAGGCAACAACACTAGCTCTTACACGATTTAAAATCTTGTTGTTAGACTTTAACAAGATCAGTCGGAAGCCTCCGGGAAGAACTCTTTAAAACAGTGGTGCTTACAAGTTTTGTAAGGAAAAGTAAACACCAATACATTTAAGGAAAACCTATTTTTATTTAATAATTTTTGTTGCAAAAAGCAAAACATTTACAAAAACAAAGTTCACACTGATAATCGCTGTCGTCAATGTTTACCAGCATGAGAAAGTGTTGTTGCTTTGCTTTTGTGTGTGTGCGGTGAAGAACGAAAAAAATATAAAAGACGAAGCTAATGCTGAGCGCAGTATTTGTATATTAAAGAGCACAGCCCTATAGCTAAGTGCATTAACAAAAACAATTGAGCATCAAGCGCATAGGGCTGGGCACACTTGCTTTAAAATGCTTTAACAGAAACTGGCATCCTGAAAACAGCATCTGGCAAAGTTTTTGATTTCTAACTGAAAATAAAATTGTCGCATTAATGACGTGCGCTAAAGTTGAATTCAAGGGTGGTCCAACCATTATGCACGAAGTTAAGTACGTCAAGTTTGTTTGCTGAATTTAATTTGCGATCTCTTTGTTTCAGACAAATTTAACCGTGGGAGGTGCACATTTAAGCAGGGCATTAAGATTGCTGAAGCCTTTTACTAAAAGGGGCTTTCAAATCAAAATGCATTTCGTGCACTCTGTGATTAAATGTGGCGCAAATTTCAGCAAACTCGGTCTGTAAGAAATATGAAAACACTGACTGGGGTGTAAAAGAGTCCTTGTTTCCTTGGCTGTGTGGCAAGAAGCACCATCCATTTGGAACCACATATCATCCACATTCATATTATCAATTTTTGGCCACAAGATGTCCGTTATCATCTGGCGATAGCGAACTTGATTTAAGGTAATTGCTTAGCAGATCTCATTTTCGAAGCAGCACAGCCCAATGACGCCACCAACCCAGAAGCAGCGCCAAACCAGGGTAGGAAAAATTTGTGATCGCGAATTAAATTTTATTTAATTCGCTCGTTTATAAACTTGTATTCCCGAATTTAAAAATAAAATTCATGAATTTTTTCATTATTTTCGCGAACGAAAAAAATAAATAAAAAGTGCTTAAATTCGTTTGCGAGTAAAATGAAAAAATTCCCGAATTTAAAATAAAATTGTGCTCGCGAATTGAAACATAAAGCTCGCGAATTTGAAAATAAAATTCGTCAGCACATCTTTACAAACTAGAAGAACAAAGAAAGAAAAATTCTTTAAAACATTTAACCAAGGCGAATTTATACAGGTGAATGCAAGCGGAAAGGCGAATTCAGTACTATGTATTTTGTTATTGTAAAAGATATCGTGAATATCAAAATCTAAATTCGCCTAAGATTGTTCAGCTGGGAAAATTTTTTATATAAACGTTAAATATAAACTTTTATAATTGTTTGCAATTAAAATCACAGATTATAGTAGTTTTTCACTTTTAAATTCCGACAAATTTCTTGAAATTGCACTAAATCATACAAAAAAATCTGCAGATTAAATGGCTATCTAGATAGCTGGGAAACATAAAAAACAAGCTATTTATAATTTTTATTGGTATAAATGGTAGAAGCTAAAAATAGCGAATAAAAAACTTAATTGTTTGAATTAATATTTTGTTGAAAAGCAAACAGACTTATTGCGATAAAGTGTCTTAAATAAAATAAAAATTCGCGAATTTAACTATTTAATTCTCTCACGAATTAAACAATTCTCTCCCGAATTTTATTTTTAAATACGCTTCTTTGCTTTTTAAATTCGCTCACGAATTTTATGAATAAAATTAACGAACTAAAAAGAATAATTCTTTGAAATATGAAAAATTAAATTCGTTCGTATTAAATTCGTTCGCAAACGAATTTAATTCGAGCATTATTCCTTTACTCTCATTTACGCACATTTGCTTGATTATGCTGACTTCACAAATCACGAAGGGCACGAAATGTATTTTGATTTGGACGCCCATTTTCATAAAAGGCTTCAACAATCTTAACGCATTGCTCAATTGTGTTTCTCCATATCGCTCGTTTATTGCAACATAGTCATATGTCAAAAATATGTAAAAAATTAGCTCTTCGAGATAACAATGCTGAATTGTTAACAGTATCACATTTTATATTGTGACAAAAATTTATTCAAATTACTTTTAAACTGTTTGCTTTAGGAAATATTTTCTAACAACTTTTTCTAAGACTAGCATGGAAACTGAAAGTTTAACAAGCTTTTTTGAGTTATGACTATGTTGCAATAAAGAAGCGATATGGCTGAATTTGTCAAAATGTTCATGATCAGTTTCTGAGCAACTTGCCGAAGGACTTACAAATTCTGAAGAATTGGTATAAAGGATTTGTTGAGGACTCTGTTGAGATTTGGCTGTTAGGTATGAGGATATGCCTGCTGCTGCACTTGCAGGCAAGTTTGAGTTGTCTAATGCATTGGTTTTAATTCCATAATCACTTAATAAGGAAGAAAAATTATTTTAATGTATTTTTATACTTACGAGTACTCATACTGATATCTATATCAATTTATTTGTTGATTTGTGCTTAAACACAATCCAAATTTGGCACCTTTAAGACACGCGTCTTTACAAGTCATTTAATTTGAAATATTTCACAGATACAACCGTTCACACATACATACATTCATACTCGTATATATTTTCCGTTCACGCTGATGCAGTCTTGCCAGCAAAAACACTTATTTGCACTCATTTGCTCTACGGTTGGTTCTAAGTAGTGAGTAGACACGATTCTATGCACTTACAGCCTGCCCCAAATTAAGGTGTATGTTAATATCTTAAATGTATACGAGTAGTTTAATAGTATTGATTGGGAATCACTGGCCCTTAGTATGCTTGCAAGTAGAGACTACAAAAAAGAAAACCATTCAAATACACAAAAAAAATTAATAATTTTATTAGCATTATTATGGCCGTAACTTTATCATTCATTTAAGATCAGCAAAACACTTGTGTACACACGATTCTTGTGTTCGCTCCCCCAAAGACGCTCATTCCGGCGTGTGAATACACAATTTGAGATTTTGATGAATCGAAATTTAAGAATTTTTAATCAAAACAAAACTTTAAAATAGCAATAACAACAAACAATTGTTTTGTTTTTTTTTTTAGCTCTCGAGTTTTTTTTTGCCAATTCCTCATGTTCGACATCATGATCAGCAACATCGACGTCATCATTATTAGCATGATCATGTTTTTGTGTTTGTTGCCAAAAAGTCTAGTAGCGTAAATTAAAACGTTTTTACGCTTTTTCGATTAATCTTGATCTCATATAAAATTTATTTTTATTTGATTTTGGCATGTTATCGATCGTTTGAGATCTTTAATCGCCAAAATAAAAATGAAAAATTATAACATGGCGATTACGAGCAAGAGCAAAAAAATGGACATTAATGAGTGCAAATGATTTATACACAAGACGGATCATATTGAAAGTTGAGGGGATAAGAGATGCAGTCTAGAGCCATTTAACTATGAAAACAATGAGTACATGTAGAAGAAAAAAAAGTCGCCATAGTATCGGGTGGTTAAATTTCAAGGGCCGATGTTGAATGTGAACCACACCTAAACGCCAAGCTTTTTTTCCGAATTTTATTTAGCATTTCTCTATTTCAGACTTATTCAATTTGAACCATGGAGAGATACACAATCCAACAACGTGTTAAAGTTATCCAGACTTATTATGAAGATGGGCGTTCGTGATTTTTTTGGTCAATTTGATCGTCCAAATGTGCGTACAATCGCAAAAATCGTGGAAAAATTCGAGCAAACCGGGTCTGTAGAAGATGTGAGAACACCAGTGCATGCTCGTACAGCTCGTACTGCAGAAAATATTGCTGCTGTTCGCGATAGTGTGGCTGAAGAGCCGTCCACCTCAACTCGTCGTCGTGCCCAACAATTGCATCTTCCACGCTCGCCGTTGATGAACATTATGCCTAAGGTTTTGGATTTACACGCTTACAAGGTGCAATTGGCTCAAGAACTGAAGCCTCTTGACCATTCCAAACGTCGTGAATGGGCAGAATGGTGGCAAGAAATGGCAACAGTGGATGATCAATTTTCGAAGAAAATTATCTTCAGTGATGAGGCATATTTTCACCTCAGTGGATTCGTCAATAAACAGAATTGCCGCATTTGGGCGAATGAGAATCCAAGAGTGACTGTGGAAAAACCAATGCACCCACAAAGAGTGACTGTTTGGTGCGGTTTATGTGCTGGCGGCATCATCGGGCCGTATTTTTTCCAAAATGAGGCCGGTCAGGCAGTTACTGTGTATGGTGTTCGCTATCGTGAGATGATAACGAACTTTTTATGGCCCGAATTGGAAGATATGGATGTAGACGATATGTGGTTTCAGCAGGACGGTGCCACTTGCCACACAGCTAACGAAACAATTGCACTTTTGCGCAACAAATTCAATGGCCGTGTTATCTCACCTAATGGCGATGTCAATTGGCCGCCAAGATCATGTGATTTGACACCGTTGGACTTTTTTCTTTGGGGTTATTTGAAAGAAAAGGTGTACGTCGATAAGCCAGCAACAATTCAACAGCTAAAGGATGAGATAATTCGGCACATTAACGGCATAGAACCTCCATTATGGCTCAGGGTCATCGAAAATTTGGACCATCGGATGGAGGTGTGCCGCCGTGGTCGCGGCGCCCATTTGGCCGATATTTTGTTCCATACATAATTGAATAAAATTACAATAATTTCCTAAATAGTTTGTGTTTTATTCAAAATCAACATCGGCCCTTGAAATTTAACCACCCTTTAGTTACAAATTCGCCACGTTTGGTGAGAAATCGCCATATGTGACAACCCTGGAAGAAGTTATTTAATTTTTTAACCCCAAAGTGGCTTTTTGGTATACTTTGGTTGATTTATAAATTAAGCCCTTTAAAGCGATTGAGGTTTAGTTTTACAAATCTTTTACTTCTTATTTTATATATTCACTTAAACTCTAGTTTCGTCGTACGAGAATACGAGTATGACAAGCATCGCAAACAAGTTTTCCCATTTAAATAAAAGAAAACTTTCAATTATTTCCGCCAACAAGTGTTAAAAATTTAAATCACTACTCGTACACTGGAAGTCAGCCGGCTTTCGTGGGAAATTGTTTGATGGCAAAAATATGCATACATACATAATTTGTTATTAAAATGGAAAATAAAAGGCGGTAAAATGAAAATAGACGCAGCAACAGAAAAGCAAAAAAAAAAAAAAATCAAATATTTTTGTACTCGTAACTCAACTCAGCCGCAGTCAGTCAGTCAGTTCAAGTGGCTGACATAATTGGCAAAATGAAAACAACGTAATTTGCAATGAAAGTAAAAGTGGGTTGAATATTTTTATTCAGTAGTTTATGCTTCGCAGACAGTCAAGCAGAGCTTTAAACGAATTTAAACTTAAGCTTGGTAAGATTTAAATCTACTGCCGGGAGAATGAATGTTCGAAAGATGGAATTGCGCGACTAAAAATGGTGTGACATTTCAATGTTATCACGCCTACAGCTACGCGCTAGGACATTAAATCCTTAAATCCTTTGATGATATCTGTAGAAGCTGTAGGGATGAGAAGTAAGAGATTATTGCATTTTTGTGTTCCCCGTTTCTTTTACAGTAGTGTTTTATCTGGACAGACGGGTACTGCAGAGGTTGGCAGACATATCGAAATACAGGGTGTGTCAGAAGTTACCATGAGGCTTAAAACTTTAATAACTTTTTTGTTTATATATTTTTTTAATTTACTTTGTTTAGATTATATAAATAACATTTGGAGAATAAATAATGCAGAGATACACAACTGAACAATGAACCAGAATAATAGAATTTCGTTATATAAATCAGAGATCAATTATTTTAACGCAAAGGGCATATCGTTAAGATTTCAACGCCAGAGTTTGGCCTCTGCAGCAACGATTCGTTGCTTAGTTGATCGTCATCACCAATTTGGCAGAGTAACAGATATGCCTCGAACCGGTAGACCACGTTTATGCCGCATTGCGGAAAATATTTAACGATTTAACAGCAAAGTCTTAACGAAGCATCAGAAACATCTGCCAGAAGGCGTTCTACGGGGCATTTAAAAAAAAAATATTGAACGAGTACAGCGAAGTGTTAACGGAACACCATCTAATAGAAGGCGTTCTGCTCAGCTAGCCACTACGGCGCATTTTAAAATAAGATTTACAATTATAGCCATATAAGGTGCACTTGGTGCAAGAACTAAAACCCGCAGGTCATCGGCAACGTCTAAATTTTGCAGTTAAATTTCAAGAGTTGGCCAGAAATGAAATCAACTTTATTGCAAATTTTATTATGAGTGCTGAAGCTCATTAGAATGTGTTTGTTAATAAGCATAACTGTAGGTTTTGGGATTCTGAAAATACAAGAGCCATTCATCAACGCCAATTGCTCCCCATTAGGTGTACAATGTGAGATCTGATAATTTCATTGCGTCTTAGTTCTTCGAGAATGAAGATGGAAGTGCTGTAACCGTAAATGGAGAGCGGTATCGGTTTATGATAGAACGTCCTGCTCTAGAAAACGGACCTGGCATGTGGTTTCAGCAGAACAGAGCCACTGCCCATACTGCCCGAGAAACAATGGCATTTTTAAGTCAAGTTTTTGGATAGCGAACAATTTCCAGAAATTATGAAATTATTTGGCCAGTGCGATCGCCAGATTTGACGGCACTCGACCGTGTTCTTTGGGGTTATTTTGAGCAGCGAGTGTATGTGAATAAGCCAGTGTATGAGACAATTCTTGAACCCAAAACAACCATTGTTGCAGAAAGTCGAACGCTACAGTCAAAATTTTGACAGATGTTATGAAAAATGCTCTAAAACCAGCCCATCAGTGCGAAGCTGACCATTTAAGAGACATTATTTTTCATACTTAGTCTAAAAAAGTTTCCATTTTGTGTATATACATATATATTAAACAATCTGAGAACAAAAATTTCTTTTAAAATAACTAAGCTATTAAGCCCCACAATAACTTCTAGCCCACCCTGCACTATGTGAATGCATTGGAGTCTTCTATTCGAACTTAACCCTTTGAGGAATGTGCAAATTTTCACAAGCTTGACCTATAAGGTCACTAGATCTATTGTACTCTATAATAGAAACCGCCAGACGTATTAAATTTCCTTTCATATAATCCGTAAAACCCGTTTTCGGCTTAACTTTAGTTCAATTTTTTATAGAACAAGGTTAGGCTAGGTAGGCAGGCCGCTGGATTCTCCAAAAAGTACCTGGATACTCCAGCTCACTTGGGTCCTGAAGGTCGTTCCCTTTGTGATTGCCTGAAAAGTTAGGATATAATAGTAGAAAAAATAAAATAAAAGTTATAGGGATATTGAAGGAGTGAGGGAGAGGAAAAGGAAAGGTGGGAAACCATCTATAGAACAAACAAAATTCAAAATTTTTGCATCGACGAATCGGTTATTCGCAAACTAACATAATATATTTTTAAAATTCGTATCTTGATCCTAGTTTTTCCACCTCTTTTTAAATATAATTTTTGTTTATTTGAGCTTGAGGTCACTTGTTTGAAAATTATTCGTTTATTAATGTTTCGATATTTCGATACCTCCTTGTGTGTCTTCTTCAGGAATTTAGAAATTTTCCTGAAGAAGACACACAAGGGGGTGTCGAAATATCGAAACATTAATAAACGAATAATTTTCAAACAAGTGACCTCAAGCACAAATAAACAACAATTACATATTTTTAAAATATTATTTTCCCCGCTCCAGTACTTCGTTGAAAAATTATTATATTATGTACAGAGTGTCCGCCGAGAATCTATATACTTTGTTTATAAGTTTTTATTAAATGAAAGAGAAAGGACGGCAATTATGTATGGAATACAATATCAGATAAATATCCACCTCTGTTAGCCTCACATTCTTACACGTTTCACGCGGTATTGCATTAATTTCATCACAAATATTTTGTTTGAATTGCTTACACGTTTGTGCCTCAGGTCAGACTAGCGGTTTTAAAATATCAAAGTGGAAAAACATACCAAAACCAAAACAGGATTTTTATTTAATAAAACTACTGGGAATCACCGGGCGACACAATCGACCGTATTCCTTTTTACCGCTTTTAAATAATCCACCCTAATATAAAATCCAATTTTAAAACCAATAAAACCCATATACACTGCGAATCGTCAGGTTAGTGCCCCCAAATTACTCATTTACTTTTCCTATTGCAATATAGCGCGCAACTTCTTAATTTTTGTTTTGTTTTTGCAATCATCATATTGAAAACTAAGCTCAATAAAAGAACCGTTATATATTATTTTATATATTGTTTTATTTTTCACAACGTACTTTGCACTTATTCTGCATTATTAGATTAGGCGCTGTCGTGATGACCAGTTCTTGGTTAAATTTTTCAATATACTTTTTCTAAAAATTAAATATTCAAATATTCAAATAAAATGTATAAAAATTTTAAGTCCATAACACAAATAGATTAGGTACCATTTTAAAAGAAAGTATAAAGAGGGTCGCTAACCTGGTGACGCGTAGTGTATGTATATACATACAAACACATATGTTTACTCACATCTGGCCACACTGTTTTTGTTTTAGTAGTAGTTACGTCAAACTCATACACATATTTTGTTTGTTAGTTTAGTAATAATTTGATAGCCGTATTGCTTCTAAAATACTGAACCGAACTGATTCAAATTCAGATTGTGCTTATCTGTTCAAAAATCACTTTTTTAACCATATATGTGTATATCTTTCCAAAATCGATGATGCAGTGCAACCAAAAAGGTGCTATTAAAAACATCTATTATTTATAAGATGTCCAGTAAATTTTGCTATTACGTGTACAGAATTCAGTCTTTTAAGCAACTGCTTTGCAAGTAACTTGTTAAGCTGACGATGTGATTAAGCCAACGAATGCTTTCTCCTGAAGCCCCTCTAAAGTGTTTTATGTTTTTTTTTATGTATTTTGGGTGAACAAAGCAAGTCTTTCTTTTCATGTAAAGTCGGTTTGTAAGTCCAAGGTCAAGACAAAGACTTTGAAAATGTTTCTTCAATTTTATTTTGATTATTTATTTTTTTTCTTCCTTTTCTCGGTGGAAGAGTGACTTAAGACCATAAAAAGATTACAAAAAAGTAAAATAAAATAAAAATGGTGTATCAGAGATAGTTTTTTCTGGCTTTGGAAGAAAACTGATAAACTTGAATTTGAAATGTACAAAATTTAGATGACGACAAACAAGATGGTGCGGAAGAGGAAAGTCGAATAAAAGCAGAAATTTCTCTTTTCATTTTCAAATAAAATGCGGTTAGAAATGTTAAATCATCGTGTTGTTTTAAATGGCAAACGAGTAATGGAAAAACAAAAACATACAACAACATACACAATCACGTCAATACAACCACAACAAAGATGGCTACTGTTATGTAGTCTTCTTCTTTTTCTGTATGATTTTTTGTTGCTGGTTTATTAGCTAAAGTTCCGGTTTAAATACTTGTTAAATTAAATCAGAGAAAAACAAAACTCATGATACCGTTATAATGCGCTCAGAGTTGTTAGGCAATTTACAACAACTAAAACAATATTTAGACCATATGGCAAATAAGTGGAACACCAAAAATGAGAAGAAAAAACTGAATATTTAAAAGAGGAGATTTTGAGCGGGGAAAAAGAGGGGAGAACAGATATGTAGTTGTTTATCAACTTATCAAAAACATCTTAAACTTTAAGACGAGTCTTGTTTGCCTGATTATGCAGTATACGAGCATATGTATTTTTATGTGTGTGTGTCATGAATTTAATCGGCTTTTACAGCTAAAATTTGTGTATTTTTGTGGCTTTTAATTGTGCCATATTTATGTTTCGTTGATTTGTGAATGTGTGTTTGCAATTTTTTTGCGGATTTGACATGCAAACTCTATTTTGTTGATGACGTACTTAATTCATTATCTTAAGCCAAGCGTTGATGTTATTAAATCTGGCTTAAAAGCAAAGTTATATTCGACAATTTTTTTTAACCAACAAGTTTTTTATATTTTTGGCTGTTGATAGTTTTAATTTGTTGTTTATTGAACGAAAATTTAAATAAAATATATGTTAATTTGTCGTTTTTCTCATTATGTTTTTTTAATAAAGGAAGTAATTTTTTTTTGTAAATTTACCGTTGATAATAGTTTTCATATAGAGATTTGATTGACATATTCACTGTATCGTATGAAACTTAAATTGATTTTTAATTTAAAAAAGTACATAAAGCTAAACTTGTCCGAAAATGTTTTTAATTAAAATTATGAGCATTAGTCAAAATTTATAGTGAGAACATATCTAAGCTTATTTTTAGTAAACAAAATTCATTACAATACAATTTGAAGCTTTATCGTCTATAAGACATTAGAGAGGATAGTTGGCAAAATTTAAGCAGAATAACATTTAAAAAATATGCACATACAAAATTTAAATACTAGTTTACGAGTAAATGGGTTTATAATTTTCTTTAGCATTTCTTTATTTATTGAATCTTAAACCTGGACTAAAGGCCGTGTCAGATACAACTTTGTCGCTTTGCATGAAGTTTAAAACGTTAACAGAAAAGCGCAAAGCAAAAAATGTATATCACAATAAAAACTTTGGCAACGCTCACGATTTGTTTATTTATCGAAAAAAATTTTTGTTAATTTTTATTATTACTTATGATAATAGAAGTTAGAAATATTATTGGATGAACTACTGACTTTGGTTCAAATTGTTTGCTTAGTGCATAAAGCTTTGGAGCTAACTATTAGAAAAAACGCGTAAAAAGATGAAAGTTGCCAAACTTATCACTCACGTTGCGTCAGAAATACTTTATGTGACATGTTTCATATAAGTATGTAAGTATATTTTATCTTAGATGTCAAAGCGAATCTGCAACACAAAGCGAAGCAAACGTTTTATCTGACATGGCCTTAACGAAATCTATTTTGGAGTTACTCAATTGCGTGCAGGAGAGGGCGAAGAAGCTTATCAGTGACAGTACGGTATCCAACTCTATTGACTCACTGGAGCATCGACGCGGTGTAGGGTGGGTTACTCTGTTCCATTCTTAATACAATGCAGTTCCTGCAGTTACAACGTTGGAAAATTCAAGTCAAATGTCCATAAGCACTACTACCTCTTTCCCCCTCCTCATAACCTATTTTCCTAGTTCTAGTACTATGCACTGCATTTGTAGGTGTCATCCCCTGAGTACTGATCCTAAAAAAGCAAAAAAAATCTTAATACTGAAGATAAAAACTTATGTAACTGAAAAAGATCTGTTTTTCACTTAAGTTCGTCCAATGCTAAGCGAAAAGTTTTATTTTGCGGGAACTTTATCGGTAAAATCACTTATATAATGATCTAATAGTTATGCGGGTGAGTTAATCAAGAGCAGATGCTCATTTTGAGCTGCGGCCTACCAACTCATGCAGTTTTGTCTTCCATCAACTTTCTGGGGAACTGCATACAGGAAGGACTAGAAGGCCCGAATTCTTCAGCAAGGCGTCTGCCCGTCTGGCTACAAATTTACGGCTAAAGTTACGACCGGTGTGAGCCTTGCAAGTCACACTGGAGAATCGTGAATAATTCATCCTGTTGGTTCAGATAAAACCGTCGAGGCAGCTGCTAATGTAAATTGACTTCCACAATCTTCCCTGATAACTGTAGTATATGCCGGTTCTCTTGGAGCTAATTCTACTCCCTACTAAAATTTCACTTATACTACTCCAATGACAATATTTTTTATACGAATACTTCAATCGGATTGTATAGATTTTAAAATTTAATTTTATAAAACTGTTTAATTAAATAGTTAAGTTAAGCTTTTCTTTTGTGCTTGCTGCTGGTAATAATAGTAATAAGAGGGTTTCTAAACAACCACCACAGCTCTACTACAAAAAACTCACCTCCCGCACTTGCGAAAGCGATTAAAAATTGCCAGATGGGTTTTCATTTTTTCTTTTTACTTTTATTGTTTAAAGTTAGTTAGAGCACTCCCCAATAAGCTGTTACCTTGCAACAGATACCTGAAATATAAGAAGCCAATAGTGATGGTTAGGCGAATGAGTTGTTTGAGAGCTGATGCTCTTCATGGGCTTCGACCTAGACCAAGTCATCGTGAATCTTTGTCTTCCATCAATTGTGTGGGGAATCTTGCATACAAAAGGGATTAGAAGGCCGGAGCTCTTGAGGAAGGGGCTTGTCCATATGGCTACAAACTTGTGGCAAAAGTTGTAACCTGTGTGAGCTTTGCAAGCCACACGAGTATGCTATTGAATCGTGATTGATTAATGGATTTCGGAGTAGGTCCATTGTCAGATAAGGATGTTGACATAAATCCATTACACATACTGTCTTCATTAATGCATGAAACCCAGTTTGGTGGTGCCTGGGGATTAGATTTGGCTAAAGTTTATCAAAACTGCCATTGAGCTGTATTTAGCTATCCTTCCAAAACGTGGTCCTGAAGTGAATACAAATTTGAAAGCAGTGTACTGCACTCAAAGCTAAACTAAAAATACTCGTACATACATTTTTTTCTCTTTTTTTTGTTAACCATGATGTCAAAAAGGCATCCATCAAACATGACATGGTGTTAGAAGTGTAATCGTGTCAAAACAGCTGCAGAACCTTTTTTTCTGTTCAATGCGGTGTTTTTCTTAATTTTTTTTTTTAACTTTCAGGTGGGCGTAAAGTTTAAATAAAAAAACCAACGTTTAAAATATACGAAAAAAAAAAAATACTCATATCAAGATAACGAAAAAAAAAAAACTAAAACTACGTGATTGTAAAGTTAAAATACTAAATAAAATACTAAAAAAATACTTGTATTATACTTTAAACTAAAATCAGGCAGTAGTTTTAGTTGTTGGTTTTGTGATGTTAAAATTAAACTAAGTTTACAACTGTCAACTGTCACGGTGACAGTACTTAACCTAAATTCTCTCTTGCACACAGAGCCAAACACACACACACACACACACACGTACATATATATGTACTCTAATGATTTAACTTAACACTTGATGCAATAGCAGCCAACAATTGCCAGCATTTAACCACAAACAAGGAATAAATTTAACAAATTCATTGAATTTTAATTTAAAAATAAATAAATAAAATAAAAATAAAAAAAAAAAATCATATAAAAGAAAAACTGATTCGCGTTAACAAGAAACTTAAACTTTTGCAGTTAACTGATGTTGACAATTAAAAGAAAACAGTGTCAAAATTGACAGCATTTAATCAAATGTCAAATCTTATGTCACCCACCAACGCTGGATTTACCAGCACACGTAATAAAAAGAGACAGATTTTTTTTTCTTCTTTTTGTAGCGTAATGAAGTTTACGTTACAGAATCTGTTCAGTTGATGTTTGTTATTGATTTATTGTGGTAGGTCTGGGTTTTGGGTGGGTTTTTGAAATGTTTGTTATTCCTGTCTATTGAATTTAAATGTTTAATTGCTAAATAACTGTTTATTTTTTTTAATTTGATTAGTGTTCAAAATGCAAAATGAAAAAGATAAATCGCTGAGATCGCCCACTAGGAAAAATATTCTTAAAACAGTTCTCAAAATTGAATGATGATGCTGAGACTGTTTCTAACTTAATTCGACAACTTCTAAAGTAACAGATCAACCTGAATTAGCTAGTAAAACACCACGCAATTTAACGCCTAGATTTTACTCTGCAGTCAGTACATTAAATAAGCGCGCTAATGTTGTGCCACAGACAGCAGTGTTCCACAACCTTGATAAAAATGACTAAAGAGAAATCATAAATAGAGATAAATTTCTCAGTTGTCTACACAGAAAAAAATTATAGTAAAAATAAAATCAACAAAATTTTTGTCTGAAGAAATAATTTGTATGCATATCAAAAAAGTAACCTTGCACATCGTATTTTGTTGTTGTTTAAAATAATTGTTGTTTTCGGAAAATAATTTTTTTTACTAAACTTTTGTTTGAATCCACGAATTCCTTTACAGGTCCGCATTCAAATAATTTATTAATTGAATCAACGAATTTCGTTATTGAACACGAAACAAATTTGTTTCTGCTTATATGTCGACATTTCATAGGAGCTGCCCAAATCATCAGTAGACTTTGTAAACTTTTGATGGAAATTCTCAAGCATTTAACTTTATATCCCAGCAATCTAAATAATTTACTAAGAATTAAGTTTTTTATACGCTATTTAAGCTTCTAACATTTATACCAGTAAAAAATTATAAATAGCTTGTTTTCTATGTTTCCCAGCTATCTATATGTCGACATTTCATAGGAACTACCCTAATCATCAGTAGACTTTGGACATTTTTGGACGCTATTTAAGCTTCTAACATTTATACCAGTAAAAAATTATAAATAGCTTGTTTTCTATGTTTCCCAGCTATCTATATGTCGACATTTCATAGGAACTACCCTAATCATCAGTAGACTTTGGACATTTTTGAAAGATATTCTCAAACATTCAACTTTATATCTAAAATATCTATGTAAGAAAGCAATAAGCCCAACATGGGGCATACAACCAGAAGGAGTTGTGTGGCTTTATGAAATGGTTATAAAACCAATAATTTTCTATGGAGTATCAGTATGGTGGAAATTACTGGACTCTACAACCAACAGACTGCAAATTGAAAAAGTCAGTCGAACCATGGCAATACTGACCACAGGAGCCATGAGGACAATACCAACTAAAGCACTTCTTGCACTTATGAGCTGGATGCCATGTGACTTAGAAGCCGGGCAGATAGCACTAAAAACCGCGATTAGATTGAATGCAACAGGAGCATGGTCCCAAAGACTGTGGGAACACGCGGATATACTTGAGATTGGAAGGGACCAGATCTCCGATCTAATTGACTACTGCATCCCAAAACCATTCTTCTCTAGGGGCTCCGGCTATCAAATCGAGGAATCTCCCCTAGGAGCTGGGCTCTTCTATGTTTACACGGATGGATCCAAAAGGGAGGATAGGGTTGAGCGTGGCGTTTACATAGAAGAATGTAACACTAAAATATCCTTCAGACTATTAGATGGATGCATGTAGTGTAGCTGAAGTGTCGGCAATAAACAAAGCGGCCAGATGACGTTTCACAAGATATTCGGCAGGGATATCATGATAGTAACGGACAGCAAAGCCGCCATCAACTCCCGGATTGGCATATACACTAATTCCGGTCTGGTCCGAGAATGCCGGACATCTTTATACAAGATGGCGATACATTCTAATCTAACCCTAAAATGGGTACCGGGGCATGGGTCCAACAACGGCAACAACATCGCTGATGACCAGACCAAAACGGGAAAACCATAGATCTCTTTTGTGGACAATCTTAGCAGCGTGTTGGAAAAGAATAAAACTCCACACACTAAAAGCTGCCCCAGGAAAATGGCTCACAGAACCCACATGCCTTATATCTAGGAATCTGTGGCCGCACATTAACTCTAAGAGAACGGGGGAGCTATTAAAACTGCCCAGATCTCACCTGAGAGCCACTGTAACGGTCATCCCATTTTTGAACTATGACATCTGCAGAAGTTGCGAAGAGGAGGAGACAATCCTTCATCTCCTCGGAATATGCCCGGCATTGGAGCATCCTCGCCTAAGATATGTAGGCGAGAGGAGCTTCAATAGCCTATCATTGTCAAATGTATAACTATGACATCTGCAGAAGTTGCGAAGACGAGGAAGAGGAGGAGACAAGCCTTCATCTTCTCGGAATATGCCCGGCATTGGAGCATCCTCGCCTAAGATATGTAGGCGAGAAGAGCTTCAATAGCCTATCATGTCTGGCCTCGGTCAATCCAACCGTGTTAGTTTCTTTCGTAAGAAGCAGCGGATGCCTAGTACATCAGCAAGTAATGCCACATTAAGCAGTTTCCGACCTCTCCCTCACTACCACTATATCCCTCTAACTTTCATTCTTCAACTCGACTATCCCACGTTCCAGGCAATCACTATCTTCAGGACCCAAGTGAGCTGAAGAATCCAGGTATCCTATGGCCTACCTACCTAACCTAACATACTAACCGTGCATATAACAGTCCATGATCAAATAAGGCCGGTGCTGGCGTAAATAAATTACACGTCCTGGCAAATATTCTCTCTTGATAAATGAAAACTTAAGTCATCTTTATAGCACTAATTAATTAAATTTTCCACTAGATATTTAATTCTAAAATGCATACATACGATTATCTTTAAGTTTCTAACTCTTGTTTTTGTTATTTTATTTTTCTTTAAGTTAAATTTTCTCGCAGACACATTTGTAATAATTTGATTAAAAACGTCAGATTCTCTGTACTTTTGTATTTTTAACAGTCAAGATCAAAATCGTATTTTGCTAAAACTGAGAAGAAAAAAAACAAAGTTAACAACAGAAACAGTTACTCTTCATTGTTTATGTTGTTGTCTTGGAGGGGTTGGATTGTGAAAAAAAATATTGTTAATAATAGTAAAGCAAGCAAGCAAGCAGCATTACAAAGGCTTTAAAACCGAGTTGTTAACTTGATTTTTTATGCTGGATTTAAGCATTCTTTGTTTTCATTTTTTTTAAATATATTTTGTTATTATACATATTTTATAATTTAAAAAATATGTATATATGTATATAGTTATATATATTTTTGTGGGTTTTAACGAAAGTGAAAGGCATTTGTTTAATAGAATAGATACACCAACTACCAACACAGCTACCATTATTTCTACTGGCAGTAGTGAACTGCAGTTTAGTTGTTAAATTGGCCGTAATAAAAAAAAATGTTTGTTTTCTTTTAAATGATTTTTTTTTCTTTGTTTTTTTTGGCAATTTTTTGTTTCGGTGTCGTTGATCGATTGCCATCCTAATCTAAATGAACTTTAACTGAAATCTTTTTTTAAAAATAGTTATAATTTTTGTTTTTTCATTTGATTTTTTGGAGGAGTTAGAAAAATTACTAAAACCTTCACTCTTGAACTATGTTTGTATTTTTTTGTTTTTTTTTTTTTTTGGTTTTTTCCGTCAATTGCTTAATTTGACATTTCAGTCGAAAATTACACATTTTTTAAACTTTATTACAGGAGAAAAATAAATAAAAATGTTACTGATTGGTTGCTCTTAAAGAAGCCAAGATCGTTGAAAATATTTTATTATGAAATATTAATATTACAGGGTGGTCCAAACGAGTTTGAATTCTTTACAGTTTTTGTTTTGTATATTTTCTTTATATACATAAAAAATATACAATTGAACAATGCAGTCGTAGAACAGCTCTCGCGTCATCGTAATGATTTCTTAATTGTGATCAGGCTTGCCGTTGTTATTTGGCCTTCGAGAGTTTTGCGCCTCACTCTCATTGGCTAAAGGCCCATTTAGCCGACCGTAAATGTAGAAATGTACATGTAGTCGGAACAGCTGATCGATTTTGTTATACGAGAAACAATGAAAATGCTTATCTGACTGTAATGAAATGTAATCGTAACGTCTGAACCTGTAGAAAATAGAATTTCATTACGTGTTTAAGTGACAAATGTAGTCAGTGATGGTATATATTATTGTGAATGGCAGGACGGCACAAAACCCCTGTTTTAGTACTTTTTGTTTATTTGATAATTGAACTGTTTAAGTAGTTAAATTTGTATACACACATAATATATTTTAACAAATTTTTGAAATTTTCTGTAAAGTACGCAAGATGGATATACATACATTGGTAGCATAATTTATACACTGCGCACAATTTTTGCATCTTTCACATTATTTGTAACCTCAACATTTATTAGCCCGATTTCCAAAATATATTCCTCAAACACAATCTTCCAACGATAAAATGAATTTTAAAAATTGGTTTATAATATATAGTTATGCTGATATAAATGTAAGAAAGCAATACAGTACAAATTTTGGTCTGTGATGAAATGAAAATGTAATAATAAAAAAGTTTTAATACTTTTTAAGTATAATAAGCTAATAATTATATATAACTAGAATTTTAGTACTGTTATACCCTTCACGAAAATGTAAAGGGTATATATAAGTTTGTGATTCCGTTTATAATTTCTGCAATTTTTATTTGCGACCGTATAAAGTATATATATTCTCAAGAATCAGAATTAATAGAAAAGTCGATTAAGCGATGTCCGTCTGTCCAACCGTCGGTTGTTGAAATACCGTTTCTGAGAAAACCATTAGACTTGAAACGTTTTTCTTTCACCATTCTATTACCCCATCGAGTCATGGGATTGCTATTGAAATTCAGTAATATTGATTCACATATACTTGAGATATGTTCGAAATTCCGAAAAAGATATAGCCTAAACCGATTTTTCTATAAATGTTTGTTTTTGCTTGAAAGAACTTCTGATAATATAAGGAGGTTACCAAATAGAGAAAATGAAAATTTCCGATATCGGTCCATATATACCCGAGATATAGTCTAAACCGATGTTTTAGTGAAAAATTTCTTTTGCTTGAAATCAGTTCTGATTATAAAACGAGGTAATTAATTACTCGTAAAATACAGGAAATGGAAAATTTCGTTATCGGTTCACATTTAACCGAGATATAGCCTAAACCAATTTTTGCATGATGGTTTCAATGAAAGATTTCCTTTTTGGAATGGTGATTATAAGGCAAACATATTTTTTGCCCGATGTCGGTCCATATATATCCAAGCATATTTAATGACTATCATGAAGGGTATTTTAGATTCGGCCCAGCCGAATGTACTACGCTCCTGTTATATATTAATATTATTATATATTATAAGCAGTTAAATTTGTTTTTTTAGAAGTACCAAAGAGCAGAGAACAAAAATTCAAACGTTTGAGATTTATTCGCTATAGTAGCTTCCAACATTGGTACTAATAAAAAAATTATAAAAAGCTTGTTTTTTATATTTTCCAGCTGTAGCTCATATGAAATGTCGACAATAGACAGAAAAAGAAATATTAGAAATTTTAGGTACCATTTAAACAATTTTCGTACCTTGTGTATATGTACTGAATACTATGAACTCTCATCACTGCTATGAACAGCTGTATTGCTTTTATTTTATTTTTGTAAATTATTTGATATAAAGATATGGGTGATGAAAAATTAATTATTTTCTCAATAATATAAAAACGAAAAGTAGAACACTTTTTCTGTAAATCATTAATAAGTGAAAATTTTTTCTTCACATGCACTTGTGACTGCACTTTTTTTTGTTTGTATCAACAACACATGATACGGTTTTACATATTCTATAAGTGCTACTACATTTACGTTACATTTACGTTACAGTTACAATTTCTACGGTCGGCTAAATGGGCCTTAACTGTCTACCTCAACTAACTGTATTAGTTTACAGTTTTTCTGAGCTATTTCGTTGTTAACCACGCGGCAACTTTCTATGCGAAGGCATAGGTCGGTTGAATTAGTCACAGCGCCGCACAAAAATACTGTTAATACCATCGTGAGCATAAGGTCTACGTTACTCCGCCCATGCTGTGCATCCTATACCCTGCAAATTTATTTGCAACTGTATAGTTACAAATACAATACCAACGAGCCGAAATCGTTGCACTTTATTTCTGAAAGGAACGGTATGCTATTTTGACTTCGGGACGAAAGCCATTTTTAAACAAATGCAAGCGTCAATAGCTAAAACTTCAGAATATGGACTACGGAAAATCCAAGCAGCAATAATTGTACCTACTTAAATACACTATTTGCGATGTTTCGTTGGAATCGCAAATACATTTTTTATGCTCATTTATGAGATATTATAAATCATAATTATAAATTAAAATCAATTCATATTTTTTAAAAGTTTTGAATATACCTATTGTAGTTTTCGCACAATTCTTTAAGTAAAGCTACGTACACACGGTTGCCAGATCTTACAATATTGCCAGTAAAATTGTCTGAAAATGTATTACAATCGTGTGAACTGCCAATTTTTAACTTACAACGTTGTCAGAAAAACCATTGTCAATCAATTGTAAGACGACAATGTTGTCAGGCATATGACAATCGTGAGAACACTCTTCGTCGGCATTGCCAGATAATTGGCTGGTATTGTAAGCTCAGTTTTAATTGTCAGATGTATAAAATTAATGCACCTGACAATGGCATCATTGTCAGAAAAAGTTTGATGGGCAACACTGCCAAACGACAATGTTGTCAGGCATCTGACAATCGTGAGAACACTCTTCGTCGGCATTGCCAGATAATTGGCAGGTATTGTAAGCTCAGTTTTAATTGTCAGATGTATAAAATCAATGCACCTGACAATGGTATCATTGTCAAAAAAAAGTTTGATGGGCAACACTGCCAAACAGATGGTTGTTGATATAGATAAATGGCAATGCCTTACAACATATCTGGCAATTTTTTTTAATCTAAAAATCTGACAACCGTGTGAACTGGCAATTTTTGTTGTCAGATGAATTATTTGTCAGACCATAGTCTGACAATGAAATTGTAAGATTTTCTTACGATCGTCTGAGCACACAATTAACTTCTGCGGGACATTGTCAGCATATTGCCAGATCTTACAATATTGTAACATCTGACAACCGTGTGTACATAACATAACAATTTTTATTTCACTAGCGTCACCCGATATGATATGATCTCAAGTATGTTGTCAATCAAGTCTAGCGCAATAGGAGTTGACGATATGGACCCAAAGTTTTTTTACGATTCTTTTACCACAACTTGCTCACATTGTAACATTTATTTTCAACAAAATGTTTACCACTAATTTTTATGCCACACCATGGAAACTAGCAAGAATCCATTCCAGTAAAGAAGTCAAACACTGAATACAGACCGATTGCTCATACAGACCGATTGCTACTCTACCATTCCTGTTGAAAGACCTTGAGAATAATAACATTCTCACATGCTGCCAATCTGGATTCCGGACACAGTTGTATAACGGCCCTGTTGGACGTCTTAGAAAATATCAGAAGACAAGTTTATTGTGCTGCGAAAAAGATTTACATCAGCACCTGCCTTTACGGCCTAATCTGATGGTGGACCCGTTCCACCAATTATTTTCATTCACAATACGCCTCGGTGTGGCTGACTAGGCTCACACATTCTCACAGAAGATGAAATGTTTATCAAAACATTTAATTTTCCTGAGGATGCTAATAGACTGTTGGCGGAATATTAAGGATAAATACTGTTGAGCTTTTTGTGTGGAACTGGTAGGGATCTTTAGCTGCGGAAGTGAAGATCGATAGCATAAATAAACATAATTCTATATATTTTCTTTTGTATGTACAATATACTGAGTTCCGTGCTGCAATGTGAGACTTAAAGTCTTGTGCATGGGACATTGGAAACAAAATAAATAAAATACATTAAATAAAAGTAAGTAAATATGTTTACCAAGAGGGAAAAATGCATATTAATTTTGGTAGGTTGTGCACATTTGGTAACCTTTTTGAAAAATTTTGGTTGTAATAATATTTTGGGCGTGGCAGTACTGGTAGTCATTTTTTTGTTTTTTTTTTTTTGTTTTTTTGACAACTCAATTATTTATTGTATCCTCTAAAAGAACTAACAATAAGTATGCAAATCTTAAAACTAAAAATTATTTAATTATTATAGAAAAAAATTAATTAATATTGAAAAATTTTATTTACTTAGGTCTAGCCAATGCTAGACGAAAAGTTGCTTCTTGCATGTATTTTGTTGGTAAATCACCTTTCCAACGCTCTGATCAGACTGGTAGTCATGCAGACGTTTAGTACAATTGTTAAGAATTAGGCGCATAACAATATAGATATTCGAATGTAACTGAAGTAGAGTTATTAGTTGCACTTGAATATATTGTGTTGTATTTTTTTATAATAAGTCACTTAAGGCCATGTTACACTATCATACACGATCGTGCGATCTACAAAATAAAGAATGTGTGCTGTAAAAGTACTAAAAATGCAACCGTGCAACAGACTTTTTTGACAAATCGTGCGATTTGAAAAATTTCATGAAACTTTCCAAAACATTGTGGTTTCTGTGCGATCAGTGTGATATATATTGTGAAAAATATAAGAATATTGTTGGTGCCTCAAGAAAAAAAATTTAATTAACGTAAAATTATTATGTTAATAAGAGTTTTTAATTGTTTTATTGTGTATATAAATTATTTCCATCATACTTGTGTAATAGTGTGGCCTACAACCCCATTTTGACGCGATTTTTTTAAGTCGGCCAGACTTTTGAAACAGTTTCCTGTGAATGAATCGTACGATCGTGTAGGATAGTGAATCAGGGTCTTTAGCTGAAATATATAATCCCTGTCTGCTAAAGTTGTAGAAGTAATAGAGAGAACAAAAACATGTGACTAGTGGCAGTCGGTGTGAAGTTGTCATAAAGTCGACAGATTAGCGGTTCTAGCCGAAAGGAGCTAATGATTAAAAGTGAACTTTAAATAAAGAATAAACCTCAATAAGTGTATGCGTCTTTTGTTTTTTAAAGGTTCGTAAACTAACGCGACTCAAGGCTCTGCTTCACTATCCTACACGATCGTACGATTCTTTCACAGGAAACTGTTTCAAAAGTCTGGCCGACTTGAAAAAATCGTTTCAAAATGGCGTCATAGGCCACACTATTACACAAGTATGATTGAAATAATTTATATACACAATAAAATAATTAAAAACTTTTACTAACATAATAATTTTACATTACTTAAATGTTTTTCTCGAGGTACCAACAATATTCACATATTTTTCACAATATATACCACACTGATCGCACAGAAACCATAATGTTTTGAAAAGTTTCATAAAATTTTTCAAATCGCACGATTTGTCAAAAACTCTGTCGCACGGTTGAATTTTTAGTACTTTTTCAGCACACATGCTTTATTTAGTAGATCGCACGATCGTGTATGATAGTGTAGCAAGGCCTTTAACAACAATAATTTAAAAAGTTTTGTAATATTTATAAATAAATTTATTAGAGCTAAGTCTGCGACTTAGCATCGTCGTGTTCCACTAGCTAGAAGAAGAAAAATTGTTATTGAAAATATTCTAGTTTTAAGTAATTTTTACGTTCGGGATTTCTTTTTTTTTTTTGGGGGGTTTTCGATAGTTTATATGTACCTGTTAAGCTACAGATAACATACATATATACATATATATTTTATAATATTAAAAAAACACTTTTACTTTCATTTGAAAGAGGTAAAAAAAGCAACAGCTTGCCCCCGATTTTAAATTTTAATTACAGGGTTTAATTTTGATTAAGCTGTTTCTTCATGCTACCACGTGTTAATATTTAAAAAAATATAATTGAAAAAAAAACAAGTTATTTTCCACATTTTGCTTTTAATATTTTTAACACTTTTTCTTTCAGTTTTTACTTTTTTTTTTTTTTTTGAAAATTTCATAATTGTTATGCACTAAATATAATATAAAAATATAAACTGTAATATTTATTTATCTAGAGCTCGAAACTGAAAAAAAAAAAAAAGCAAAAGTTACGTTTATATGTATGTATGTGTGTGTGGATGTGTATACATACTCATACATACGAGTATCACTTGGCTGTCTTACTAACTTTTAGACCATCCAGATAGAAAGATAGACACGGATAGACAGACAGACAGACAGTCGTATACAGTCATTGCTTTCAGAGACGAAGAGATAGTCGCAGCAAATCTTAGCAGTGGAGTGAAGCATTCGCGCATCTATTTTTGTGTATTATTGCTGCATGTGTTTGTTGGTCTATTTAATGTACTCGTACTCGTACAATATGATCAAAGAAAACAAAAACGTAAATTTAGCCATGTTCAAAGGCACATTAGTGTAAGAAAATCTCGGCTAAAATAATGGAAAATTATGAGTTGGGGAAAGATGGGATACTTCAAGCCAAGTGCAGAGATATTTATGTTTTGTGGTATACAAGGTAATACTGCCGATTTGGACAACATATCGCTTCTTTATGGCTCATAACAAAAAAAAAACTTGTTGCGAGAAAAACACATTTCTAATTTTTAGTTTCCATACAAGTCTTAAAATTTTTTTTTTTAAAGAAACAGTTTAAAAGTAATTTGAATACATTTTTGTCACAATATAAAAGATAGTACTGTTAACAATTGTTAACTCAAAAAGTTAATTTTTTGAGATATGACTATGTTGCAATAGAGGAGCGATATGTTATAACTCAAAGTCAAAGACAGTGTGTGGGCAAGTTTGATAATTTGCAAATAAAAGATGAGTTTTTTTTGTGCTATTGTTATTGTTGAACAATTTTTTAATTAACAAGTGAAGTTCTCTGGTACAGAGATCCTGTCTACGTACTGTCAAAATCTTACATAATTTTCGCGATTCCTTTGCTAAAAACAAATACAACTGTGAAAAAGATTTACATCAGCACCTGCCTTGCGGCCTTATCTGATGATGGACCAGTTCCACGGAGTGAATTATTCACGATTCACCTGCACCCCCGTGTGGCTGGCTAGGCTCACACAGGTATCAATTTTTGCCTTATGTTTGTAGTTATATGAGCAACTTCTTGTTGAGAAGTTCAGGCCTTCTAATCCCTCCTGTATGCAATTTCCCAGCAATCAACGGAAGACAAGGCTTAATGAGTTGGTAGGCCGAAGCCCACTAGCAGCATCAGCCCTTAAACCAACTCATCATCAACCATCACCACTAGTTCTTCACAGTACAGGTATCTGTTGTATAGGCAACAGATCCTCGGGAGATTGTTAGTCCCCGAAAAAAGCCACACACCAAACAATTACCAAGGATACTAACACCCCCTTTATGCAGTTTAGGTTTCAACCACAGCCAGAACGTTTCAGCCAAGGTAGGCACCTCAACCATGATCAGCCCGGGCTGAACTGCAAGCAGAACCACCCGGGGGCAATGTTGATCCCCGTTCTGCCAATTTATACCCTTGGTAAGGGTTTCGGAAGCCAACACAATAGAAGTCATGTGGCTTCCTAGAGTTTTATTTGCTACAAGAAACGAGGGACCCATTCCCCTCTTTTCCCCGAAAAACATTGCACACAAGTTAGGAATACGCCAAAGCAAACCCCGTTCCCCGGGTGGGCCAAAAAAATGCAGTTGTATCCCTCTTCTTGATATAAAATTAATACAAAAAAAAAACAGTTTTTTGCCTCTACGGAAAATTTGTAAATTTTGATATGGCGCCCTGTAGAGGAACCGGTGAGATATGGTTTGTGTGAATTATAGCAAACGCCTATCATTATATTATATTATATTATATTATATTATATTATATTATATTATATTATATTATATTATATTATATTATATTATATTATATTATATTATATTATATTATATTATATTATATTATATTATATTATATTATATTATATTATATTATATTATATTATATTATATTATATTATATTATATTATATTATATTATATTATATTATATTATATTATATTATATTATATTATATTATATTATATTAGATTTTTGATTTTTGCACTTTTGTACATCGGGTTTTAGTTCAAATTTTTCCTTTCTTAAGTTTTCTTAAGAAGGATTTTTTACAATACAATTTGCTGTGATCAATAAATTTTGATTGAAGAAGACAAGAAAAATAATAATCAAATCTTTAGCTGAGGGACAACTACGAGTAGTGGTTTCGTAGTCGTTACACTACTAACCATAGTCGTAAATTATGAGAGTACCATCATAGTTTGCGAGCATAATTGTGATAAAAGTTACAAATATAGGGTGGCGCAAAAATAACCTTCCGATGTTCAGCATATCGGTTGTGGCACGTGCAGTGTGTGCCGTAGTACCGTCCTGTTGGAACCACATATTTTCCAATCCCAATTCATCAAGTTGCGGCAAAAAGAACTCGTTGATCAGTGCTCTGTAGCGCTCACCATTCACAGCAACCGTCTTCGAAGAAAAAAGGTCCGATGACTCTTCCAGTGAAAACAGCACACCATACAGTGGGCTACACGCGGATTTTCAGTAAATTTTGCTTATTTTTGTACCCGCTAAGATGGAAATGGGACTCATCACTCATGATTATTTTTGATGAAAAATCATCTTCCTCTTGGGGTCAAATAAATAGTCACCAATATTTCGCGTTCTGGAGCAGTGTAGCGTAACATTGTTTATCAACGCGTATTTCGCATGTGTTTACTACACAAATGTCAAAACAGAACTGACATTAGGGGTCAATCGCAAAATTTATAGCATATTATCTTGATCTTATTTATTTGACCTTTTTTTATAAATTAAATTGAAATGTTTTTTAAGCTTGAGGTCAGTTTTGTTTTTTATATAAAAATGTTTTAATTATATTCGATATTTCGTCTTCCTTCGGAAGACTTCTTCAGGAAAAATTTTTTTTAGTTTTTTTTAAAAAAAAATTTTTCCTGAAGAAGTCTTCCGAAGGAAGACGAAATATCGAATATAATTAAAACATTTTTATATAAAAAACAAAACTGACCTCAAGCTTAAAAAACATTTCAATTTAATTTATAGCATATTCTGATAGGATGATAACTTTTGCGCCACCTTGTATTTTTGACAATCATGCCTGTTTGTGTTCTATTGTTGTAATTATACTCTAGTGTTGCCACCTTGTAGTCGGCTAATGCTCCTTGGAACATGCTCTTTGGAGTTTGTGGAAAGGTAAATTTTTAAATTGTTAAATGGGATCACTTCACCTGCGTTTTACTTTTCATTTAGTTTATAAAAATGTTTTATCTACTGTAATTAATAAACTGACTTATTCATTTAAGTTTTATTTAATTTAAAGTTTGTAAGCATGAGAGCTTCCAAATAAGTGTATGTGTGTATATATACATATATATATGTGTGTGTGTGCTTTGTTTTAACCCAGTAAAAGTCATGTAATTACAAACTATAATTTAGTAGATCCGTTAATTTCTCTCTTTTTTCAACTCTAATTGAATGTGTTTATTTTTTTTTTTTTTTATTTTTAAGACTATTACATAATTTTTCTTTTAACTTAAAATTAAAGAAAGGTTTAAGATTAATGTTTATTTCTTAATTGTTATTATTTTTGCTTATGTTTAGGAAAGCGTATTTTATTAAAATTTTTATGGCAGTTTAGTTCGTATTTAATTGCTATTAAGGTTAAACAAAAATATAGCACATTTATTAATTATATAACAATTTTTACTAATTACAATCACAATTTAAAATGCACAAATAATCACATTAATAGAATGTTTTGTATATAATAAAACAGAATTTTTTTTTTTTGAAATAACGAGGTAAAATATTTTAAGCATCTAGGAAAATCATTACTTCTGGAATATACTGCCCAGCCGCCTTATCTGCTTTGGAAAGTTACCCATTTCTATTACTTCATGGCGGTCTGGTTACAACAAGAAAACATAGACGAGATGCTAAGCATCCAGCCTTAACTTTTAGGGACTATACAGGACAGATGGTCTAGTGAAGTTACTTGTTGAGTATGGAAGTTTACATGGCTCAGCTATGATAATAATTATTATTATTATTGGATGAGATATGGCCCTCATCGACCGCTTGTACTGCGACCAGTGTTGATCTAATGTGCGTCCCCTTGCCCCATTACGGGTTAAATATGTCAAGAACACGGAAAAGCTCCTTCATTGGAAGTGATATTAAGTCACACTCACTTTACATATGTGCTGGTAGCTGCCTATATCTCCTGTGTCCTAAAGCTCCACAGAGGATGATCAAGTTCTCCATTGACTCCTCTTACTTCCTCACCGCACTACCTGCAAATGTCTGTACTGGAATGACAAGTGCTTAAGGCAGGTATAATGTAAGTGAACCTGTCGTTTAGTGTTGGGCAAAATCTTTCATTTGTATGAATCTTCCATTCTCTTTCGGAAAGGTTAAGTGAATTAATTCATTCTTTTCTTTCATCTTTCTGCTTGCCAAACATTTCAGGCGAATGAAAATGAATGAATGAAACGAATACAAATACGGCATTATTTGTTTGCATCACAATTTGTTTAAACGCAGAAAAAAAAATTTATTTAAAAATTATAAAATATAAAAATCTAATATTATTATTATATATAACATTGATTATATATAAAATTTATTTAAATTTAAGGGTATAAAATAAAACTAATAACTGATTTTGAATGTTTACGGGTACTGAATGAAAGATCACGAAATATGAAAAGAAACATCATGATGAAAGAAATGCAGAAAGAATACAGACGTATTTCATTCTTTCACTTGAGAGAATCATTCAGTTGAATTAATTCATTCATGAACGACACAAGACTACTGTCGTTGTTCTGAGGCGTTTCCTGTCCAGTTTTAGAGCACATTCGGCCCTCTTTGTATCAAAGCTTAGAAACTTCTTGGAATATTCAAGACCAGCTGTCTCGTGCCGATATTGCCCAACGACGGACTCTGTCCATTTCTTCATCTCTTCATTAAGCAGACCCTTATTGAAGCCAAATATATATAATAAAAGCCCCCTTTGCTCCCTTTTTGGCGTAAATGTCAGCCATCTCATTGCCGTAGGGCCCCTCATGGCTTACCAGTTCATTTAATCTGTTGTGACATTCCAGTACTAACCTGGGAGTAAACACACAACTGCTCAGCACCTTCAGTACTGATTGGCTATCAGGGAGTATTTTTATCAGCACTCCCTTGTGTCCCCTATCGGCACGTATTTCAACCGCTTCCCTTATTGCGTATAATCCCGCTTGAAAGATTATGGTGGCTTTGCTAAGAATTATATACCTGGGTGGGGGTGGAGTGTTTTGGGTCTATTCATGTACCACTTTTGTGAACCATCCCGTAACCATCTTGGGTTCGTGCCCCATTCTTCCCTTGTTGGGAAGATGATACTATACTTCTTGGTAAATGAGGTATTCATGTACCACTTTTGTGAACCATCCCGTAACCATCTTGGGTTCGTGCCCCATTCTTCTCTTGTTGGGAAGATGATACTATACTTCCTGGTAGATGAGGTAGTCGGATCTATAAGGTCACTTGACACATATCGATTACGTCTCTGATACCTTTAAGAATTGCAAGATGACCAATAACATTACCTGTCTTTAGTTTTTCCCTTTTTTTGTAAATTAAGATGGCCTGAACGGCCGCCTATTTTTTAACAGCCACGTTAAGCGGTGTTAGGTTCAAAAGAGCTTCCATGGCTTTCGTAGGGTTGGTTTTCATCGTTACTCATAGAACACAGAAGAGCAACACGTCTAGAACATTTTGTATGAATGCCACTCAATTTTTTCAGTGATTTTTATTCAAATTCTTTAGACAAATCGCTCGTCTGTGTTCTATGAACAGCACATAAAGAAGTTTTAAACAAAAATAATAAAGTGGTGCTACGCAAAATTTTCATTGCGTTAATGAAGTTTTTATAACCGAAATGAAACTAATCATGGTATTCACGGAATAATAGCGAGCGAAAGGATTTCATTCCCATAATGGAACGGGTTTCTTTCAGTGTGTAAGTAACGAGTGATTTTTTTGCTATTATCTTTTTGGCAACAATAGTTTTGAGAGCTCACGCACGTTTTGTATCTTGTGTCACTGTCAAACATCTTCAGTTTGTTCTATAATTTAATCATGAATCGTCTTACAAACGAACAACGCTTGCAAATTATTGAATTTTATTACCAAAATGCGTGCTCTGTTAAGAAAGTTCATCGCGCGCTTCTTTCATTTTATGGTCAGTTTAATCGACCTACTGAGGCTTCTATTCGGGCTATTGTAAAAAAATTTCGCACCAAATTTACATTGTTGGACATTAAACCACCAACACGCTTACGTAGAGTGCGAACTGAAGAAAATATCGCAGCCGTATCGGCCAGTGTTGGTGATGACCGTGAATTATCGATTCGGCGCCGTTCGCAGCAATTGGGCCTCTGTTACTCCACTACGTGGAAAATTTTGCGGAAGGATTTGGGTGTGAAGCCTTATAAGATACAGCTGGTGCAAGAATTGAAGCCAAACGACCTACGACAACGCCAAATTTTTGGTGAATGGGCTCTTGAAAAGTTAGATGAAGATCCACTTTTTTATCGAAGAATTGTGTTCAGCGACGAGGCTCATTTCTGGTTGAATGGATACGTGAACAAGTAAAACTGCCGTATTTGGAGTGAAGAGCAGCCAGAAGCATTGCAAGAGCTACCAATGCATCCACAAAAAACAACCGTTTGGTGCGGATTATGGGCTGGCGGCATCATTGGGCCGTATTTCTTCAAAGATGATGCGAATCACAACGTTACTGTGAATGGTGAGCGCTACCGTGCGATGATAACAAACTTTTTTTTGCCCAAAATGGAAGAGCTTGACTTGCATGACATGTGGTTTCAACAAGACGGTGCCACATGCCACACAGCACGCGAAACAATGGACCGATTGAGAGGCGAGTTCGGTGAACAGTTTATTTCACGCTTGGGACCAGTCAGTTGGCCGCCCAGATCGTGCGATTTAACGCCTCTAGACTATTTTTTGTGGGGCTATGTTAAGGCTAATGTCTATAGCGACAAGCCCGCTTCGATTGACGCACTGGAAGCCAACATTGCCAACATTATTCGTGAGATACCGGCCGAAATGTTGGAAAGAGTATGCCAAAATTGGACTAAGCGGATGGACCATTTGAGGCGCAGCCGCGGCCAACATTTGCATGAAATAATCTTCAAACATTAAATTATATCGACCCAACTATCGATCCAAATAAATATTTCATGCATTTTTCTGAATTTTATGTGTTTTTTTTTAAATTTCCGATAGTTCTTATAAAATCACCCATTATAAAAACTGCAAGATCTTAAAAAAATCGTACATTTTAAACAGCAAAATAACATGATTTAAATACAGATCTACCTTAAGTATATGTAAAACTGCATGAATTTAAACCACTCAAAGGTTCTAGATGTAAACTTCTAGCAAAATTTATGTTTTTAATGCATAAAGACTTACGGTGCTGTTCATAGAACATAGAAAGTTCTAGAAAATTTGTACGAAAGTTACTCAAGTTTTTGGGTGATTTCCATACGAATTTTTTAGACGTGCCGTTCATCTGTGTTCTATAAACAGCACATAATTTTTTTTTTTTTTTTTTTGCAGAAAGAAACAGTTTTATATTATTTTATTGAACAATTAATTATTGTACAAATGTATTAAAATACCCTTTCGCTTTCAAACTAGTTTTTGTTGGCTTCAGTTAATTTACTAAATTAAACAAAAAGTTATTAACTAAAAGAGTGGTTGATTCAAAAGCAAACATAACTGTTATCATGAATACATTAATCTATTACATAATATTCATAACATTCAATTTATAATTTATGAAAATTTCAATAAAAAAAAAAAAAAAAGATTGAAATACGTAAAAATGCTATTTTGAACATTTTTCATTTCGTATTCAAAACACTGACATTAAATCATAAATAAACGGCATTAAAAAGAAGAAAACAAATAAACAAAAAAGAAAAAAAAGCTTGTAATGAATTGATTTGCTTAAAATTAATTTTAACCTAAATCCACTTGACGGTTTTGTTCGGTTACAATTCGGCAGAAGTGATAATAAAGATGCATCATTTGATAAAACGCTCGTTTTCTTTCTTTTGTGTTGACCAGTTCATTTCCATTCGTTTTTTTTCCTTCTCTTTTTTGGGGTTTTTTTAAGACCACAAAATAAAAATGCTAATTAGCTGCTGGTGGATTTTTTCCGCTTTATTTTTTGTGTTCAAAATTCGTTTTCTTTTAATTTGAAGTTTTTTTAATTTAAAATAATTTATTCCAGTTTTATTACGCGGCCTTGAAAGTGAAAAGATGTCACACTTTCGCTTTTTTTTTTGTTTTTGTTGTAAATATGAAAAGAAACCCCAAAATAAACATAAACATATATTTATCAAATTTAAAAGTTGTTTTCTTTATTGTTGTTAACGTTGCATTAAAACAGTGTTAACAAAAATTTATTTTAATTAAATAGGAACAAGTAAAACTGACAGAAAACAAAATCAAACAAACAAAACCATATGGTTGTTTTATTTTCGAACGTGCTACGCCTGCGCAATTGAAGACTCCAACGAGACACTTGTTAACCGAAAGTAAAAACAATATGTTAAAAAAAAGCAAAAATAACGATTTGTTTAATTGTTAAAAAGCAAGCAAAAATCGGGCTATAAAACGCTTTAGTTTCTGCTCAAAAACGTCCTCATTTTGCATCAAAACTGAAAATTGCGCCAAAATCATCTTATAAAAGAACTTCAATATTTCAGCTAAAGTTTTATTTAATGGGTGATTTTATAAGAACTATCGGAAATTAAAAAAAAAACACATAAAATTCAGAAAAATGCATAAAATATTTATTTGGGTCGATAGTTGGGTCGATATAATTTAATGTTTGAAGATTATTTCATGCAAATGTTGTCCGCGGCTGCGTCTCAAATGGTCCATCCGCTTAGTCCAATTTGGCATACTCTTTCCAACATTTCGGCCGGTATCTCACGAATAATGTTGACAATGTTGGCTTCCAGTGCGTCAATCGAAGCGGGCTTGTCGCTATAGACATTAGCCTTAACATAGCCCCACAAAAAATAGTCTAGAGGCGTTAAATCGCACGATCTAGGCGGCCAATTGATTGGTCCCAAGCGAGAAATAAACTGTTCACCGAACTCGCCTCTCAATTGGTCCATTGTTTCGCGTGCTGTGTGGCATGTGGCACCGTCTTGTTGAGACCACGTGTCATGCAAGTCAAGCTCTTCCATTTTGGGCAAAAAAAAGTTTGTTATCATCGCACGGTAGCGCTCACCATTCACAGTAACGTTGTGATTCGCATCATCTTTGAAGAAATACGGCCCAATGATGCCGCCAGCCCATAATCCGCACCAAACAGTTGTTTTTTGTGGATGCATTGGTAGCTCTTGCAATGCTTCTGGCTGCTCTTCACTCCAAATACGGCAGTTTTGCTTGTTCACGTATCCATTCAACCAGAAATGAGCCTCGTCGCTGAACACAATTCTTCGATAAAAAAGTGGATCTTCATCTAACTTTTCAAGAGCCCATTCACCAAAAATTTGGCGTTGTGGTAGGTCGTTTGGCTTCAATTCTTGCACCAGCTGTATCTTATAAGGCTTCACACCCAAATCCTTCCGCAAAATTTTCCACGTAGTGGAGTAACAGAGGCCCAATTGCTGCGATCGGCGCCGAATCGATAATTCACGGTCATCATCAACACTGGCCGATACGGCTACGATATTTTCTTCAGTTCGCACTCTACGTAAGCGTGTTGGTGGTTTAATGTCCAACAATGTAAATTTGGTGCGAAATTTTTTTACAATAGCCCGAATAGAAGCCTCAGTAGGTCGATTAAACTGACCATAAAATGGAAGAAGCGCGCGATGAACTTTCTTAACAGAGCACGCATTTTGGTAATAAAGTTCAACAATTTGCAAGCGTTGTTCGTTTGTAAGACGATTCATGATTAAATTATAGACCAAACTGAAGATGTTTGACAGTGACACAAGATACAAAACGTGCGTGAGCTGTCAAAACTAGTGTTGACAAAAAGATAATAGCAAAAAAATCACTCGTTATTATAAGAAAAATTATTATTATATTGTTGTGTTTCTACAAGAAAAAACGTTTTCACGGGAATGACATTATTCGCCATGGTCGGTATCAGAGATCTGCAACGGGTTGCTTTTTTAATGATCTAAGTACTCCCGTCTTAAATCGAGTTGCCTTGTGATTGGCCATCACATATTGTTTGCACAAGTATGTTTTCTACTCCTTAAGCCCAGTTCAGACTATTATACTTTGTATTAATACTTGTCAAAAATTCAAATAATACTTGCAAGTCTGATAGTCTGAATGTAATCCGAAAAATACTACGATAAAAATTTTACATCCCATACGACTTTGTTGTTTTTTGAAACTTTTCAAAACGATAATACTTTACATTGGATCAGTAGTGCGATTCTGCAACTTAATCGAATCGTTAAAATAATTATAACAATATTTTATCGAATTTGCTATTCTGTAACATGATTTTAACGATGTTCGCCGTCGATCAATATCAGCTGTTAATTTTACTTCCGATTGTCGATATCTTATCAACAAAAATTTTCTTGCTGTTTATTCAATCGTTAAAGTGTATTTTTTTAATTGTGCGTCCATGAAATAAAGTGCTAATAATCTGATTTTTAATACATAAAAATATTTATTGTATACGTAAATAAATACATAAAATATATATTAAATACATTTTCAAAAACAAAAATTTCAATATAATTTTTTAACCGGTAAACTGTGTTTTGTGTTGAAATAACTATTAAACGTTTGGCATTCGGACTTGGAAGGGATGAAACAAGTTTGAACGCTTCAAGGGATAATCAGTGTGTTTTTCGGGAGTTGGACAATTCCTTTGAGTTGACAGTTAATGAATTTAAAAAGTTGTATTCATTTTCACCAGTCTTAGTTGTGCTCATTCTGAACATATAGAAATTATTACATATAAACAAATTAATGAAACATATGGACACATTTTATTTTACTTACCTTGTTACAAATTAAATAATATTTATTGTCATTTAAAAACTAAAATCACAACAAATAAAAATCAATATGTATACATATTGTTATGAAAAAATGTATTGTTTTTTCTTTTCTTCTTTGTGGTTTTCACTTTTTTCTGGCAGAGATGCCACCTGATGTTTATACGAATGAACAGAAAACTGCAGCTGTTTACCATCGTTAGAATTAAGTTACAGAATCACTCAATCGTTAGTACAAGCGATGAAATTTAATGACAAAAGTTACGATTATCGCATCGTTAAAAGTTAGAGAATCACACCACAGGGTTGTGTTTTTGTAGCAAAGCAGCTAATTAAAAACTGAGTAGTCGGCTATTTCGTAGCCGATGGGGTGCCGTCACTGATAGTATTTTTTGTCGTTATAAAAAAGCTCGAAATTTGGAATTTAGCTGTCATTTATATATGTATTTTGTTCATGCTATATTTAGAACATAAAATATGTTTGTGCTATTGAATTTGCATGTGTTATACATAATTATTATTTTAACTGTTGAAAAATTTCACGTGTCGGCACGTGTATCGCCTACGACGAATAGCGCAGTTGCCGCCGTGAAAAGTTTTATGGTGGCACATCTATGTTGGTTTATATCAAGTGTGATGGTGTGAATGCAAAATCTAATTTACGTTAGACTTTTTGACAGTCGCAAGAAATGTGTTTAGACTTTTATCTCACAAAATCTAATGAAAGTATTTATACTTGTATAATAGTCTGCTTGGGCCTTTAGAGCTTGCATCTGTTGACTAAAGTATATAACATATCCAATCAAGTTTGTATGCGATGGCTGCTTGATTTTGTTTCTCAATTATGTTGTCCAAATGAAAATCATATTTGTATGTAAGAATTTGCAGTCATCATTTATCTTACCCGTGTGTTTTATATATTTACTCACTCACACTCGGTAAGTCCCAATTTTCACGAGGCAAGTGTAGTTGCGCAATTTTTATTAAATTTTCTTTTAAACTTGCTTTTATGTTCAGACACAGCAATTTCACTTGAGCAACTTTCGTTTTCTATTGTTTACACTTTCTTAATCTTGCGTGTACTGCATTCTCATTTTTTTTTTAACTTCTTCCAAAGTAATGCTGCTGTCTGTTTTTTGAGGTTGTCCACAATATTATTAAACGCTTCAGCTTGCTTTAGTCAGTCTATTAAATATTTTTTTAAATTAATTAAAATATCACAACTTTGCACCAATATTGCTTTCACCACGGACAACAAATCTATATATAAAAGAAACAAACGAAAGAAAATGTAAAATTTCCGACATTACGAATGATAGCACAAAACGACTTTTCGAGTACAAGCAAGTCTGTACTAATTTTTACACTCCCCACTTATTTGTTCACAAACTCAAGACTTGCGCAACTAAAGTTGTCCCGTAAAAATTGGGACTAAACGTATTCGAACTAAGCGCGACGTTGCCAGAAGGTTTTAAAAATCATGCTTTGACAATCGTGTTTTGAAGCAAATATATAAACATATTTTATTTGAACATATTTAGTACAAAACCGGTAAAAATAATAACTTTTACTTAAAAAAAAACAGATTTTTTATGAAGCACATTTTCATCAAATTTCTTTTATTTTCTGTTCCCTGATTTATAGTCATTTTTATTTCTTGGTTTTAATCCATAAACACAATAAATGCACAGTTACACATACATGTAGCCAATTGTGGAAAACATTTTGTTTGAATTGAATTTTCGTTTGAAAATTTTTCAGCAAAAACAATATTAAAATCATCATTCAATATGCTAATTTCAAAATCGTCAACATGGTTGTAAATTATTAAATCTGGCAGCCATGATTTGAGTTAAGCTGAAGGTCGATATCACACGTTAACGCGTTCTAAGCGTCTGCCAAAAAGCAGAATCAGTGCAATTGTATGAGCCAAGTTACCCATCACAAAACATAGATGGCATAGACGCGTACAACGCTACTTACCTCCGACTTTTGCACGTGTCATAAGCGCGTTGTATGTAACTTGAGTTTAGAACGCATAAAAGCGCAGCGCATACAACGCGTGGTGTGGAGCTTCAGCTTTAATGTTAAATAAAAGGTGACGAATATATACAACAAAAGAATTTGTCGAGAATATTGTTTTTACAAGTTGATTTTGTGATGACGTCATGTATGTTTTATTAAGAAAACGATTAGAAACGAAAATATAAAACACTCAAAATGCTTCTCTAACAAATTTTTTTTGTGGTCGTTTCTTTTACTCTTAAAAAATACACAAGATACGAACGTGATTGGATACATTTTTGATGTATCACGATAAATATCACAACAAAAATTTTTAAGAGTGTTTAAAATACTTGAATGTGAAAATGATTGGGTAAACAACCGGTGTACTTATGGTTGCGGTGCACCGGTGCAGAT
Organism: Thecocarcelia acutangulata; assembly: GCA_914767995.1. Taxonomy (NCBI): domain Eukaryota; kingdom Metazoa; phylum Arthropoda; class Insecta; order Diptera; family Tachinidae; genus Thecocarcelia; species Thecocarcelia acutangulata. The sequence continues at coordinate 8,182,926 of OU612098.1, read as the reverse complement.
CTCTGGCCGGCATGTATGAGTTTGCTTCACACTCTAAACAAGATAACATAGATATAATTTATTTGAAAGAAGAAGTTCTCCTGGGTTACTCATTCGGTTGTACTCGTATCGGTTGCTTTACTTCTGGTGACGCTACACACTGGCCACTTTTCAGTTTTCGCGCGGCTAGGTTCACGGGTCTGGATGCCAGTTCATTGTAGCGTCCAACGAAATTTCGACATAGTACCAGTGTTATGTTCTCGTTCGCCACCACAGTTCACTCTTCGCAGGCAGATAGGTGGAATTTTGCCCAGATATAGGGCCCTCCCCATACCTTGGCATTCCAAAAATGTGATTATGGGAAATGCCCCGAAATTGCCGTCACCACTCACCACTCTGCACTTACCTCCTCTACCTTATGTTATTAGGCGAATATACTAAAGATTATAGCAGTATATAAGTTTTATTATATTGATTATTTCATATAGTTTTCCTTACTTCTAGAATATAATGTATTAAATGCCAGAATGATATAAATGATATATTAAAATATAGTCAACGAGATGTCGATAAGTTTTCTTATCGGGCGTTGTTGTACCTCTCTAAGGTGGCGCCTATGGCAATGTCAATTAGTGAACGACTTGTGGGCCACTTAAATAAAAGCTCACGCTTTCTAATCCATTCAAATGGTGCTGCCAGATTGAATAAATTAACACAACACAATTTTGGCAGTTGCATTATAAGCCCTGATTCACTATCCTACACGATCGTACGATTCATTCACAGGAAACTGTTTCAAAAGTCTACTCGACTTGAAAAAATCGCATCAGAATGGCGTTGTAGGCCACACTATTACGCAAGTATAATTGCAATAATTTTTATACACAATAAAATAATTAAAAACTTTTATTAACATAATAATTTTTTTCTCATATTATTTACAATATATACCACACTGATCGCACAGAAACCATAATGTTTTGAAAAGTTTCATAAATTTTTTCAAATCGCGCGATTTACCAAAAACTCTGTCGCACGGTTGCATTTTTAGTACTTTTTCAGCACACATTATTTATTTAGTAGATCGCACGATCGTGTATGATAGTCTAGCAAGGCCTTAACAGGGCATTTACATCTACCCAAAATCTACTATCTAAATCTTTCCATAAAATTTATTTTTGCAAAGTTTTTGGCAGTAATAACTATATCACAATGAATTCATCATCTAAAAGTTAAATTTTTTTTTATGGCAGCGTAGTTTTTTTATGTACAGCTGTGAACAAAATCAGAGTTTTGAAATAGAGTACTTATAAAAATCTATTAGATTTCGTCAAAATCTAGTCACAATGTAGATTTCATTTAGTGTGGGAAATCTCGCCAAAATCAGCTAGATTTGAATCGAAATCCTGTAAATACTAGATTTGACAATGCCCTATAACAATGAGTTTAATTTTGCTCGCCACTGTATCTGAATGTTGTATGATTAAACAAACATTAAGTTACATATTTAAAGTTAAAAGAAGCAAAAACTAATCATAAAAATAAAACTTAAAAACATTCATGCAAATATTCGTACGAATCGCAGTTTGATGAGACTCTAATATTGTCACGCAATCCAAAATGAAGACTGTACTGCTGCGGTTAGTTAGCAAGTTTTGAAAACGTTTGTGCGTGTGAATGTGGCCAATTTACGTTTATGTATGTAAGCCAACAACTACAAGAGTCCATTTGAATTTCGGTTAATTGGTATTGTTCACAACGATCAAGTCACAATAATGAACCTGGTGACATGATTTCTTTTTTTTTCAATGTTTTTTTTTTCTGCAGTAGGCATTTTTGCGAATTAAATTCGTCATGAATAGTAAGCTTTTGTTGTTGTTGTTAATGTTTGTGCACTGAATCACAATATCATTAGTTCAATTAAAACAAAGATCCTAATAAAGCTATTATACCTTAAGTTTTACTTTTGCATTTTGTTTTTTGTGCTATAAATCAAAAACACATACATACATACAATGAGTATGTCCATTTGACAGAAAATGTTAATTAGAAAGTATATTTTTGCTAAAAACGTAACATTTCAACAATTTGCGTTTTCCCACTTCATTTTAATAGCCAAAATATGAATTTTTGTTTAAAGTTCTAATTAAGATCCAGTTTTAAATACGGGTGATATTGAAAGTTAAGTTGTCCCCCAGCTAAAGATTTGATTATTATTTTTCTTGTCTTCTTCAATCAAAATTATTGATCACAGATTTGTATTGTAAAAAATCTTTCTTAAGAAAAAAACTTAAGAAAGAAAAAACCTGAACTATAACCCGTTGTACAAATGTACAAACCAAAAATTTAATTTAAAAAATTATAAAAGTTCATCAAAAAATTCAATAAATTGATATTGATAGTTTTTAATTAAAATCTGCCTAATTAACTTTTCATTGGGTGTTAAAGAAAAATCTATGGCTCTTATATGGATTACAATCGAATTTTGGTCAAGAAAGACAAGCAAAAGTCTTTATAGCGACTAGTACATCTGCCTACAGCATTATCATTTTATTACACAGCATTATTTTATCCTACAGCATTAACATTTTCGATAGTTGGCAACGCAACTGTGGTGTTATAATCAGCGTCGCCATTTTAGCATTTTTGTGGCTAAATTTAGCATTTATTTTTTCAGTTAGCATTATTTTTATAATTTTTCAATTATATATTTAGCATTTTTCAGCATTATTTAATTTAAGAATGAACAAATTCAGGGATGTAAACTTGTGCTAAGAATTAACAAATTTAAAGATATAAATTTGTGCTAATAATGTTTTTTTTTTTTTTTTTTCTTAGCTTGGGCCAGTACTCAGGGGATGACCCCTATATATGCAGTGCATTGTACCAGAACTAGGAAAATAGGTTGTGAGGAGGGGGAAAGAGGGAGTAGTGTTTGTGAACATTTGATTTGAACTTTCCAACGTTATAACAGACAGGAAACACGTCTGCAGGCAACTTGTTCCACAGACGAAGCGTACGGCCAAAAAACGAATTCTCTCTGTAATGCGTCACTACGCGATTCCCCGGGCAATCGACCACAAATGGATGAGTTCTAGACGATGAGCGCGTGCTACGTAAAAATGTGCGCGTTTTGGAAACAAGATCCCTAATCTCGTCAGAGCAAAATCCATTGTAGTAACGATAGAACAGAGTAACGCACCCCACACTGCGTCGATACTCCAGTGAGTCAATAGAGTTGGATACCCTACTGTCACCGATAAGCTTCTTCGCCCTCTCCTGCACACGGTCGAGTAACCCCAAAATAGACTTTGAGGCACCGGCCCAAACATGAGAGTTGTATTCCATTTTCGGTCGGATGTAGGTGGTATAAATAGTTAGGAGGTCGGATGGAGTGAAGTACGTCTTACACCGTTTGAAAACCCTAAGGCACTTGAATGCTTCTTCAGGGACATGAAAAATGTGTTCTGTCCAGCAAACGTCACACTGTATCTTCATTCCAAGAACTCCAAGAGCATCCGATTCCTCAATATTTATACCATCCATGAGTGCAGATGAAGCAGCAATTGCGGTCGTTTGTTTGTGTTGTTAATAAACAACACTGGGTCTTACGAGCGTTAAAGGCAACCCTGTTTTTACGACCCCATTCGGAGATTAATAGAAGATCACTATTCAGTGAATCGTTCATATTTAGCCTCTTGGGAGCGATCCCTGATAGGCTGGACCTATAACTAAAAAAGTACGAGTGGCAAATGCTGCTGTCATCCGCGAAAGTGTGGATAGGGTTGGAAGTTAGATAGAGAAGGTCGTTGAGAAAAATAAGAAATAGAGTAGGAGAAAGAACAGAACCTTGCGGTACCCCTGAATTAATGTTGAACTCATTTGTTGAGACCCGATCTATAACAACTCGTAGAGTGCGGTCTCTGAGAAAGCTCGATATAAACCAAGAAAGGTCATCACCGAGGCCAAAAGCAGTAAGTTTTGCCAGTAGTGCAGCATGCCACACTCTGTCAAACGCTTTGGAAATATCTAGAGCCACCACCTTACTTTCACCGAAATGATGGAATGAGTGGCACCATTTATCCGAAAGATATGCCATAAGATCGCCAGTAGAGCGACCCTTACGAAATCCAAAAAGGCGCTATATTTAAACACAGATTTATTTATTTAAGCAACATGAGTTGTTGGATTCTATAGACCAAGTAAAATTATAATAACATAAAAGTGATTTTATGACCATTCACAATAAAGTTCAGCCTTTTCAAAGCCGAGTTTAAACATATAATTTTGTATTTGTTAACTTCATTAACATTACAAGAGAGCAGAGTATGGGAAAAGATAAATGTAAATATGTACTAAACTTAAAACAATTTGCACAATAGTTCATTTCACAGATTTTTTAAGTAATTCATAATGTAACTAATTTTAAATAGTTCAGTAACGCTTATAAAAACAGAAAAAAATAAAAATGGTAAAAGTAAAAAATAAAAATATATATAGTTGTCCAAATTGGTTTGGACAAAGAATATTCAAAATATTAATCTTTATTTCGATATCTAGCACAAATTTTTCTTGATTACAGTATTAAAGGTACTTTAATAGTTTATATTTGTGATAAAATTTACAAATATTTTTGACCACATGTCAGTTTTTGTTATTTCATATGGTAATTATGTTTGTCCAGAACAAATGTTTGAAGTGGGTCAATCGTTTCAGAACAAACTCTCAAAAAACTTAAATATTGTTCCAAAACAATGAGTTTCCGCCTTTTTTTTTGTCTGCAGTGACATCCATTCGAACCTGCGACCTCGAGACTGTTATAAGCTTTTTCCACTGAACAACATCTAACATCTACCAGCAGTTTTTGAAGATGATAACATCTTCCCATAAGAAATACATTAGCTCGATTCACAATCTTGTGCATTTGAGCTTGCATATTTCTGCAATTGCAAAAGTGACATTTTTGGGTATATTTTGTTAGTGTAAAATAAAAATATACTCCACTATTTTGCAAATGCAATGATGCAAGGCCATTTGCACAAGATTGTGAATAGGGCTATTGTACTAGAAGTCAAAATTTTTCAACATCTTTATAAAATGTTCCTATCTCATGTTATTCCATTCAACATCTTTCGACTACTTCAGTGTCACCACTAGAAAAGTGGCAATAATGTCGATTATTCTTGTGGCATCCCTGAAAATACGTAATTTATTTTGAAATTAAAAAAAATCGTAATGTCGTTTATTCTTGTGGCGTCTCTGAAAAAACGTCATTTGTTTTAAAAAAAATTAAATAAAAAACATAATTTATTTTTCATGTGTTAATTGTTTGGATGTGTGTTTTCTTCCTTAATTTTTAATTATTTTTTTTTTTTTAATTACTTTTTTCTCCGTTTTTGTCAAATTTTTTTATGTGTCCTACATTTTGTTTATAGACATACATATATAACGAGTGATTTTTTTGCTATTATCTTTTTGGCAACACTAGTTTTGACAGCTCACGCACGTTTTGTATCTTGTGTCACTGTCAAACATCTTCAGTTTGGTCTATAATTTAATCATGAATCGTCTTACAAACGAACAACGTTTGCAAATTATTGAATTTTATTGCCAAAATGTGTGCTCTGTTAAGAAAGTTCATCGCGCGCTTCTTCCATTTTATGGTCAGTTTAATCGACCTACTGAGGCTTCTATTCGGGCTATTGTAAAAAAATTTCGCACGAAATTTACATTGTTGGACATTAAACCACCAACACGCTTACGTAGAGTGCGAACTGAAGAAAATATCGCAGCCGTATCGGCCAGTTTTGGTGATGACCGTGAATTATCGATTCGGCGCCGTTCGCAACAATTGGGCCTCTGTTACTCCACTACGTGAAAAATTTTGCGGAAGGATTTGGGTGTGAAGCCTTATAAGATACAGCTGGTGCAAGAATTGAAGCCAAACGACCTACCACAAATCCAAATTTTTGGTGAATGGGCTCTTGAAAAGTTAGATGAAGATCCACTTGTTTATCGAAGAATTGTGTTCAGCGACGAGGCTCATTTCTGGTTGAATGGATACGTGAACAAGCAAAACTGCCGTATTTGGAGTGAAGAGCAGCCAGAAGCATTGCAAGAGCTACCAATGCATCTACAAAAAACAACCATTTGGTGCGGATTATGGGCTGGCGGCATCATTGGGCTGTATTTCTTCAAAGATGATGCGAATCACAACGTTACTGTGAATGGTGAGCGCTACCGTGCGATGATAACAAACTTTTTTTTGCCCAAAATAGAAGAGCTTGACTTGCATGACATGTGGTTTCAACAAGACGGTGCCACATGCCACACAGCACGCGAAACAATGGACCAATTGAGAGGCGAGTTCGGTGAACAGTTTATTTCACGCTTGGGACCAGTCAATTGGCCGCCCAGATCGTGCGATTTAACGCCTCTAGACTATTTTTTGTGGGGCTATGTTAAGGCTAATGTCTATAGCGACAAGCCCGCTTCGATTGACGCACTGGAAGCCAACATTGCCAACATTATTCGTGAGATACCGGCCGAAATGTTGGAAAGAGTATGCCAAAATTGGACTAAGCGGATGGACCATTTGAGGCGCAGCCGCGCCCAACATTTGCATGAAATAATCTTCAAACATTAAATTATATCGACCCAACTATCGATCCAAATAAATATTTCATGCATTTTTCTGAATTTTATGTGTTTTTTTTTTAATTTCCGATAGTTCTTATAAAATCACCCATTATTATAATTGATCCTCTCTTGTCTTTCAATTTAATTTTTTTCGAAACAATTTTGAGTGCTTTTGTTAAATTGTTCGAAAATTTAAAGAATAGCATTTTTGATTGATAGTTGATGTTAAATGTGAGCAATGTAAACGGTGTTTCACATTTTCAACATCTTCCACGCGTTTCATGAAGATGTTGATCAGTGTAAGTAGCCCATTAGTCGAGTACTCTACCAAATCAGCCATCGAGGCTCCCTATGCATGCGTTCAGACTAATACAGACTATACACAAATCCGCCTTTTTTTGTCTGCAGTAACATCCAGGGTCTGTGGTATGAATCGAACCTGCGGCCTCGAGTACAGTACTCTACCAAATCAGCCAGCACCAAAAATTTTCTTGCGAAACAATGAGTAGAGCTGTGTCGTTCATGAACGAACGGGTTAAATTGAACGGATCATCTCGTTGAACGTAGTGAGCCGGTCATTAAACTGACCACTTTTCGTTCAATAGTGAGCCGTTCAATTTGGGCAGATTTCGTCCAAATATCTTTCGTACTTTTTGTGTCATGTTCATGTTTGTTTTTGTTGTGTAGCTTAACTAAATTGGGGGTTGTTTTTTCTTTGTATTATTTTATATTCTAAATTATCTGAAATAAAACAAAAATCGATTATGAAACTAATCAAAATTTATGGTTAAAATGGTTTTTGTTTAAAATTATTTCTTCTTTTTAAAACAATAATTTTTTTTATCACTTTATCATTTTTTGTTTTGCTATCTTGTTGTGTTCATTTTTCAGTGCTGTGTTGATAATTGACCGGAAAATTTTAATATTGGCAGCGTTGGTTCAAAGTGACCGATTGAACGAAATGAATGAACGGATCAATTTTTTGTAACTGAACGAAAGTGACCGGTCACTAAAATGAACGACCCGGCACAGCTCTAACAATGAGTGAATCAAGCTTAATTGCCTCAAAAAATTAGTAACATTTGTTTTGAAAATAACTATAGAAAGAGAGAGAGAGAGAGAGAGAGAGAGTAATGTGTATTCCTTTACGTCCTGTCAAAATTGGATTTTCCAAATGCAAAGCGTTGATGCCGCGCTATTTTAGTTGAGTTTCTGTATGCACATAAAAGTTTTTGACAGCTAAATTCGCTTGACGCGCTAATTTAGTTTGCGCTGTTAAAGTTTTCAGCGTGTCTCTATATAAATAGTATTTACAAGTGTATATCGTTAGTCTCATATAGAAAGACCCTAACTCGTATTATCCCTGAATCGAACATATTTAGGGATAGTAGCCCAGGTATACAGTTTCCATTATGGTTTTTCCTTCTCCTGTAAAAGTGGGGTTATGTTTGTTAGGGCCTTTCTGCATGAGACGAACGATATGTATATTGCTCAAATGAAAAAACTGTTTATAGGTATACAACAAAAGTTTTGTTAAAATTTTTCCGAAATATTATTCAAGCTAAAAATTTGAATATTATCTTATTAACAATAAATAAAGTTATGAAATCTAAAACAATGCAATAATATTAAAAGTGAAAAGTTGGCTCTTTGATGAAAATAAAACTGATCTAACAGGCAGTTATTTCTTTGCTTTCGAAGAAATGATTTAAGTATTCCCATGCTCAAAAAAACACACACACACTTTCCAACAATGATTCAGAATCGCTTATACGAGTATATATTTACATACGTATGTATGTATGCACATTCAAATTTTGAAAGAAAAAAAAAAAAAACGTGGAGCTTGAGATCCCCCGCTATTAAGAATCGAACGATGACGTAGTAATTATGTGATTTTTGTTATGGTTTCTTTGTTTTGTTTTTATAACAACTATCGAATAAAATCGTGCATCGTGAAGAATGCAAAATGAACCATACAATAAATAAATGAAAAGTTTCTTGTTCGCTTTTTGTTCATTAAAAAAAAAAATTTATAAACAAAAAAAACGAAAGCACCAACAATCTGTTTCCAACAAAAGGTAGCGATGGATAAAAACAAAGCAAATATACGGCAAGACTGTTCAAAACAGGCATGGCAAAGTCAGTATACTTATAAATTTTAACCTTTGGGAAGGCTTAAAGCCTCATTAGTTTTCACTTTCAGTTGCCATTCTGTGACGTTCTTTTCTGTAGCAAATATTTTGCACTTACTTTTTCTGTGAAAAAGTTCAGCTGATTTTTACAGTGAAGCACGAGCAAAAAAAAAAAAATACTGGAATTAAGAGTAAAGAATTTTCGTAAAAAATATTTTATTTGAAAAAACGAAAGAAAGAAACAATTTAATTATTGAGAAACGGTGACAAAACAGCCAACTTTTCTCTCACGATCTGCAGCATTTAGGACATCTCTTATACAAAATATAATGACTCTTTTCGCTAAAATTATATTCTTTTAAATATACTCACAAACAAAAACAAAATGGAGGGAAGTAAAGAAAATTTTCCAACTCTTTGCTTCGAATATATGTAATTTAGAATGAAAATTCAGTTTCCTATGTAAACGAACAAGAAAGTTCTCTTCTTATAATATTCAATACAGTTACTTTTAACTTCAGAAAATAGTTTGATAGCTCATATTTATCATCCCTGGCATGAAAAAAACAAAACTTAAGTCCGCCGTCTATGGCAAACACTCACTCACACAAGTAAACTAATGCAAACAATCTTTTCAAACGAATTTTAACTTTTTTTTGTTGTTGTAGTCGTTTTATGCGATCGAAGCGCTGCAAACTAAAATCATAAAACATTTCCAGTATGTGAGAAACTGGGTCAGCATGTCGCTGGATTCGTTACGATTTTAGTACGAATGGTTTGTTATTGTTGGTTTTGTTGCTTTTTTACGTTTAAGACCTAATAAATGTTTGTTGTTGTATCATAGAAAGTGAAAACGATTATGGTGGAAGCAGAGGCAGCGAAATTAAAGACTGCGTCTATTGAATGCATAAGAAACGCTACAACAACAATTACGTATTCAAAATTTTATTTTGATCATTAGACAAAACGTTGACGATAACGCCACAATAGACAAGTCAAAAAAAAAAAAAAACAGAAGAAAACAACAATAAAAAAATAAAAGCAAAAAAGTGCTTTTGTTTTTGTTAAATATTAAAAAAAAAAACGATGATTTTTTTAACGTTTAACGAGTCACATAATACGTAAATATGGAAGTGCCTACATACATATGTATGTATGTACAGACATATAGGAATGAAGTTTATAAGGGTAAATTAACAAAATAGGAAAATAGAAATTAAAAGGAAAGCCTGCTGCAGTGTTGCCAGCCTGTGGTTATTAAATAATATTTAGGTCTACAATTCACAAAAGAAAGTTGAGTTGATTACCGTTTAGGACACGGAGAGAAGGAAAATAGTAAGTGCAGACTTTTTTGTACCCATGAAGTAAGTAAATAAATCGACGCCGAAAACAAAATTACTGTCTACTACATATGTATGACGTCAGAAGAGATCGCAATTATCTGTTTAAATCAGTGGTGCTCACAAGTTCTATATGGAAGAGTAAACACCAATACATATAAAGAAAAACTACTTTAATTTAATATTTTTTTATTGTAAAAAGCAAAACAATTTACAAAAAATAAAATTCTCACTGACAATCGCTGTCGTCAATGTTTATCAGCAAAATATGCGAAAGTAATGTTGCTTTGCTCTTATGTGTGTGCAGTGGAGAAATATATAAGACGAAGTTGTTTGTGTATTTTTCATTGCTAGTGCTGAGCGCAGTATGTGTGTTAAAGAGCACAGCCCTATAGCTAAGCGCTTTTACAAAAACAATTGAGCATCAAGCGCATAGGCCTGGGCACGTTTGGGTTAATCAAAATAATGCTTGCGATTTGTGTTGAAATACTGGAATAACCAACTAACTAATATTGTTTTCAAATAATGTCTGTTTTTGTTGTAACTTGGCTCTAGTGCTGCCACCTTGTAGACATTAATGCACCTTGCTTTTTCTCGTCTTTCCGCACTCTGCGTCGTTAAAAACGTCGTCAAAAGAAGTTCCATATTTGCAAAGTAGAGGCAAAAATTATCGCGAGTTTCCTAAAAAAAAAAAATGCTACAAAAGGGTGTATTGCAAAAGTGTTACGAAAGAGTGGCATGAACATCAAAGAACAGCCTTTAGTGTCACAAGAGCAACACTGACTGCAAAGCGTTTGGGGCGGACCAGAGAGGACCGGTGGCTTTTTTAATGATCTAAGTACACCCGTCTTATATCGAGTTGCGGTGTAATTGGCCACCGTATATTGTTTACATAAGTATGTTTTCTACTCGTTAGGGCTTGCATCTGTTAACTAGAGTATATAACATACCCAATCAAGTTTGTATGCGGTGGCTGCTTGACTTGGTTTCTCAGTTATTATTTCCACATTCGGCAAACAAACTCGTACTTCTTTTTAACAACGAAATAATAATATTTGTTTGTATATCACACATTTACCTTACCCATGAGAGTGTGTGTGCTCAGTAAACGTATTTGTACTAAGTGCAGCGTTGCCAGAAGGTTTTTAAAAAATCTTGTTTTGAAGAAAATATACACACATATTTTATTCGAAAATATTTAGTACAAAACCGGTAAAAATAATAACTTTTATTAAAAAAAATTGACTCTTTTATGAAGCACATCTTCATGAAATTTCTTTTATATCATGTTCCTTCATTTATAATAATTTTTATTTCTTGGTTTTAATCTATAACTACAATAAAGGCACAGTTACATATAACCAATTGTGGAAAAATTTTGTTTGAATTGAATTTTCGTTTCAAAAATTTTAGCAAAAACAATCTTAAAATCATCAGTCAGCATGCTAATCACCGACACTGGCCGATACGGCTGCGATATTTTCTTCAGTTCGCACTCTACGTAAGCGTGTTGGTGGTTTAATGTCCAACAATGTAAATTTGGTGCGAAATTTTTTTACAATAGCCCGAATAGAAGCCTCAGTAGGTCGATTAAACTGACCATAAAATGGAAGAAGCGCGCGATGGACTTTCTTAACAGAGCACGCATTTTGGTAATAAAATTCAATAATTTGCAAGCGCTGTTCGTTTGTAAGACGATTCATGATTAAATTATAGACCAAACTGAAGATGTTTGACAGTGACACAAGATACAAAACGTGCCTGAGCTGTCAAAACTAGTGTTGCCAAAAAGATAATAGCAAAAAAATCACTGGTTACTTTCAAAATCGTCAACATGGTTGTAAATTATTGAATCTGGCAGCCATGATTTCAGTTAATGTTAAATAAAAGGTGGCGTATATACACAACAAAAGAACATGTCGAGAGTGTTGTTTTCACAAGTAGATTTTGTGACGACGTCATGTATGTATTATTAAGAAAGTGATTGGAAACGAAAATACCAAATACTCAAAATGTTTCTTTCTGTTACTAAGTGCTAGTGGTTGTTCCACACTCTTTTTTGTGGTTGTTTCTTTTACACTTAAAGATACAAGATACGAAAGTGATTGGATACATTTTTGATGTATCAAGATTTCGCAAATGAACTACAGCTATAAGTACCACCGCATCAATTTTTGAGAGTGTTTAAAATACTCGAATTTCACATTGATTGGGTAAACAACCGGTGTACTTATGATTGCGGTGCACCGGTGCAGATCTCTGGTGGGGACGATTTTGTTATTGTGCACCACTTTGACAAAAAAAAAATTGGATCATATTGATTTATTTGCAGTAAACGAGTCTTTGTCGACATTTTTTGGCCTCAGTGAAGCAAATTTTTTAAAATTCCTATTTTTCGAATATCGTTTAATAATAATTCGGGGGCTTTTCACGAGGTCAATCCTGGGGTTGGTTCTGAACTGGAATGTGATACGTAGGTCAACTGAGATACATATTGCACTTAGGCAGCACAATGGGACCAAATTGGGTGCAAATGGACTGGGTAAACTACATTTTTTGTTGGTTTTGTATTTGTGTTGAATATATGACATAATAACTCGAAGTTGTCCATTGATTTAGACCACTGGTTCATTTACTGGCTTTTCACTGCAACTGTAGCATAGAAATCAATCAAGTCTTCATTAGTGATTTTTAACTTTCGTGTTTACTTTAAAATTATGTTTCTTTCAAAAAATTACAATCAAAAGGCCTATAGAGGTATCTACATATCTATTCTGTGTATTTATTTTCCAAACATGTTTTTGCCGCCCATTTTCAAACAGCTATAATAGGTATGTAGTATGTATACGAGTGCATGTAAAATAATTTATATTTTGCTCAATGCGCCAGTCATCTCTATTGTTGTTTATATTATATAACGCTGCCTTAATAGGCGTTTAGGTTTCCATTTCAAATTATGCATGCGTCTTCATTTCGCTTCGCCTAATATGTACGTACACACATACATACAAATGTATGTATTTATTTATTTGAGCGTATCATAGGTTAGTTTTTTGTTTTTCTCTACACAGCATTCTTAAAATAACATGTTTGTTATAATAAATTCAGATGTTTTTTTAGTTGCTTCTCAAAAAACAAAAAGAAAAAAATATTCATCTATTCAAATTAAATTCAAATTAGCTGCATTTCATTGATTTTGTTTCTACGATATTCGTTTACATTTTCTTGTGCAGCCCTTTCATGTTTCATGTTGTTGTTTTCTTTTTTTTTCTTAGTGTTTTTAAGCTTCTTTCTGTTAGTTTTTCTTTTTTTTTTTGTTTTTGTTTGCATTTTAGGAAAGTTATTTATGAACAGTCAAAATAAATATTTAAATTGAGCAGTTTTTTCACAGGTTTTAAATTTGTGTTGCCCTAAATCGGGAACGTGTTGTTGTTTTTGTACTTATATCTTTAAAACCTGCATGAAAACTTTTTTAACACTTGAAGTTGAAAATTGAAGTGTTTTTGCTTCCATTTGCTGCAGTGGGTGATGAAAGCAATGAAAAATATTATTTTAATAAGTTTCTAAAGTGTTCTAAAGGTTTCGAATAACAGTTCCATATTTTTAGTTTTTAATTTTACAGTCTGTTATTTATGCCTTTATTATGAAACGCAACCGAAATTCAATTCGATGACAGAGCAGGCAACCAAATATTGCTAGTTGCCAGACAGGCCGCAAACCGTGATGCCAGAGAACAATTTCTTCAAATTTACACACATTTGTTCTGCTCTGCTTTTATTAAAGTAAACAATAAAAACCTTCGGCAAATGTCAAGAATTCGGCTCGTAAGCTGACATGTTTAATCGAGAATAGCGATTTCAATTTCGTTATGTTCACAAGTACCTAAAATTTTTCCCATCCCACAACCACTAAAGGGTGGTTAAATTTCAAGGGCCGATGTTGATTTTGAATAAAACACAAACTATTTAGGAAATTATTGTAATTTTATCTTATTATGATATATTGGTATTACTCAATTATGTATGCGTGCTTTCAAAACGGTTCGTGATTTGAAAGCACGCCGTTTTCAGAACAGGCCTGTATATCGGGTGGTTAAATTTCAAGGGCCGATGTTGAATGTGAACCACACCTAAACGCCAAGTTTTTTTTCGAGTTTTATTTGACATTTCTCTATTTCAGACTTATTCAATTTGAACCATGGAGAGATACACAATCCAACAACGTGTTAAAGTTATCCAGACTTATTATGAAAATGATGATCAATTTTGGAAGAAAATCATCTTCAGTGATGAGGCACATTTTCAGCTCAGTGGAGTCGTCAATAAACAGAATTGCCGCATTTGGGCGAATGAGAATCCAAGAGTGACTGTCGAAAAACCAATGCACCCACAAAGAGTGACTGTTTGGTGCGGTTTATGTGCTGGCGGCATCATCGGGCCGTATTTTTTCCAAAATGAGGCCGGTCAGGCAGTTACTGTGAATGGTGTTCGCTATCGTGAGATGATAACGAACTTTTTATGGCCCGAATTGGAAGATATGGATGTAGACGATATGTGGTTTCAGCAGGACGGTGCCACTTGCCACACAGCTAACGAAACAATTGCTCTTTTGCGCAACAAATTCAATGGCCGTGTTATCTCACGTAATGGCGATGTCAATTGGCCGCCAAGACCATGTGATTTGACACCGTTGGACTTTTTTCTTTAAGGTTATTTGAAAGAAAAGGTGTACGTCGATAAGCCAGTAACAACTCAACAGCTAAAGGATGAGATAATTCGGCACATTAACGGCATAGAACCTCCATTATGCCTCAGGGTCATCGAAAATTTGGACCATCGGATGGAGGTGTACCGCCGTGGTCGCGGCGCCCATTTGGCCGATATTTTGTTCCATACATAATTGAGTAATACCAATATATCATAATAAAATAAAATTACAATAATTTCCTAAATAGTTTGTGCTTTATTCAAAATCAACAGCGGCCCTTGAAATTTAACCACCCTTTATTTTATACAAAAAAAAAAAAAAAAGGTTCTGACGTGTACGTGAAAATCGCTGATACCTATGATTTAAAAACTTTATCGAATACAAATTATACTTTATATACAAAATACATACACGAGTATGTTTTTCAATATTAAATAATTGGTCTTTTCTGAAGGATTTCGGTAGGTTTTAGATAGATTTAGAAGTTTGGTCGGATTGAAAATTTTTGAGTGGCATTCCCGATGCTAAATCAATATTAAAACGGAGCTTGTCAAAAACGGAAGGTACCAGAAAATTCAACTTTGTAGAGTTTCTGGGGAAAAAAATATTTACGTAAATTCGTTTTGTCAGTCTCACAGAGCAAAGCGCGTTTACAGGAAGGTTAAAAGCGATCTTAAAAAATTAATTTTAAGAATCTTTGCCTTTAACAGACTATTACACTCACAGAAAAAGGCATCTTCATATTGATGACGGCGGGTCATCAGAATTGTGACATCAATAGTATGTAAATAGTCATCAGTATTATGAAAACTGACATCAATCTCAACAACAGAAGTCATCAGACAATTTTGTCATATATTAAGTATCATCAATGCTACAACTATGGTGACATCAATTCAATGATACATATTTTAATAAATAAAAAAAGAAGCACTACCAAGCAAAGAAAGAGAATATATCCTTCTACAAAGCATACACACAATTAAAATATGATAATGCGCCACACAGTGATTGTATTGATGGCAGGAAGACATCAAAAGTATTATTAGAAAATTTTTAATTCTCATTGATTTCTTGAAGATGGTAGAATATGAAGTTACGTGTTTGAACAAATTTTTGAAAGCGTTAAATTGAACCGGAGTTTAATGTTAATGATAGCGTACCATAGTATTGATGATATGTCGTTATCCAATTTACTTCACGTGCCATTTTTCTGATGTTAATGAGCTAGCATATCAATGAGTTTGAATCAAAATTATAGTTGGTCTGATGTTAGTGCAGCATTCTATTGATGATATTTTGTCATTACATTGACTTAATTTAGTAATTTTTTTGGTATTGGAGTTTCCTTGCATTGATTACATGCTTACATCAAACGTATTCCGATAAAGCATCCCCATGGTGTTAGTATGACATTTCATTGATGAATCATAATTGCCACTGTTGATAATTAGAACAACTGATGTAATGGTTGACATCACAGCGATGAAAATTGCCATGGGGTCAAAAATGATGACATTTGGCATTGCATCGATGTTTAAATACATCACAGTTATGACAGGTTTTCTATGAGTGTAGGATTGATTTGTATCATATAGTTTTGATTTGAGTACTTTTTTCCTTTCAGTGTATGTTTAACCTTGTGCTTATTTATTCAGCCTTTCTTAATTTAACTGCGTTTTCTTCAGCGGTAAAATGTCCTGCCTTGGGTAAACGAGTACTCGTATAAACACTGTAGAGCTATTCGAAAAGATTTTTGAAATCTAAAAACTTAAACGAAAATAAAGGCTTGTAACGAATTTGTCGTTACACTGTTCAGCAATAAAACTTCAATATACGCTTCGATGGGCTTTTCCTGCTGCTGTTGTTGTTGTTGTTTATATTGGCCGATGATGTCTTGGAAAATATTTGTTTGAAAAAAATTGCTTTACAATAATACAAAATAAAACCAACAAAACATTGGAAAAAAGATCTTATGTAACACACCACTCGTATCTGTTTAACTGACTGAGTGACAGATAGACAGACAGACTGAATGACTGACTGACCCAACTTACTGACTTGCAGCGCTTCAGCGCGTTCCTAACTAAATGTTTCTGCTGTTGAATTCCATTTCGAATTTTCATTTTTGGCACATTTTTAATGCTGCTATTGTTGCTGTTGTTGTAGATATGTATTGTTTGTTTGTTGTCTTAAGTTCCACTATATTAGTGATGACCATCTAATAGTGTTTCTTGTTTGGGAGGAGTAGATGTTTGCTACAACGAAACAACAACAGCAATACAGACAGTAAACACATAAAACCCCAATTCAGAATGATGGTGGTCTATTATAGAAACTTGTTTTATTATATTTTCATTTATTTGGTTGTTGTCTTTGGAGGATACTTTTGCTTTTAAAGTCTGTAAAGGCAACCAGCCAGCCAGACAGCCAGCTAGCCAACCATCCAGCCATTTAGTGAGTCCGTTGTTGGCTTGGCTTTTAAGCTTTAGCTGGCTTAATGACCTAAATAACCATACCATATTATTCCATACATAATAAACATGCATACGCTCATATTTCCATATATTCATTCATTCATTCATACACCAGACTTAACTTAACTGACCAGCCATAATACTTGTATGGAAAAGAAGTACAAATGCATATATTTATGTATGTAAATATATGTATATGTATATAAATGTATGCATTTATATTCATATGGTTACCACAAATAATCTTAAACTTTTTTCCATTTATTTTCAAGCTTTTTCTTTAAGTTTTTATTTGAAGTTGTCAGATTTTTTATTTGCCGGCTTGTGGCTTCGACAAAAAAAAAAGGCTTAATAGAAACACATTAAATTTTCTTTTCGTACATATTTCTGATACTTCAAACACTTTATTTTACCTGTTGTATTTTCTATAGCTTTAATTTGTTTACTCAAAAAAATTAAAAAACAAAAATAATAGTTTTAAGTCTTGGAACTCCAGCAAAGATGTGAGATTCCATGTAAAAAATAAAAATTAAATTTAAGCGTAAACAACGACTTTCGATGAATACTTTACGAAGGCGGCTCAGAAACTTCTTAGCCTAGCACATAAAGCGCGGTATAAACAGAAAAAAGTTAAGTGTTTTGGAAATTTCCATCTCTGCTATGAACACATGTTAAATTTTGTTTCGATCTGGTAACTCCTTCATATAGAAACAGGTGTTCACAAAGGACCAACCGCGATTTTTTTACAATGGAAAAATTAGAAAAGCGTAGTGTGATTAAATATTTACATAAAAAAGTTTTATCGGGACAAGAAATTCATAATGATATGGTGAATGAGTTAGGTGAAAGTGCTCCTTCCTATGCAACAGTAAAAAATTGGGTTGCTGAATTTAAACGTGGTCGTACAAGCATTGAAGATGAACTACGTAGTCGACGTCCAAAAACAGCAACAACAACAGAAATTGTAGAAAAAGTGCATGAAATAGTGTTAAATGATCGACGAATAAAAGTGCGTGAAATAGCTAATATCATGGGCATCTCAAATGATCGAGTCCATTTAATTTTGCATGAAGAACTACAGATGAAAAAGCTTTCTGCAAGATGGGTGCCGCATTTGTTAACAGGCGACAAAAACGCATAAGAATGAACATGTCTTAAGCTTGTTTGGATCGTTCTAAGCGAAATAAAATGGATTTTAAGCGTCATTTCATAACTGTTGATGAGACATGGATCCACCACTATACTCCAGAACAATCCAAACAATGGACTAAAGTTGGAGGAAGTGCCCCAAAGAAGGCAATAACAATTCAATCGGCTAGTAAGGTTATGGCAACGGTTTTTTGGGACTTCAAAGGTATTTTATTGATTGATTATCTGTAAAAGGGTAAAACAATAAATTCTGAGTACTATTGCAACCTTTTGTAACAATTAAATGTACAAATTCGCGAAAAAAGTCCTGGCTGACAACACAAAAAAATAATTTTTCATCAAGACCACGCACCGGCGTACAAGAGTGTTTTAATAATGGCTAAAATCAACGAATTAAATTACGAGTTGCTTGACCACCAACCTTATTCTCCTGATTTACCTCCCAGTGACTTTTACCTGTTCCCAAATTTAAAAAACAATCCTTGCTGGCAAGCGTTTTACTTCAAATGAAGATGCAATTATAGTTGTATGCCACTATTTTGAAGACCTGGAGGAAAACTATTTTAATCAAGGGATAGAATTGCTAAAGAAGCATTGGACTAAGTGTATTGAAGTTTCAAGAGATTATATTGAAAAATAAAAATATTTTTGAAGAACTAACTATTCTCTTTCAATGATAGGCTAAGAAGATTTCGAACCGCCCTCGTATTTAGATCTGCAAAGATCTGTCTTCCGGCCTAATCTTGGTTCCATTAACCAGGAGGCTTATTCAGGATTGCAATGCGAATGGTAATGCTACTCGAATATGCATATCAGCGAAGAGTTGCTATTCTCTATTGCGATATTCGCATAGTACTTTTTTATTGGCATTTAAAATGCGCAAAGATGGCAAGTCGGCATTCTTAATTGCGAAAACAAATGTCATACTCGCAAAATTTATTCGATAGCAACACAGCATTAGCAGAGCATTAAAATGGAAGTATTATGTTATTATTCACCTATTTGATTTGTTAAAATAACGCAAACAATTATTGAGGCAGCTGATAGATTAATTGCTTTTAATAACGCAATTTTACTCAGGGAAATTAACGCTATGTACACACAGTTGTCAGATATTACAATATTGTAAAATCTGGCAACATGCTGACAATGTAGTGACAATGAAAAATTGTCACGCAGAAGTAAATTGTGTGTTCAGACGATCGTAAGAAAATCTTGCAATTTCATTGTCAGACTATGGTCTGGCAAACAATTCATCTGACAACAAAAATTGTCAGTTCACACGGTTGTCAGATTGTTAGATTAAAAAAAATTGCCAGATATGTTGTAAGGCATTGCCACTTATGTATACCAACAACCATCTGTTTGGCAGTGTTGCCCATCAAACTTTTTTCTGACAATGATGCCATTGTCAGGTGCATTGATTTTATACATCTGACAATTAAAACTTACAATACCCGCCAATTATCTGGCAATGCCGACGAAGAGTGTTCTCACAATTGTTCGATGCCTGACAACATTGTCGTCTTACAATTGACTGACAATGGTTTTTCTGACAACGTTGTAAGTTAAAAATTGGCAGTACACACGATTGTAATACATTTTCAGAGAATTTTACTGGCAATATTGTAAGATCTGACAAACGTGTGCACATAGCTTAACAACAAGACTACTAAGATGCGACAATACGAAGTAATTATGGAATTCATGAAAAAGCATAGTGATTTGGCGAAAGGCCACTTAAAATTACCAAATGTTCGTGAGGCCAAATAAAATAACTTTTTCCACTCAAACTTAGAATGACGGATTTGTGTCCAAAGCAATCTTCTGTCTATTCTTTAATTTTTTAATTTCCATTTTCGTCATCATACTGTAGTGCAACACAGTTAATTTTTGAAAATAACACAATATTTTTACCAATCAAAAAATTATAAACAGCTTGTTTTTTACGTTTCCCAGCTGTCAATAAGTCGACATTTCATAGGAGCTACCCTAATCAAACATTCAACTTTATATCCTTTATATTATATATATAGTAATCTAAATAAATTATTGAGAATTTTGAGCTTTTCGCTTTTAAATGCATGTATTTTATATTTGACTTATTGAAGCCTGCATGAAAAATGTGTTATACTTTAACTGCCGCTGCCACTATTTCGAACAAATATTTTCATTCGCATATAAATATTTGAACCAAAAACAAAATTTGAAAATTTGTTTTTGTTTTACATGTATTTATGCGAATGAAAATATTTGTTCGAAATAGAGGAAGTAGCAGTAAAATAAAAATTTTAAATACACTAAAAATTTGGTAGTTTTATAAGTATGATTTTTTTGACGATTAAATATAAATAATATAATAATATACAAAGTATATGTTGGGACGACTAAGATAAATTTAGGAGCAAGAATTGATGAACATAAATCTGATTTGGGAAAAAAATAAACAAACAACAGCAATAGCAAAACATTGTATAGAACACAAACACACTCTTTGCAGTGCAAATTTTAGACAAAGAAAGATAAGAAAGAGAGCGATATACGTTGGAGAGCTTGAGAATCAAACAACGAGCGGGTAATGCAGTAAATTACAAAGAACCCATTGACAATCTGAGCGCAAACTACAACGCAGTTCTAATTTAATTGACGACTTAGAGCGAATTGTTGCCTGTGATATTTTTGTTTTTTTCGTAACTACAATTATTTATTAAAAAATTATTTATTATTTATTGTCCAGTTTACAGCTTAAAACTATGATATACTTATATATTAAATAATGTAAAACCAGTAATTTTAAAGAAAATAAGTAAAACTTTGACTTAATAACTATTACCATTATATTGCAAAATCATATTGTTTTAGTTTAATATTGTATTTTATTTTTACATTGTGTTGCCAGATTATACAAAATAAAAGTCAACCCCTGAAGAAGTTGGAAATAACACAACGAAACGTCGGGGATAAATTAAAATAAATATATGTACTTTTTCTTTTATATAGAAAGATCAACAAATTGACCTTGAAAGCCCGATTTGGTTTGAAACCAAAAAAATAAAAATTAATTAATAAAATAATATATTGACGATTTCATATTTTTTCTGGCAGCCAGTTTACCAGCTGCCAATAGTTAACTGAACCAATCATATCAGATGTAGAGTGTTCGCAGAAAAGCAGTACATTTATTTAACTATTTAATCGTTGTTCATTTATCTTGTATCTGTTATTACAAGTAGTAGTAACTATGAATTGTATCTGAGCCCAGCCGTTCATTTTCATTTTATGACTTTTTGGATGTTTCTATTTTGTGCGCTTTTTTCTGTTTTTATTTATATATTTTTATATTTTGCTGTTAACTTTAAATAGTCCCCCAAAAGTTTGGGTGTGGTAATTGCCAGTTTTGCCAGTGTTTTCTACAGCAAATATTTGTACGCTGTATGTTGTACTTAGTTGGCAATGCAGCATGCTTGCTATGCTGCTTGTGTAGTATGTTGCATGCACTTTTCTGGATTTCTTTTAAATAATGTAAATTTTATTGCTACTTTTTAGTTTTGTTTTTCAATTCATTTGTTTATGAGCGGTTTGTTTTAGCCGGCCTCTTCTACTCCCCCCAGAGAGTCGCCTGCAAATGGGAATTCTGTTTAATTTGCAATTCATGTTGCTGTGCGAAGCTCAATTGATTAAAAGTGTCAAAGTTTACACATTTAAAGTTAAGGGGCATATTGCGTATGTCTGCAGAAGTGGCATCTTTTAGTTTTTTCGCTTGAAAATGGAAACTTTTGATTTTTGTTTGGCAAGTTTTACAATTTTGTTATGCTTGGGAGAGACAATGCAGGGATGTTAATAGTGCACACAGAAAAATAATTAACCCAACGTAAAATATTAAAGCACTTGTTAGGTGTGTTCCACGTGAATAACGAAACAGTCCGAACCAGTTCAAAGTAGTCCAAAAGCGTTCAACGTAACAAATTTTGTGCAAATTTGAGAAAAAATGAGAGAGTAATTTTTTTGATTTCCTGTACAAATTAGCTTGAACTTTTTTTATGAGTTAGTTCAGACTAGAATTGAATAAACAGCTGTTTTATGTTTACATATGAAACTGAAAATGTAATCAGAAAATTTGCAAAATAGAAAAAAGTTTTTGTTTAAAAATTATTTAAAAGCAAAATGGAAGGTTGTAATACACGAAGTAGTATAGTTGTATGGTACATACATATTGCTCTTTTATTGCAACATAGTCATATCTCAAAAAATTTGCTTTTCTAGTTAACAATGCGGAATTGTTAACAGTACTACCTTTTATTCAACTTACTTATAAACTGTTTTTTTTAGGCGATATTTTCTAAATATTTTTTCTAAGACTTGTGTGGAAACCAAAAATTTGAAATGTATTTTTCTCGAAACATGTTTTTTTTTAGTTATGACTATGTTGCAATAAAGGAGCGGTATGTAGTATTTTTGTTTGATTTTTGTTTTTTTGTTTTGGACCATTTTGCATGGATTACATTTGTTTTCTTCAAGATTATGCAAAACTATAATTAAAAACAAATCAAAATTAGAGACTGGAACTAATAAAATAAAACTCCGCCTATACATACTAATGTATGTATGTAACTTTTAAGTCATTTTCCAAACAAATTTACAACGTCACATCGCCACATCCACAACATTCAAATACCAACTGGTTGGTACATACAACATTCATCCACCTCTACAAAATGCTACAACGAGCACATGATTTACCTCCACCACTTTTCACGTACTAGATGGAAAAGGTACTTAAAAACATTCAACAACTCATAAATTAGTTATTTTCTGGCGGGCGTATGTGTGACACAAAATATAATTACAAAGTAAAAGAGGAAATAACTTCTTCGGTTAAGATTAAATTGAACAGCTAATACGATGCTGTGACGTAATTCTCTTGTTCAATGAAAACGCTTTAAAGATTTTTTAATTAAAATTAACACTATTTTTGGATAAACGTATATTCAAGAAGTCTAAAATTGGCCAGATCAATGAGAGTTTTCTTATTGGTGGAATTAGTTAAATGATCAGGGGAGTGATGACATGTTGTTGCAACAGTGCTATGTTTTATACAGCTCTCTAGCCATACTGGGCATTGTAAGCCTGGATTTTGTGTAAATGGCCATATCACGTGGCAGCACGGTCGTGCGGTTTCATTACGCCAGACTTTTTCTAATGCGGTTTACTCAAGCTGCAGGTTTATGTGAATAAATTTAGGTTTAACAGGCTGTCAGCCATTGAAAAGCCAGCTGACTTGTATCCAATTTGGTTCCATTATGTTGCCTGGGTGTGAAATGTTTCTCAGCAGACCTGCATACCACTGGTTCATAACCATACCGAAAAGCAGATTAAAGAGTGCAATCCACTTACATCGCATTACAATACTTCTGCTAAAGGGCGTTTCACACTATCTTACAAGTCTTAAGATTTTTATTGGATTTTGTGGTACAAAAATCTAATGATATTTGTTGCGACAGGGTGAAAAAACGTTCACCCGGACGTCCCCATGCATGACAAATTGTCACGCATGACCATTTTTTTGATCACATGCTGAATGGCGCATGCTCTCCCCCATGGTGTAGGGCGGAGCCTTCCTATAACTCTTTCCAATTTCAAGGCCACGGCACCCGGTTGCACTGCAACTACACACCGAATCCGAAAACCCCACATTTGGGTATTAAACCACAACCACCACGTTGCCCCCGAAGCTCCTCAACCATAGCCGGGCGAGAACACTGTTCTCGGGGCTCCCGGCTCCCGTGGTATCAGCAAATAATAGCCTCTGGTCAGACTATCGCAGCCCTAAACAGGGCTGCTAGAGTTTTAAACCCCAAACGGTTCGAGGAACTGCTAGCCCCCATTTGTTGCGACTGTCAAAAAATCTAACGTGCCATTACATTTTGTTTTCACACCATCACACGTAAAGTAAAATAAGAAATATGTTTTGAAAATTAACAGCCAATTTGCTTAACGTCTGGTTTTAATATTTTTATTATTTCCTTTTATAAAAAATGCAACCCTGATCCAAGGAGAAATCATATTGCTTAAACAATTTTCTAAAAATTATGAAGTGTTATGAAACAAATTTCTTACCGTATTATTTCTCATTTTCATAACGCTTTACATTCACACTATCCTACTTGCACATATTATTTAAATTTTTGACAAGTCTTAATACAAAATGTGATAGTCTGAAGTGCCCTTAAATCATGCAGCGACGATCTGCTTAGATACAAAACCCTTATATAAGAAAAAAGCTGGACAGAGGAAGTGATCCAGACTCTCTACTTCCTGTTCGTCTCTGTGATATGTGTCTCAGCAGACCTTTATAAAGGATGGTTAAATTTCAAGGGCCGATGTTGATTTTGAATAAAACACAAACTATTTAGGAAATTATTGTAATTTTATTTTATTATGATATATTGGTATTACTCAATTATGTATGGAACAAAATATCGGCCAAATGGGCGCCGCGACCACGGCGGCACACCTCCATCCGATGGTCCAAATTTTCGAAGACCCTGGGGCATAATGAAGGTTCTATGCCGTTAATGTGTCGAATTATCTCATCCTTTAGCTGTTGAATTGTTGCTGGCTTATCGACGTACACCTTTTCTTTCAAATAACCCCAAAGAAAAAAGTCCAACGGTGTCAAATCACATGATCTTGGCGGCCAATTGACATCGCCATTACGTGAGATAACACGGCCATTGAATTTGTTGCGCAAAAGAGCAATTGTTTCGTTAGCTGTGTGGCAAGTGGCACCGTCCTGCTGAAACCACATATCGTCTATATCCATATCTTCCAATTCGGGCCATAAAAAGTTCGTTATCATCTCACGATAGCGAACACCCTTCACAGTAACTGCCTGACCGGCCTCATTTTGGAAAAAATACGGCCCGATGATGCCGCCAGCACATAAACCGCACCAAACAGTCACTCTTTGCGGGTGCATTGGTTTTTCGACAGTCACTCTTGAATTCTCATTCGCCCAAATGCGGCAATTCTGTTTATTGACTAATCCACTGAGGTGAAAATGTGCCTCATCACTGAAGATGATTTTCTTCGAAAATTGATCATCATTTTCATAATAAGCCTGGATAACTTTAACACGTTGTTGGATTGTGTATCTCTCCATGGTTCAAATTGAGTAAGTCTGAAATAGAGAAATGTCAAATAAAATTTGGAAAAAAGCTTGGCGTTTAGGTGTGGTTCACATTCAACATCGGCCCTTGAAATTTAACCACCCGATATCACTGGTTTATAGCCAACCCGAAAATCGTATTAAAGAGTCCAATTTACTTACATCGCATTCCAATACTTCTGCTAAATCATGCAGCAGCGGTCTACTTAGAATACCACCTTTATATAAGAAAAAAGCTGGACAGAAGAAGTGCTCAACACTCTCTACATCCTCTTCGTCTCTACATTTTCTACAGTAGTCATTAAAATGAATAAATATTATTTAAAAGACGCAAAGTTGTTAAAAAAAAGAAAATAAGTTAATAATTTAAACAGAAGCTAACAAAAAGAAAAAAATACTTGCAGTTATTGTGTTTCATCCAAGGAATTTACAAAATAAAATTCATGCAACGAACTCATCCAGTTGAACGAAATTCGTCGTTCGCCCCAGCTGTGTTCCCAGCATAAGTCTTTATTGCCAGCAGTGATATGATCACAGTGACGAAAAAAATTTCGTAAACTGGGTTACATAAAAAAATTGTCTTAAATTTAATATTTTAATGGTCACACGACATTTGCAATTTTCTAATTGAGTACAAAACAAACTCATCCACAAATATATCACCAAACATTTTAAAATACTCAAACGATAAATTAATGATAAATATATCGAATCATTAAATTAAAAAAAAAAAATAAATATATTTTTATAGGACACGAAATTTTTAACTATTTATTTAAAAAGATGCAAACAAAAAATTCAATCAAAAACGTTAAATGGTCTACAACGAATATTTCGTTTGAAAATAAAAATGAACACAAAAAAACTAAATTTATTTTTTAAAATATTAATAACGAAACGACAAAAAAAAACATTTCATATGTACGAGTATGCCGGCTAAAGATGACGGTAAGCGACTCTTGAAAACGTGCAAATCTTCCAGGCATAAAATCATGCCAAATAACAAACATCTAACAAGGAGACAAGAAATAAAATTGTGTATAACAAACAAGAGTTAATTTAGCTAAAAAATTAATTTCAGGTTTGTTTAGAGAATTTAGAAAATTAATGCAGGATTTTCAGGGAAAATTCAAAAACTTTTGCACATGATTTTATTGGAGTACAGATAAGGCAGCTTAACAATACAATCAGTATAATCAGTTTGACAACAACCTCGACAATAACAACGGGCCTGTTCGTAAATACAACACTGTGCTGCAGCTGACGCACATCTGTAATTAGTTGCCGTTGTTGATGCCAGTCAGCTGATTCTGATACGCAAACAAAAAATAATCTCGCTTATTGCACGAGACGTCATCGCCAGTGTTGTCAAGTTTGAAATTTCAAAACGCTCCATAATGGAGAAAAAGCGCATCGAATTATGAATTTTTCTTTTCATTTTTATTTTTATATTAAAAACACCATATTTTTATATTAAAAACACGATAGTGAAACAGCCTTTTAAGCGACTATTATACAATCAAACTGGGTGTTTGGTCATAATAGCCAAATTATAATAATAATAAAAAATATAAATAATAATAAATAAATAAATGAATATTATAATAAAAATACAAGACAAATAACTAAATAAATTGTAAATAGACATAAGCGGTTTTTAATTCAAATGAATATAAGTCTCGTTTTTATGTACTTAGTTTTAAGTTACTTTTTATGTAAATAAAAAACCACTTGCAAAGTAATTGTGAAAAGAACCGGTCGTGTTTCAATCGTTTTTCCACCGTGCCCTAAATTTTATTTAAATTATAATTTATTTAATTTAAATTCGTTACCGAATTATAATCTACTTAATTCGGTTTCCTAAAATACATTAGGAAAAAACACTGGGTATGGTAGCACCGCCTGATTGGCATGACATGACAAATTCGTTCAATAGCTAGAATTCGACTTTGTCATCAAATTTGGCCTCTAGTACGATTCTGTTACCTTAATTGAGATAATGGTATCTTTACAATAATCAAGGCTAGGTAAGTATTTGAAATACTTGCATTTTGTCCAAACTACTTTGGACAAAACAATTTTGGATTTAATTGCATATAAATATATTAGTATATTATGGTTTGATTTTTTTATATATATGTACCTATATTGTGATCATTAATTATGAATTATTATAACTATGAAGTGTTTAATGTATTTAATTTTCTAATACTTACCATTATACTAACTTACTTAATACTCACCAATTATTTATTTGAACTGCCTTATGTGTATACTCACCACTATGTAAAGTTGTTCACAGTGGCAAGTCGAATCAATTGGAATCCGGTAAAAAAAAAATACTTACAATCGAGATCGACTGAAGACTGCTAGTGCGATCAATTCTAGTTTTTCCCCACTTGGAATCATACAAAACCTTTGTTAGCCTAGAAACACTACCCTGCAAACCAGGTGAATAATAAATAAAATCTATTATATTTATTGAAAATAAATAATAAATCCCCTTTTTATTTTATTTATTTTCCCCAAATCATTATCATTAACTCAACCCGAGTTAATCATATTCTCAATTCTGTTTTGCATAAAGCAGGGTTGGTTAACACAAAAGTTTGCTTTTAGCACTCGAAAAGCAGCAATTTTGTTCACATTTGAAATACATTTTTATAAGACTGAAATAAAAAAAAAAATATTTGTATTTTAAAAAATTATAAATAGCTTGTTTTCTATGTTTCCCAGCTATCTATGGGTGGTTAAATTTCAAATTTGAATTGAACGCCAAGTTTTTTTCGGAATTTTATTTGACATTTCTCTATTTCAGACTTACTCAATTTGAACCATGGAGAGATACACAATCCAACAACGTGTTAAAGTTAGCCAGACTTATTATGAAAATGATGATCAATTTTCGAAGAAAATCATCTTCAGTGATGAGGCACATTTTCACCTCAGTGGATTCGCCAATAAACAGAATTGCCGCATTTGGGCGAATGAGAATCCAAGAGTGACTGTCGAAAAACCAATGCACCCACAAAGAGTGACTGTTTGGTGCGATTTATGTGCTGGCGGCATCATCGGGCCGTATTTTTTCCAAAATGAGGCCGCTCAGGCAGTTACTGTGAATGGTGTTCGCTATCGTGAGATGATAACGAACTTTTTATGGCCCGAATTGGAAGATATGGATGTAGACGATATGTGGTTTCAGCAGGACGGTGCCACTTGCCATACAGCTAACGAAACAATTGCGCTTTTGCGCAACAAATTCAATGGCCGTGTTATCTCGCGTAATGGCGATGTCAATTGGCCGCCAAGATCACGTGATTTGACACCGTTGGACTTTTTTCTTTGGGGTTATTTGAAAGAAAAGGTGTACGTCGATAAGCCAGCAACAATTCAATAGCTACAGGATGAGATAATTCGGCACATTAACGGCATAGAACCTCCATTATGCCTCAGGGTCATCGAAAATTTGGACCATCGGATGGAGGCGTGCGGCCGTGGTCGCGGCGCCCATTTGGCCGGTATTTTGTTACATACATAATTAAGTAATACCAATATATCATAATAAAATAAAATTACAATAATTTCCTAAATAGTTTGTGTTTTATTCAAAATCAACATCGGCCCTTGAAATTTAACCACCCTTTATATGTCGACATTTCATAGAAATTATCTTGTATTTTGCATTTGAAATACATAATGTGAGTATTTTGCCCAGCCCTGACAATAATTATAACGATATTTTACCAAATTTATTATTCAGCAATATTTTTTAATTATATTCGCTGTCGACCGAAATCAGCTGTTACCTTTACTTTCTAGTTTACCAAAATCAGTATTTAATTTAAGCGTTTTGGAAAACTTTAATAATTTACTTAATAATTTAGTCATATATCAATTACCAAAACAGTAACGAATTCACGCGCCATCGTAAATACGAACTTCACTATATGTGTCTGGGTTTATTGTAATATTTGACAAACTTGGCATGATCGTTTAATAGTAAACCACACAAAGGCAACAAATTTTATAAGATGAAATGTTTATTTTTCTTTCGAGAATATGTACATGTATAATATAGCAAGATTGTTTTACTTTGTGCATATGATATGATACGTTTTCCACATTATTTTTTTCTTGAATATTTTTTTCTTACATTAAAACAAAAAGTTGAGTTGAATTTGTTTAAAAAGTGCACCGAAAATTTAAAAAAAGCGGAGCACGCACCGACTAAAGAATTTTTCGCACAATTAATTTTAAAAAGTACCAAAAATGGTGTAAAACGCAACGAGTTGACAACACTGATCACTGCAGTCATATGAACTCGACATAACAAGGTGCATTAACGTATACACGGTGGCAGCACTTTTTTGCTACTGGCAATACAGTAAGCTATTTACGTCAGATGTATTGCTTACATTTTTGAAAGTGAATTTAATGTTTTATTCTGAATTAAACATAGACAAATTATTTTGTGAACATTAAAATAATTCAAATAAATATAATTTATAAGAATGAAAACGTACATTCATAGTTTATAACTGTGAAAATAGTTACAAATATTTTTGATAAACATAGCTTACCAGTTGCCTGTTTTTGTTGTATTGTTGTAATTTTGCTCTAGTGCTGCCACCGTATATACCTTAATGCACGTTGCGACATAAAAAATTTATCATTTATTTACTTGTTGCCAAGAACGATTGAATGTTGTCGACAGTTTCTATCTATAGATGTATGAAATATCGAAGCTTTAAGCGAAAAAATTTCTGCCACGTGACTTCTTCAACAGGACAAAGACCCAAGCGTTCGTCTTGAACACCAAGTCAACTGTGTCATCCACGACTGTGTCCGCATCGCGAAAAATATCTGTACCCCAAATTGAGCTCTTAGAGGCTTAAACTCTGTAAGTTAAGAATCTCTGATGAATTTTTGCTATTGTCTTATCTAACGATATTTCTAATGCAGTTTTTAGTTTAAAGAGTAGCGTGCTCAAAATGACAATATTCAAGAATTTATTATCAAATAACGAAAACGAAACTGATTTGAAACTTTAAACGTCATCGAGGAGTAACATATTGTCATCTTAGTTTATAGATTTTATTTTCGTGTCTTTTCTTTTTCCAAAAACTATGAAAACAATGGGCTTCCAAGAGTAAACCGGCAACGGCTTGGGGATGCAAGTAGCTAGAAAAAGTTAACCAAATTACAACTAAACACAACTGTTTATGTTGAACGCTTGACTTTTTTTGTATTCTTTTTTTTCTGTGGCTTACTTACTAACCTACGATTTTATTTTGATTTTTTATCCGGCTTAGAGCGGTAAAACGTGACTCAGCAATTACCACTTATAAAAATAACAGCAACAACAAACAACAACATTTGAAAATGAAATTGAAAACGATCTGGGTAGTTGTTTGCTTGTTGTTGCTGTAATTAGAATCGAACCTAAACGGATGCCACTCAAATTTCAGTTTGTTTTGAAAATATTATTTTTTGTTGTTGTTGTTGTTAATTTTCCTGCCGTTGATTTTTTTCCTGCATTTAGATGGAAGTTTTTTATTTCAGACAAAATGTACTGCAAAGCTCAATCGTATTTAAAAACGCTCATTCATTTATACGGGTTGTTTGTTGCCCTCTTCTGAGACAGTAGGACAATAATCGAGTTTTAATCTCAACAATATTTTTTATATGTCACTATACAACACGTGTTTCTTTAGGAGGTGTTATTGCTAATGAAATGGTAAGTAAACTACTTTTTGGGAAAAGAGAAAATCCTAGGAGTTTTTAAATTTAATTGACTTAAGACTCGAAATAACATTTTTACAGGATTTATTAACTCGCATTTTCAAATAATTTATTTACCATTTTAGAAATATTTAATCTGCTGTACATATCAGTAACCACATTGGAACCAAGTGGGCTGGCTTTTCATGGCTGGTAGTCTGTTAAATGTAAGCTAAGCATATCTGTGGTTACAAACATAAGCCGCCTAACTCTACTTTAGAAAAAAAATCCGTTTTGTGTATTCCAAGAAAAGTCTTAACTAGTTTTTAAGCCTAGTGGGATTCACCGCATTCTTTTTTTTAACACTCTTAGATAATACCACTCTTCAATAATACACTCTCAATACAATGTTGAAACCAATAAAACCGTGGAAACACAACATACACCATGCAAATATGTTCTTTACTCATATTTGGCAACACTGCTTTTCTTCTACTTGCAGTTAAGTCAAATACCAGAGATCAGCACCGGTGCACCATAAATAAACGGGTTGCTTACAAAATTGATGCGGTGGTATTTATACTTGTTGCTTATTTGCAAAATCTTAATACATCAATAATATATCCAATCACTTTTGTACTTTGTGTACTTTTTTAAGAGTAAAAGAAACGACCACAAAAAAGAGTGTTGTCAGTAAGAGCAAGATTTTGATTTTGTATTCTCGTTTTTAATCGTTTTCTTAATGATACATATATACATTAGAGCGACTCATTAAAAAAATTGCTTGGTCTTTTTTAACATGACATCTAAAATATTTCCGCCCCAGCTTTGGCTCTCGTGAGCTGATCCGTTTTGAAAAGGGTCTACTTTTGTATGTTTTGTCAATTTAAGAATCTGTTTCTTTACTAACATATAAGATATAGGTATCATAAAGAAGATTTTTTTAAGGCACGTACAATTTTATATACAATTTGTCCAAGATCGAGCATCCACGCACTATTATTTAAAAAATAACCGTTTTTGAATTTTTTGTTCGGTGTTGTATGTAATAAAAATGGCAAATTAACATATTCTAATTTTTAGTCGATCGTGCTAGTTCCCGTTTTGACAAAAACGCAATGGGGTGGTAACACTTCATTTTAAATAGGGCAATATGGGTATTACATTTTTGCTTTTGCCAAGTACATCATCTTTGTGTGTAAATAATTTAGATTCTTGCAAATTAGATGTATTTTACACGGTGATCTGGAATATATATAAATACAATTTTGTGGTAACTCTAATATGATAGCGGATTTAGTTTCTAGATCATGTCTGGATTAAAATAGGACTAAAGAAAGAAAAGACAAATGATCTACGACTTTTTGGCGGCATATGTACGTAGAAGAGATCGATATCCCTATCCTTTAGGATTGTCCCTTTTTTGACTAAGTCGATGTTGTTGCCGTTATTGCACCAGTGTCCATGTACTCATTTTAGGATTAGGTTAGAATGTCTCGCCATCTTGTTTAAAGATGTCCGGCGTTTTTGGATCAAACTGAAATTAGTGCATATATTTCAATCGGGGAGTCGCTGGCGGCCTTGCTGTCCGTTACAATCATGATGCCATAAATATCTTGATATTTCAGTGTTAAATTTTTCTATGTGAATGCTTTCCCCAAACCTTTCTCCCCTTCTGAACCCATCCGTGCAAACATAGACGGGTCCAGCTTCTAAGGGAGATTCCTTGATTTGGTAGCCGAAGATCCTTGAGAGGAATGGTTTTGGGATGTAATAGGCAATTAGATCGGGGACCAGATCCTTTCCAATCTCAAGTATGTTGGCGTGCCCCCACTGTCTGTGAGTCCTTGCTCCTGCCGCATTCAACCTGATCGCGGCTTTTAGTGCTATCTGCCTGGCATCCCGTTCATAAGAGCAAGAAGTGCTTTAGTTGGTGTTGGTTCCATTGCCCCAGAGGTCAGTTACTGATAAGTCACGTCTAACAGAACCTTTAGTACGAATACGTTTACCGAGTGTGAATGAGTAAATACATAAAAACATGTTGTGTGACTGCAAGTTCTTACATACAAATATTATATTCGTTATTAAAAAGAAGCACGAGTGCGATTGCCGTATGTGGAAAAACGCAGACGCAAGCTCTATCGAGTAGAAAACATACTTGTGCAAACAATATACGTTGGCTTAGATCATTAAAAAAGAAACCGGTTGCAGATCTCTGGTAAGAACATTGCTACTCATACGCTCTTTCACAGCACATCAAACTAAACAGTAAAAGAAACAAATTTAGTTAAAAAAACTAATCTACTAATCGATATCGAGCTAAAAGATAAGAAATAGTTTAAAAATAAGTTCAAAATATATACTATATTAATATTACTGTGAATAAAGCGTTAGGCGCTTCGTGCTAGTTATATTTTTTATATATCGAGTGCCCTATACTTTTTTTTACAATCATACTAGTATTTTTCGTTCACTATAGTTTTAAGCTTATTTTTAAAATTATTGCTTATTTTCTAGCCCGATAAGAAGAGTGTTTTTTAGTTCTTTTTATATACATTTATTCATATAGTCAGAGTATTTTCAAAGTCTGGAGATCCCTATTGGTAACAAGATTCCGCATTTTTAAAATTATTTGACATCAAAAACCAAGACGATGAGTGCATGCGTGTGCCTCTTTTTATAGAACCCTTTGCTGGCAACATTAATACATTTATCCATATGAAAGACATTTCATATTAAAAAAATCACATGAAAAAACAATAGACGAAACAGCACATTTGTTATTAAAAAGAAAAAAAAAAAAAAAAAAAAAAAAAACATGAAGTTGAATATAAACGAGGAATGAATGAATGACCCGTCTGGCTTTATTCCCGATACTCTTTTGGTTTTTTATTCTAAAAAGTATTTGGGTGAAATATTGACACAAAATTCTTGAATTATTCACTACTGTTAAGTCTGAAGATTGACTATAAATTTTATAATGATTTAAAATCTTGCCATTAACTTTATGAAAAGACTTGTGTGCAAACACATATGCACATACTTATGTATATGTTTGTTTAAATGTATAAAGAGGAAATTCGTGATAATAAGAAAGAATATCAGAAGTTACTGTTTATATTATACAAGTTTTTCTGCAGTTAAGGAAAAGGGTTTGAAAGAAAATCTTGGATTCCTAGCACGAGTAAAAAGGTCATTCATATATAAACAAGGCGACTTTATACAGGTGAGTGCAAGCGGAAAGGCGAATTCAGTACTATGTATTTTGTTATTGTAAAACATATCGTGAATGTCATAATCTAAATTCGCCTAAGATTGCTCAGCAGAGAAAAAATTTTATATAAACGTTAAATATAAGCTTTTATAATTGTTTGTAATTAAACTCACAGATTATATTAGTTTTTCACTTTTAAATTCACACAAATTTCTTGAAATTGCACTAAATCATGCAAAAAAACCTTCAGATTAAAATGGCGCGAAAAAGTTTGTAAACAAAAGAAACAAATTTTGACAGTCTCATTGGAAAAAACGCGAGAAGCAAAAAATAATCACCTGTGCTGTTAAGTTCACCTGGTATGAATTCGCCTTGTATATAAAAGAGGAAAAAAGAAGAATACAAGAGGTCACTCAAACAGAATGGATAGCCGCAATTATGAGCAATCTCATTGGGCTAGAACACACGAAACCAATTTTTAGTCCGAACAATTTTTTGTTCTTTTCATCACACACGAGACTAATTCATCTGACATAACATGTACTCGGATACGTATACGCAACATTGTGTGTGTATTATTATTGCTGTCAGCGTTGTCAACTCTGAAATTTCAAAACGCACCAAAATGGAGAAAAAAGCGCGTTTTTTCAACAAAAACGCACCGAATTCTGAATTTTTCTTTTTATTTTTAAAAACACGATATTGCCTTTTAAGCGACTATTATACATTCAAAATGGGCATGAAATCAAATTCGTTCAATAGCCAGAATTCGTGCTTGTCAAATCTGGCCTCTATTACGATTTTGTGACTTACATTGTATCTTTACAATAATTTTAACGATATTTTATCAAATGTATTATTCAGCAACATTATTTAATTATATTTGCTGTTAACCGAAATCAGCTGTTACATTTACTGCCTATTATCATTATATTACAGGAGCACACAGTCGTTACTGCAAGAAATGACTAAAGTATGTCGAAGAAATTTATGAATATCGCATCATTTATTTATGGATATATACAAAAATTTACCAGAATTATAACTTATAAATAGATGAAGTTTACCATAATCATATTTAATGCAAATGCTTTGAAAAAATTTAATAATTTAATTAGTAATTTAGTAATTTATCAATTCACGCGCCATCATAAGTATGAACTTCTACACTATCATACACGATCGTGCGATCTACTAAATAAAGCATGGGTGCTGAAAAAGTACTAAAAATGCAACTGTGCGGCAGAGTTTTTGACAAATCGTGCGATTTGAAATATTTTATGAAACTTTTCAAAACATTATAGTTCAGTGTTGTATGTATTGTGAAAAATATGAAAATATTGTTGGTGCTTCGAGGAAAAAATTTAAGTAATGTTAAATTATTATGTTAATAAAAGTTTTTAATTGTTTTATTGTGTATATAAATTATTTCAATCATATTTGTATAATAGTGTGGCCTACAACGCCATTTTGAAATGATTTTTTCAAGTTCGCCAGACATTTGAAACAGTTTCCTGTGAATGAATCGTACGATCGTGTAGGATAGTGAATCATGGCCTTAACTCTGTCTGCATTTATTGTGATATTTGACAAACTTGGCTACATCGTTTAACAGCAAAACACGCCTTAAGGCAGCAAATTTTATAAAACGAAATGTTCCTTTTTTTCGATAATATATATAATACAGCAAGATTGTCTTTGTGCACATAATATGGCACGTTTTGCACACTACTGTATTATGATTGTGATCTGCAAAATGAAACGTAAAAATTTTGGAATTTGATTTGGTGCCACCGAAATTTAAAAAGCGCACCGAAAATTAAAAAAAAGCGCACTACGCACCGACTACAGAATTTTTCGCACAAATAATTTTAATAAAAAGCACCAAAAACGGTGCGAAACGCACCGAGTTGACAATGACGCTTATTGCTATATACATTTGATTGGTGCTGTTGTGCGGGCATAAAGCCGGCTAAAAATATTATGGAGACAAAATATCACATCATCGTCAACAATCTGCAGAACAATTGTTCTCATGTCGCTCCTTTATTGCAACATACTCATATCTCAAAAAATGAGCTTTTCGAATTAAGAATGCAGAATTGTTTCAAAATGTATTCAAATTGTTTTTAAACCGTTTCCTTTAGGAGATATTTTCTAAAATTTTTTTCTAAAATTTGTATGGAAACTAAAAATTTGAAATGTGTTTTGCTCGAAACAAGCTTTTTGTAGTTATGACTACGTTGCAATAAAGGAGCGATCTGTTCTAGCACATTGGAAGTTAGAAACTTAACAAATTGATGCCTTCATACGAGTATATGTATATATGTATCTGAAGAAATAAAGACAGTTGAGTGAGCAAATCTGCAAGTGTATTTGATCGCAACTGGTATTTTTGTGGCAACCATCAACATAAGGATTAGAAAATTGCCAACCGTCTAGAAGCCAGTGTGATCAATTTGACATTGTTTTTTCCAATAAATAATAAATGTTGTCATGAAAAGGGAAGAACATATGTAATTAAAAAAGGGGTAAGTATGAAAACCATATAAAATAAATATTTATAGAGGTACCAACCATGTAGGAGCGGATCCAATAAAAGCCAAATCTGTCTTATTTTTAGCACAGTCTGTCCACTCATTGCGGCAATACCCTAATACCCTGGCACCCAGAACAGAGTCACCTGGTTCTGACTTGGCAGTTCATTTAGCCTGTTGTGACATTCCAGTTATAGCTTCAACGTAACAACACAAGTGCTTAGGGTTTTGAGGACCGATTGACTGTCAGGGAGTGTTGTTATCATTGCACCCTTGCGTCCTCTATCGGAAAGTATTTCCACAGCTTTCCTTATTACGTATAGTTCCGCTTTGAAGATTATGGTGTCCTTACTAAAGGCCTTGTTACACTATCCTACACGATCTTACGTTTCATTCATAGGAAAATGCTTTAAAAGTCTGGCCGACTTTACAAAATCGCTTCAAAATGCCATTCTAGTCCACACTATTATGCAAGTATGGTTGCATAATAGTGTGGACTAGATAATAAACACAGTAAAATAATTAAAAACTATTATTACAATAATAATTTTACATTAAATTAAATTATATCTCGAGGTGCCAATAATATTCTGATCGCACAGAAACTATCATATAATGAAAATTTTCATCAAGCTTGAGGTCTTTTTTATAAAAATTTAAAAAAATATTGTTTATTTAATTCAATATTTCGTCTTCCTTCGGAAGACTTCTTCAGGTTATTTTTTTTTTTTTTTTTTGATTTTTGTTTATAAATTTTTTGACGATCTTTACATCTTAATTTAAGAAAAAGATCGAAAAATTAGGATGAAGAAAAAATGAAAATTTTCATAAAGTTTTTCAAATGTCATGATTTGTCAAAAATTCTGTCACGCGGTTGCATTTTTAGTACTTTTTCAGCACACATGTTTTATTTGGTAGATCGCACGATCGTGTAGGATGGTGAATCAGAGACTGAAGAGTAATTTTTCTATATGCACTTCTTGAAACATTTTAGAACCATCACGCAACGATGGCTTTATATTAAGTAGGATGTTAAACAAAATCAGTTGACAACATCGTTAATATAAACTTAAAATGGCGAATCAAATAAAGAAAAGAATCATTTTTTTTAATGACAAGCAAACAGCGTGCACTAATCTTATTTCCTTGATGAGTACAATACAAAAATTGTGCCACGGGACATAATAATTATATGGAAAAATATTGTGATGTGATGGACATCACTATTGACAAAGAGTGTAGTAATCACCAAGCTAATAATAAGAAAGCAGGGATTGGGCGAAAAAGTATGTTATAAAAAAATATGCTAGTAATATTCACATTGGATACTAAAGCTGACATGAACTGAGTTCTGATAGCCTTAGTTAAGGAATTGTGTACTGAATTGTATAATATGAATAAAGATTCTCCATTGTATAATGATAATAAACTAAATATTTATGGCACTTGTACACTAAAATATACACTGATCTAGACACTAAGGTGTCTAGGTCAGTAAGGTGTCTAGATCAGTTCAATCCATATGATAATTCCGATACTCGAATTAAGTGCATGTAAGTGATTTTTTTGCTATTATCTTTTTGGCAACACTAGTTTTGACAGCTCACGCACGTTTTGTATCTTGTGTCACTGTCAAACATCTTCAGTTTGGTCTATAATTTAATCATGAATCATCTTACAAACGGACAACGCTTGCAAATTATTGAATTTTATTACCAAAATGCGTGCTCTGTTAAGAAAGTTCATCACGCGCTTCTTCCATTTTATGGTCAGTTTAATCGACCTACTGAGGCTTCTATTCGGGCTATTGTAAAAAAATTTCGCACCAAATTTACATTGTTGGACATTAAACCACCAACACGCTTACGTAGAGTGCGAACTGAAGAAAATATCACAGCCGTATCGGCCAGTGTTGGTGATGACCGTGAATTATCGATTCGGCGCCGTTCGCAGCAATTGGGCCTCTGTTACTCCACTACGTGGAAAATTTTGCGAAAGGATTTGGGTGTGAAGCCTTATAAGATACAGCTGGTGCAAGAGTTGAAGCCAAACGACCTACCACAACGCCAAATTTTTGGTGAATGGGCTCTTGAAAAGTTAGATGAAGATCCACTTTTTTATCGAAGAATTGTGTTTAGCGACGAGGCTCATTTCTGGTTGAATGGATACGTGAACAAGCAAAACTGCCGTATTTGGAGTGAAGAGCAGCCAGAAGCATTGCAAGAGCTACCAATGCATCCACAAAAAACAACCGTTTGGTGCGGATTATGGGCTGGCGGCATCATTGGGCCGTATTTCTTGAAAGATGATGCGAATCACAACGTTACTGTGAATGGTGAGCGCTACCGTGCGATGATAACAAACTTTTTTTTGCCCAAAATGGAAGAGCTTGACTTGCATGACATGTGGTTTCAACAAGACGGTGCCACATGCCACACAGCATGCGAAACAATGGACCAATTGAGAGGCGAGTTCGGTGAACAGTTTATTTCACGCTTGGG
Organism: Thecocarcelia acutangulata; assembly: GCA_914767995.1. NCBI lineage: Eukaryota > Metazoa > Arthropoda > Insecta > Diptera > Tachinidae > Thecocarcelia > Thecocarcelia acutangulata. Next base: position 8,143,359 of record OU612098.1, on the reverse strand, counting down.
ACCAGTCAATTGGCCGCCCAGATCGTGCGATTTAACGCCTCTAGACTATTTTTTGTGGGGCTATGTTAAGGCTAATGTCTATAGCGACAAGCCCGCTTCGATTGACGCACTGGAAGCCAACATTGCCGACATTATTCGTGAGATACCGGCCGAAATGTTGGAAAGAGTATGCCAAAATTGGACTAAGCGGATGGACCATTTGAGGCGCAGCCGCGGCCAACATTTGCATGAAATAATCTTCAAACAGTAAATTATATCGACCCAACTATCGATCCAAATAAATATTTCATGCATTTTTCTGAATTTTATGTGTTTTTTTTTTTTAATTTCCGATAGTTCTTATAAAATCACCCATTATAAATCATATTATATATCAAAGTAAAGTGTATCATATTGTTTATTACTTTTATCTCAAATAAATAAAGAGTTTTTTTATATAAAAAATGTTAGTTAAACATGGCAACTTATATCTGGCGGCTGCGGCTAAATGTCGACTGCAACTTAAAAAACTTTGTTCTCTTTGAATACAGGTGACGCTGCAGCTTAAAGTGTTTAGCAAAAATAAAAAGAAAAGTATTTAAAAGTTATAGTTTTTATCATAGAATAAAAACACGTAAATATTTTATATATACCTATATAAATATGTATGTAATTATGTTTACTAACTTCCACTTGAGTTACAGATTCACAGCCAAAACTAGCGCTTAACGATGGTATCGATTTTTTTTCGTGAAACTATCGAAATTATCGATGGGGACGACTATCGATAGCTTTCCAGCTCTAGAGCCTATCCGTCTAAAAAGTTCGCTGTGGATACTATCCCAGCGTTTGCATTCGAAGAAGTTATGTTCCCATATAATACGAAGTTTTATTTAAGAAAATTAATTTTATTAGTATAAAACTCAAAAGCCCCACTTGTTTGGCGTGGGATCGCTCACATGGGAAAATTTGTTTTTCAAATGATTTGGCCGCTACAAATGACAACAGTATACAAACTTCGTACAAGTTTGCGTAGATGCAAGCAAGCAACATGTTGCACGAACACACACATTTTGTTCAACGCCAAAGCACACTATTAACTGTTAAGACTTCTGTAGAAAAGTTAACATGCATCAATGTTAAAAACAATAACAAATTTTCATTCATTCAAAGTCATTCTTTCGTTCAGCCGTGCAGAGGCAGGCAGCTGAACTCATATTTTATAGTAGTGTCCGAGAAAAAGTAATAATTTTAAGGCGGCTTATAACAATGTTTTAATAAACATATTTAAACATTAAAGTACAAACATAATAAATAAATAAAAAAAATAAGTAAAATCAGCAGTTGCGTTTTTGTTTTGCCAAAGACAATGGCTGCATTAGAGAAAAACATTAACAAAATACTGCATCCACTGACTGACCTATGGGTGTGGGCATAATATGAGTTGGTGGCAAAAAAGAAACACAATTTTGGGAAAAAGCGCTGCTAATGTTTGCAAAAGAACTGTATTGGGGTTGAAATTTAAATTCGCACACCCTACTTGTTTATTCTGTTTTGGGAGAGCCAGTCCATCTATTAGTTATACTGAATTTTTGTTTATATTCATGTACATAAGTAGTTTTATGTCTTTATTCTTACACATGATGTCAATGGTTCTTGCTAAAGATAATACTAGGAACACAACTGCGACGAACGACGAATATTTGGTTGCGACTCAAGATAATACTAGAAACACAACTGCGACGAACGACGAACTTTTGGTCGCGAATATTCGTCGCCACACATTGGTGTACATGAAAACGCACACAATCATGGTGTTGGTCGAAATTCGTCGTACTCAGTGAAAATTGAAATAGATTTGTTTCTAATTGTTTCGTCAGCGAACGGCGAACAAAGCAGTATCAGGTGACCAGGTTTCTTACATAAATAAAGTATTTTTCATAACATAATACTTTTTATAATTTATATTAGTCCATGCAGTAAAGTATGCATTAAGATGTTCTCAAAATATAAAGTACCTGAGATAATTTGTTCAAAAATCCCTCTTTCGAATGGGATTTATATATCGGGTGGTTAAATTTGAAGGGCCGATGTTGAATGTGAACCACACCTAAACGCCAAGCTTTTTTTTTGAATTTTATTTGACATTTCTCTATTTCAGACTTACTCAATTTGAACAATGGAGAGATACACAATCCAACAACGTGTTAAAGTTAGCCAGACTTATTATGAAATTGATGAGCAATTTTCGAAGAAAATCATCTTCAGTGATGAGGCACATTTTCACCTCAGTGGATTCGTCAATAAACAGAATTGCAGCATTTGGGCGAATAAGAATTCAAGAGTGACTGTCGAAAAACCAATGCACCCACAAAGAGTGACTGTTTGGTGCGGTTTATGCGGGCCGTATTTTTTCCAAAATGAGGCCGGTCAGGTAGTTACTGTGAATGGTGTTCGCTATCGTGAGATGATAACGAACTTTTTATGACCCGAATTGGAAGATATGGATGTAGACGATATGTGGTTTCAGCAGGACGGTGTCACTTGCCACACAGCTAACGAAACAATTGCTCTTTTGCGCAACAAATTCAATGGCCGTGTTATCTGACGTAATGGCGATGTCAATTGGCCGCCAAGATCATGTGATTTGACACCGTTGGACTATTTTATTTGGGGTTATTTAAAAGAAAAGGTGTACGTCGATAAGCCAGCAACAATTCAACAGCTAAAGGATGAGATAATTCAGCACATTAACGGCATAGAACCTCCATTATACCTCAGGGTCATCGAAAATTTGGACCATCGGATGGAGGTGTGCCGCCGTGGTCTCGGCGCCGATTTGGCCGATATTTTGTTCCATACGTAATTGAGTAATACCAATCTATCATAATAAAATAAAATTACAATAATTTCCTTGCACGGAATGTAAACAATGTTCGTTAATATTGTGCTTCAGACGACGAATTCATACAACGAATTTCGCGGCGAATTCGTTGCGATGGGCGAAGTTGGTCGTTCGTCGCAGTTGTGTTCCTAGTATAACAAGTAAAATAGCTAGAGGGTGTCTAATTCCAAGAAAGAAGACGTGCAAAAGCGCTATCCGATCCAGAGAAGAAGAATTCAGCTCTGGCCGTTCAAACAAAAAGCAAGCTACTGACTTCCCAAAATCTGCGATTGGGGCGGTGAAAGGAGGGCTAACTTCAACTTCCTTTGTTGTTTATGAACAAACGAAGGCATGACTGTGCATGCTGCTTCATCTGTACTCATGAATCTTATAGATATTGAATGCTTTTGAAGTTCTTGGAATGAAAATTCAAAATGATGTTCCCTGGACTGAACACATTTTTCGTCTTAAATGTTTGAAACGGTGTAAGACATACTTCATTCCAACCGATTTCCTTACTATTTATACCATCTATATCCAACCGAAAATGGAATACAACTCTCATGTTGTTATTTTTTATTTTATTTTTTTTTTTAACTTCATTATTTTATTTATCTACATAAAAAAAAAATGTAATGACAATAAGTATTCAATTCTTAATACTAAAAAAAAAATTGTGATTAAAGCCCTGCCAGTGCTGGACAAAAATTTATTTTTATGCGAATATTATTTCAGAATTCAGTCATCTGTTTAGAGCCAAAGTATCCCTCCTTCTCAGACGGGTATGACCACCAAAGTTAAGGATATTAACTGCAAGAGGATTTGGATGAAATTCAAGTTTGTTAATATACCTTGTCGCGTACTTCACAAATTCAGATTTCACAAAAGGTACGTTGTTATTAAAAAGAAAAAACATGAAGTTGAATATAAACCTGGAATGAATGAATAGCCCGTCAGGCTTTATTCCTGATACTCTTTTGGTTTTTATTCTTACAAGTATTTGGGTGAAATATTGACATATTTGAGCCAGTGCCACCAAGTCCAATTTGGTGTGCAAGAGACAGAAAGAGAGAGAGAGAGAGAGAAAGCGAAGAAGCTTATCGATGACAGTAGAGTATCCAACCCTATTAACTTTAAATTATCACTTGTCATGAATGATTTGATATTGTCAGCGTTTCTTGCCTTGAATCACTATAACTTTCGCCATTGGGTATATGTTTCTATTGTACTTAAAGAGGTAAAAGTTATTTTAAGATCCCTATTATTAAATAAGTCGAAATTCATTGGAAGTTTGCAAATAACTCTTATTATTTATTAGACAACAAAATCTCAATAATCTTAAATTTGAGAGAAATATCTTCAAATCTTATTTTGCTTGTAAAATCTTCAAAATTAAGGTCAAATTTTCATTATGGCATCGCTGCACAGAAGCATCACCACAATGTGGGGTACGTTTCTCTGTATTATTAATACAACAATGAATTTTGATCTGATGAGATTAGAGATCCTGATCACGAAACCTACATATATGTAACACACGTAAACAATACTACTCCCTCCTTGCTCCTCCACACAATCTATTTTCCTAATTAAGGTACAATGCACTGCACATGTAGGGGCTATCCCTTGACTACTGGTCCAAGACAAACATAAAGGCCATATTTTTGGTGTGCCGGAATATTTGAGAGTGATCAATTTCTTCACGAGTAGCGTTTTCATGCAAAAGTTCTTACTATTCCCCGGGGCAGAATGTGTAACTGATTTACCTGAATACCAACTTTGACGACCTAATCAGATGATGGATAAACTCTACAAAGTAAATTATTCACGATTAATATCACACAGGAGGGATTAGAATGCCCAAACTCTTAAACAAAGGATTTGTCCATATGGCTACATATTTATGGCAAAAGTGGCGACCTTTGCCATAAATATGTAGCCATATGGAAAAATCCTTTGTTTAAGAGTTTGGGCATTCCAATCCCTCCTGTATGATATTACCCAGCAGCCAATGGGACAAAACTTGATGAGTTGGTAGGTCGAAGTTCTTTAAAGACATCAGCCCTTAACCAATTCACTTGTCTAACCATTACCCCTGGTTCCTTACAACACAGGTATCTGTTGCAAGACAACAGCACATCGGGGGCTATTAACCTCTGAAAAGCGGCATGCACCAAAATTATCAGGAAGGCTAATTCTCCTTTCTGCGAAGTTTAATCTACAGCGAAGTAGACACGTCAACTATGATCAGCGACCAGACAGTCTGCAAGCGAAACCTCTCGGGTGCTTTGCTGGTCTTTGTTCTGCCAATTAAGTCTGGGCTCGGGAGTCGAAAATCCAACACAGCAAATGTATGTCATGTGGCTCCCAAGAGTTACTACAACATGCGGGGAACTCCTAGGCCTCTATACCCTAGCCAGCAAAGTGTCCTGATTGGGTGTAAGCCAATGCAAAACCTGTTTCCTGGGAGGTACTCCCCTAGAATTTACTGATGGAAAGGCGTATAAAATACATTTTGATTGAAATGCTTATTTTCGCAAAAGGCTTCAACGCACTGGTCAACTGTGGTTGAATTTATCAAACACTGAATATATCGCTCCTTTATTGCAACATAGTCATATCTCAAAAAAGCTCGTTTCGAGAAAAACGCATTTAAAATTTTTAGTTGCCATACAAGCCTTGTGCTAAGTACTGTGTTCGTCATTTCGTGCGAAATGGTGTCAAAACTCTATATAAAAAAAACTTGTGTGAAATATCTATGAAATAATGTTGCTGAAGTGGTACTCTGTTGAATTTGTGAAAAACTTATGAAATGTTTCTGGCAACATTGTGTTGTAATTGTGAAATAATATGAGTGATACTTATTTCGCGCGAAATTTCAAACAACAGCTGAACAACGTTCAAAGAAAACCGTGAAATTTGCCTAAAACGCGAAATAGGCACCACATTTTAAATGTCATATTTTCCGAATGAAATAATTAATGTTGATCAACATTTTTCGCAGATTTGAACAGAGTACTTAGCTTTAGGCAAAATCTCTTAAAGGAAACAGTTTAAAAACAATTTGAATAAATTTTTGGCACAATATAAATGATAGTACTGTTAATAATTCTGCATTGTTAACTCGAAAAGCACATTTTTTGAGATATGACTATGTTGCAATAAAAGAGCGATATGAATTGGCAAATTAATTTGGAAAAAAATTTGTCGTTAAAGTGTGGCTTGCAATTAACATCGAACATTATTCTTGGACCACCCTTTTTGATAAAACAAGTTTATACTTGCAACGTTTGACGAAACTGGCCCCCAAACATATCCAATTTGTACAAACAATATACATATATGTTACCAATATAAGAGATTGATGCTACTCAAATGACATATGTACGTATGTATTTAAAAAAAAAATTAAACAAAAATTGGCGATAAAAATTGTCCAATATAAGGCCATTTAATTCGAGTTTACGTATTTTTCTGAACACAAAATATTCTCAAATAAAAAAGGCGTATTTGGTATGATCTTATTAAAAAAAAATATTTCTGTGTTCATTTTTGATCAGTTTGTAAGCTTTTGCTTTTAATTTTTTTACCCGTTTTTATGCCCTATAACCTGCCATTTGTAAAGTGGTGGTCCAACATAAAAACCTCTTTTAACATCTCACACGTTAAATTCCATGAAATAGAAAAAAATCACAAAAATAAATTTTACACATGTGCAAAAGGGTTTCCCTTTTTACTATAGTTTTAATTACTAACAAAAATTGTTATTGCTTTAGCTTAATAGGCTTTTTCCACTGAACAACATCTACCATCAGTTTTTGAAGATGATAACATCTTTCCATAAGAAATACATTGTACTGAAAATCAGACATTTTTCAACATCTTTATAAAATGTTCCTATCTCATTTTATTCCATTCAACATCTTTCGCTTATTTCAGTGTCACCACTAGAAAAGTGGCAATAATATCGATTATTCTTGTGGCATCACTTGAAAAACGTCATTTATTTTGAAAGAAATAAAAATCATAAATTATTTATCATGTGCCAATTGTTTGCATGTGTGTTTTCTTTCTTAATTTTTTTTCTGTAGTAATTTTATCTGTGTTTTTGTTAAATTTTGTTTATAATGCCTACATTTTATTTATAGACATATGTACATAAATTTTATAGTCCTCTTTTTGTTTTAAAATTAATTTCTTTCCAAAAAATTTTACGTGTTTTTGTTAAATTGTTTGAAAATTGAAAAAATAATATTTTTGATTGATAGTAGATGTTAGATGTGAGCAATGTAAAATGTGTTTCACATTTTCAACATCTTTCATGCGTTTCATGAAGATGTTGAACAGTGTAAAAAACCTATAAGGGGGCAAATAAACAGCACACATACGGTTTCACAAGCATGTCAAAATTTTACATTTGTACAAACATTTTGCGTTGTTTATGGGGTGTGCTTGTTTGCACAAGTATTTGAAGCAACAATTTACAATTTTCCTGTAAACATGTTGAATGTTCGTCAAACCGTTTGTGCAGTATAGTGCAAAATTTTTTTTACATTTACTACGCAGAAAGCTAGAAGAAGAAAAACACACAAAATTGATAGCGAATATTTTTTAAATAGAATCATAATCTGTCTGGAAAATAAAAAAGTTAAGATAATAGCAGCGGAATAATCATAAATATGGGTTGAACAAAATTGGTATTCAGGCTGTGAATATAAGTTTGAGTTTGAATAAAGCAGAATTTGGAATATAATTACCTCGATTTGAGTTAATTATACCAGGTTTTGGTGAAAAGAAATTAAATAAAGCAGTTTTACGGCTGTATTCATAAAAAAAATATTGTTTATTAAACACTTATTTGACAAATTTCTATAGGAAATTTGTCCTATAGAAATTTTTCCTATAGAAATTTGTCAAATAGCAGTTTAGTAAACACACAATATTTTTTATGAATACGGCCGTTAGTATTTGTTTCAGGGCAATAGGGTTTATTGAAACAATATTGTTACCTAATAGTGGTCCGCACTGACGATGGAAAAGCCAATTGTTTCTCACTTAAGTCTTGACAAATAAGTAAGCTAGCCTTCACAAAAAAAACTTGACCGTGCGAACCTCAATTTGGCGGTTTGAAATTTTCCAAATGTCCCATAGTAATGTAGGTGAGTAAGTATAAACTTTATATGCTAATCTAGATAAATATGTAGGCAATTATAATATTTAAATATAAAGTATAAATAAAAACGGGCGATAAATCGGCGCTCTATGGCAATTCAATGCTAATAAGTTTTTTTCTACTACAACCGGCCAAACCACAGATTAACTGTTGAGCGGGGAATCGAGCCACGTACTAGCCATTACAGACGTCAGAGCTTTGAACTTTACAGGTGCATTCTATATGATATCATGGCTTAAGATGTTGCCGGAGGTTTTATAAATGTCTATAAAGAAAAGGCGGTTGATAGGCATCGCTATTTTACAAATTGCCTTGTGCTTTATCATGATTTGGAGGCTTGCGTTTTTGCTAAACTCATGCAAGAAATGTGGTGAGTTTCACCACACCCCTTTACATCCGGTTTCGGAACGTGGTTCGCAACAGAAGGCTAACCGAAGAAGAACGTAGCCGACCAACATCGATATAAGCCGTCTACAGCTGCGCTAACCTCCACTAATGTACCAACAAATCATATCGTCGAGGCAATTAAGTCTGTGGCAAATGTCTTTTACACTATCAATAATGCGACTTCTGTAGTCTAAAACCTAGGCGAGCGGCATCTATAAAGTAGTTTGGACAGAGGCTATATTGCTTCGGTAGAAAAGAAAAAAGAGAAATGGTAATAAAAGCAGAAATATTTTGCAGACTTGTGTTGTAGTATATCTTGGAGGGTCACATAGGAACCGCATGAAATACTTTGTTATTATTTTTTATATAAATGTTATAGCTGTATCCTGGAGGGTTTCGTGGGAATCGCAGAATTTATTATTAGATTATTGGTCCTTCGAACTGAATACTTAGGGAGTATTTACTTTTTGTGATGTAGGACGCCCAACTGTTCATACCCGAGAAAATCAGAAAAGCGGATTATTTGATTTTTCTTCAAACCACTTTATTAATTCAATGATTTTAATACAAAATAAAAATTGAATTTATACTTAAGAACAAATCATATTAAGGTAAGAAAAATTATGGTAAGGTAAAATCGAGGGTTGTGATTCAAAGAGTAATAAAATTTTTTTAAAAACAACCTTAGCTGCGATACAAAGACACCAATTCGCCGTGTTTTTAAACTACATTTCTTTAATTTTATTTTTAATTAGAATTAGGGACACCATGTTCACGACATAGATTTGTTCAAATCAAGGCGAATTCATTACTAGGTGAACTTAGCAGCACAGGTGATTATTTTTTGCTTCTCGCGTTTTTTCCAATGAGACTGTCAAATTTTTTTTCTTTTGTTTAAAAAATTTTTCACACCATTTTAATCTGAAGATTTTTTTGTATGATTTAGTGCAATTTCAAGAAATTTGTGTGAACTTAAAAGTGAAAAACTAATATAATCTGTGATTTTAATTACAAACAATTATAAAAGTTTATCTTTAACGTTTATATAAAATTTTTTCCCAGCTGAACAATCTTAGGCGAATTTAAATTTTTACATTCACGATATGTTTTACAATAACAAAATACATAGTACTGAATTCGCCTTTCCGCTTGCATTCACCTGTATAAATTCGCCTTGGTTCAAATTTAGTTTGATGAATTATATTGTTGCCTACTTTAATTAAAACATCATTCTTTGGTTGTTGGTTGTGTATATTCTCTATTATTCTAACTAACACTCTGATCAGCTAACTAACTGCCCCTAACTGCTATCTTTAATTAACTTTTCCTATTAACTCATGAAGTGAGTTCTGACTCACAGCACTTGTTTTTATTATTATTATTTGCATGAGGTGTGACTTGAAACAGCCCCTTGTACTGATTGTTTGTCTATTGTGCTTTCCCTTACTCTCTCATGGGTTAAGTACGTCACCAACTCGGAACGAGTTCGCTCGTAAGAAGAATGAAAAAAACCAAGGCGAATTAATTATTAGTTGGATGCATCGGCGAATTCAGGCGAATTCGGTTAATATGGTGGCACTTCCTCTCTCAAGTTTTGTTTACCTTTTTCGACGCCATTAAAATTTTTCTACATCTTCTTTATCAACTACTTTTGACAGCTTAAGTGTGAATTCGCCTTTTTACGCAAACAAAATACCTGTTTTTTTTTATTGTTGTAGCGAAGCGGCTACCTTGTTTTTTGTATCATGGAAAAAAACCAAGAACGCAAAATAACATTCTGCTAGCGAATTTTATAATTAAATTCGGGAATATAAATTTAAAAACAAGAAAATTATATAAAATATCATGTTTTCCTACCTTGATTTTAATACTAAATACCTGCAGTAGTTTCTGTTTTTAAGGGAAACCCTAACGAACACATACACCATTCAGTGATATAAATGCATACATATGTATGTTTATGCATATTTTGGCAAAGAAATATTTGTATTTATAAAATTTTTGATTATGTTGTCGCTTGAAGCGATAAAATTTTGACAGCCATTTAAAATAGCTACAAAAACAAATCTAACAAAAAACTTTTTTGCAAAAATAATAATAATAAAAAAAAAACATAAAGACATTCATCTAAGATTTTGTCGACTTTATGAATTGTTAAAATCGTCTAAAAATTTTTAAATATAAAGAAAGAAAAAATCCAAATGTATTAAAAGGAAAATAAATTGTTATAACATGTTTTAATCGTAGTACACTGAAAAAATTTTGTTCAAAATTTCTCTGAATTTTAACATTACTTTTATGAATTTTTTCATTATTTTTCAACCATTGTAACTTTTCATAGAAATAATGAAACAAATTTCATTCGATTATTTTAATGACAACCTTCATAAAAGTAATGAAACATTTTAATAAGAAACATGACTTATTTTCATTAAAAGTATGAAAGACAAATCATATGATTAGTGAAATAATTTCTCTAGATCAAAGAATCAATTTCATAAAGCACATGAAAACTGTACATTAAATTAATGAAAAAGTAACATTTATTTAATGAAATAACTTCTTTGTACTAATGTAATATATTCATTAAAAATATGAAACTCCTTCATAAGGTCAATGAAGTTATTTCATTTATCTAATTTTATTATTTATTGAGCACCTGAAAAGTTTACATTAAATCAATGAAATAGTTAATTTAATGAATAATATCATAACACACAGTAATAAAATATGTTCGCAAATGTACGTAATAACATCAATGAAATTATTTCATTTATTCATTGATACTTTATTTCAATACACAAACAATACTATTCCTTGCTTTTGTGAAATTGTACCTAATTATGATAAAAGAAAATGTTGAACAAGTATTCGCCAAATTCACAGATTTTATTAATTCAAATGACTTCAATACACTGGTATTTAAATTTTTTTATGCTGATTTGAGTACATACACATATGTACATACCCAAGTTCGGTAGCCAGAAATTTATTTGTCATTGATCTAATGAATTCTATTTCATTGGAATTATGAAACTCATAAAACTTAAATTTTAAAAAAACTTGACATTTTTTTTTAATGAAACTATGAAACTTAATGGAACCATTCTGATGGAACTATTTCATAATATATATGAAGTTTCATGCATATTGTGAAAAGTTTTCATTGGATTAATGAAAAATATTTAATGAAACAGTTTCATTAAATAAATGACGCATAATTCTTTCAGTGTAGTTGTTGTTTTTTCTTAATCTGCTTTAAAATAATAAGCGAAAATGAGCCAAAACTAAAATAAGCATAACGACAAACACACATACTTTTACATACATTTGCATGTAAGCACATTTGTGTAAAAAAAACTAAAACATATATTATAAACACATGATTAAATTTAAAGCAAATGTTATATATTTTTTTTGGCCAATTTATTTCTGTAATTTAAAACGTGTTAACTTTTTGTCAAAATGTTAAATTAACGGTTAAAACCTTTTTCTTTTCATTAAATTGCGCTCGAAAAAGTGACACACAAAAACAATTAAACAGCTGATTAACTGTTTTAAATGGTACTACAAGTAGCCAGACTTAAAAGGCAATTAATGACATGTTGCTGTTTGAAATGCAAAAGAAAAAAGGAAAGAAATAAAAAGAAAAAAACACATTCACCATTATCTTTAACTGAACTTAAGAAAAATAAATAAAATTTAATTTTAATATATTTTTTTTTCATTAGTACCGTAAAGTCCGGGTTTGTTTAAAGCATGAATTTGATGTTGAAGATAAAATGTTTTTGAGTGTGTAGGCAGCATGATATCAAATTAAATCCTGCATCTTTTTTCGTTAATAGCGCATTTACACCAACTCAAAATCTAGTAGATTTGAATTGAAATCTACAACGAAATCTATATCGTTTACACCACCGTTTTTTGACATCTAGCAAGATTTCATTTGCTCAAAAATAATTTATGCATGCGGGTTTGACAATACAATATCATCAGAGACTGAATACACCAGCATTAAAGTGTGTATTTTTGTGTGCATACACCACATTATAGTGCAATTTTTGTTGTAGCGTAGTATTTTTAGGTACTTTTAGAACAAAATCACGGTTGCATCACTTGGTACTGAGTAGATTTCAGGAGATTTCGCCGAAATCTACTCGTAAAGTAGATTTCATTTTGTATGGGAAATCTCCGCAAAATCTACTAGACTTGGCTTGAAATCTCGAATGAGCAGATTTCGCTTTGGTGTAAATAGGCTATAAGCAAAATTTTATAGTCGTGATTAGATTATAGTATTTGGGAAAGATGGGAGGTATGTGAGGCCATGAGGACAAATGGTCCAGTCGTTCAAAATTTCTTTGATTTCATTTCGTATGTAAAGTGAATTAACCCAGCGGTATACAGTGCCTACCACACTACATCTCTACACTGATGTGTGCAACACTTTAGCTCTGTTCACAATCTTGTGCATTTGTGATAGCAAATTTATGCAATTGCAAATATACACTCAGAGAAAAAAACACCTTCATATTGATGACGCCGGGTCATCAGAATTGTGACATCAATATTATGTAAATTATCATCATTAATGTGAAAACTGACATCAATCTCAATGATAAAAGTCATCAGAAAATTTTGTCATAAATTCAGTATCATCAATGCTACAACTGTGCTGACATCGATTCAATGATACATTTTATTAATAATTATAATGCATCTAAGTTGAAAAAATTGATTTAAAAAAAATCATAACTAATATAATACATTCTATTTATTGTTGAAAAATAATTTTGTTGTTAAATCATTATTTTTTAACTCGTATTAATTTTTAAGAAGTATAAAACAATGCATCATATTGATGTAAATTTGTAATCACAGCAAGTATTGTTTAAGTACAGGCAAATAAGTATAACTATAAAGCGAATATATAAATGAACGATAATACATCATACTGATGACATTTGGTCATCACATGCGGCGTTAATTAAACAACGAATACAATGAGAGCGTAGAGAATAAAATAAAGACTAATTTCTCATACACAGCATACACACAGTGAAAATATGATAATATGACACGCAGACATTATATTGAAGACAGTAAGTCAGCAAAAGTATGAGAATATTTTTAATTCTTATTGGTTTCTTGAAAATAGTAACATATAAAGTTACATGATTGAACATATTTTTGAAATCATTAAATTTATCCGGAGCTTAAGTTTAGTTAATGATAGCGTGTCATGGTACTGATGACGTTTTGTTATAAAATTTCACATAAATGCGATTTTTATATCAAATTATAGTTGGTCTGATGTTAGAGTGCTACTGCATTGATCACATGCTCATATCAAACGTATTCCAATAAAGCATCACCGTGATGTCAGTATGACATGTCATTGATGTAATAATTCTTATAATTACTGCTAATGATAATTAGAGAAAATGATGTAATGGTTGACATCACAGCGATGAAAAGTGTCATGGGGTCAAAAATGATGGCATTTATCATTACATTGATGTTAAAATACATCACAGTTATGACGGGTTTTCTATGAGTGTAGTCTGTGCGTTTGTTCTATGGTGCTGTGTTTAGCCCGAAAGCCGAATTGATGATTAGGCATATGCACCCCAAACATTTCAATATTGGGGCCAACTTCGCCATTAACAATTTTTCGAACAGCTTTGAAATTGTTGGCAGTAGCCTTACTGGTCTGTATGATTCTACTTTAGTGGGATCCTTCCCTGGCTTGGGTAGCATAGTAATCATAGACACCTATCACTCTGCAAGGATAATATTCGAGACGTAAATAGTGTTGCACACATGAGATAACTATACAAGCATTTTGCCTGTAATTTTAAAAATGCCTGGAAGCGAAGAAGCTCATCGGTGACAGTAGGGTATCCAACTCTATTGACTCACTGGAGCATCGACGCAGTGTGGGGTGCGTTACTCTGTTCTATCGTTACTACAATGAATTTTGCTCGGACGAGATTAGGGATCTTGTTCCCGAAACCCGCACATTTTGACGAAGCAAACGTTCTTCGTCCAGAGCTCATCCATTTGTGGTCGATTGCCCGGGGAATCGCACTACGCATTACAGAGAGAATTCGTTTTTCAGCCGTGCGCTTCGTCTGTGGAATAAGTTGCCTGCAGACGTGTTTCCTGTTTGTTATAACATTGGAAAGTTCAAGTCAAATGTTCACAAACACTACTCCCTCTTTCCCCCTCCTCACAACCTATTTTCCTAGTTTTGGTACAATGCACTGCATATGTAGGGGTCATCCCCTGAGTACTGGTCCAATATAAAAAAAAATGCGTTTTTTCCTTGAAAAAATATTTTTTTGTTTTGCTTAAAACAGTTCTGGCAATAAAATGAGGTTACTAAAATACAGCAAATGAAAATTACCGATATTGGTTAGATATACCCAACATATAGCCTAAGCCGATTTTGCCATTAAAACATTTTTTTCCTTAAAAGAAGTTCTGGTTATAAAATGAAGTAACTGAAATACAGAAAATGAAAAGTTCCGATATTGGTCCATACATAGACGAGATATAGTCTGAATTGGTTTTTTCGTGAAAGAAATTTTGGTTGCTTAAAAGCAGATGTGGTAATAAAAGGTGGTTACTAAAATATAGAAAATGAAAATTTCCAATATCGGTCCATATGAGGAGTCGCGGAACAAAATGTACCTTTTTAATTATTTGAAAATGTTGGAAAATCAAAGATTATTTTTTTCACTAGATTATTTTACAACATGGCTCCTGAATATCCAACAAGTTCATTCCTTATTTTAAATTGAATCGGATGGCAATAAGTCGCCCCAATCAAAGGGCTTTTAATTTGCAAATAGCACGTTTTGTTTGAAGTAAAACAAAAAGGCACGTTTTGTTTAAAATAAGACTAAAAAACAACATTTGATTTGCGTAGTTTTAATATGTAAATATTTTTTAAATATTGTATGAAATTAAAGGGCATTTAATTTGTAAATAGTACGTTTTGTTTAAAATAAAATTAAAAACATGTGATGTGCGTATTTTTGATATGTAAAAAATTTTTATTGTATATGAAACTATTTTTGTTACTTGAGCTTGAATGTAAGAGAATTTTCTCTTATTCAAACTAAACCATATATATTTTAGAGCTGAATTTAACCTTAAAAAAATATAAGTTGCAGCTTTATTCCTATTTAGTATAAGGTAGTTTAACTTAAATTAATTCCAAGTTCGTTAGTTTAAAAAAAAATAAGATTTTCAAACTTTTATTCCTATATCTTCTACAATGCAGCTGCATTCGATAACTCTCTCTCTCTCTCCACTGTATTACTGTTACAATTAGAGAGGTGCGCCAGTGTGTGCGTATTTTTTTCATCGTGATCATGCAAGCTAGCTCAGGCTACAATCATGCGTGATTTGAGAAAATCACAACATGTTCCCATCTCTACTTTTAATGAAACAAATAAAAATTGTTATTTGTTGTTGTGCTAGTGGTCTTTTTTTTTTTTTGTGATAAAAAGTATGGTTTTTATTTTTCAATATTTCGACACTCCGTTGTGTGTCTTCTTCAGGAAAATTTTTTGTTTTTTTTAAAAATTGTGTATACAAAATAATAAATTTGAAAACTCATATTGAAATAACAAAAACAAAATATTCAACTACATTAACATTTACAATAAAGAAACATATTTTTCATTATTATAACATTAAACATATTACATAATACTTTTTAAAAAAGAAATGAAAAAGTTTTTAAACAATTTTAGGCAAAATACCTATCTACTCCTGTTTTTGTTTTTATGTATTAAATGCCTATAATTTTGGGCTAATCCGTCTACATCCTTTTTAAAATTTATCCTCTTATCTACAGGCACGTTAGTTATCTGTAGCATTTCTAGCATATACGTATCTACGTTTATAATAATTTTCTTTGTTTAAAATAGATGTTCCTCCAAAATCTGGATAGTGATTGAAATCACGGCAATGGATAGATAATGCAGTTTTCTGCGAAGAGTTATAGTTCCCATACTTCTGGTCAGATTTATGACCCGCTAACCTAGTTTTAAGTTTATTTCCTGTTGTCCCTATATATACTTTGTCACAATTTTAATTTTTGTTACATGGTATTTTATACACTAAACTAGACATATCCGACTTTTCCAACCTATCTTTTGTTTTACTAAAAATTCTACCTACAGTATTATGAACTCTATGTGCAATTCTATATTTCGTATTATCGTATATATTAGAACTCTCTAATCTTTCTGACATTCCAGGTACATAAGTTAACGATTTATATATTATTGGATCAGAAACATTATTATCCAATCTTCCCCTTATGTTGTATTGTCTTATCAACCTGCAGATGAGTTCATCAGGAAAACTATTATCACTTAATATCTTCCTAATTATGCTCTTATTCTTCTTATGAAATCTATGATCACTGATTGTTAATATTCTATCTATTAAGTTTTTAGCTGTATTAATAATAACTCTTTTCGGATGTTTAGAAAAATAGTTTATAATTCTACCTGAAGAATTTGGCTTTTGGTACCAATCTATTAATAATCTATTATTATTTTTTATAATTTTTGTGTCCGACACAAAAATTATAAAAAACTACCTTTTGAAAGAAAAAAAAGCACGTTTTGTTCTACATAAATTTTTTAAAGACATAATATTATGCAAATAAGCTATTTTCCAGTAGAACTTAGCAAATTAATGCAAATACATCAAAAAATATTTTCTAAAACAATGCAAAAAAGCACGTTTTGTTCTGGGACTCCTCATATATACCCGAGATATAACGCAAGCCGATTTTTCCATGAAAATTTCCCTTAAAGATTACCTTTTTATCCAAAAAAAATGTTTTTTTTTTTGATATCAGTCCATATAAGTTATACCAGCATATTTAGTTCAAATTTGTAATATATACTATATATTTACGTGACTATTATGATGGGTATTTATATAGTACATTCTTACTTGCTTAATTATAAGCTTGGTCGGACGAATTGTAGTTTTGATAAAAATCCAAAAATGTATTTCATGTTCCCAAAAAATAAATTCTCTCAAAAATCGCCAAACAATTCCATTCTTTCTGCATCCTAATTTACTTAAACCAACATTCCAAACAACTTTTGCTACATTGTATACATACATATTATTTGATTATACTATAAAAAGTTGTAATTTACAAAATAAATACACTTTTAATTTTCCTAATTTGTACGTCGTTTAGAATTCGACAGTGGCCACTACAACAGCTATAATTTTATTGATTAAAAAAAGCAAAAAATAAAATAAAAAAATATAGTGGAGAACAAGTGTTTGATTTGATTGAATAATGAGTGATTTTTTGTTTCTTTTGCAAACCAAACCAAACGACCCACCAGCTGACGGAAAATAACAAACCAACAAGCGTTAAACTGCTACAACTCTTTGCTGTAGACGTGTTGAGAATATGGCCAATATTAAATAAACAAGGAAGACAATTTCTGTGCGGTAACACCGAATTGTAGAAGAGCTATTTGTTTTAACATCTACATAAAGGGTTGTCCAATAGTTACTTGCACTATTTCACGGGTCTTCTTTTTCGCTACTGTGAAGAAACGCAGCACCTATCTTGAGGAATTCTCTCCCATACCCAAGTAATCATTAAAAACTGAAATCCCTGCCTTATGGCTTCCGTAATCTCTTACACTATAAATCTCCGATTAGCTAAACTCACATCGTGAATTTTTTCAATTGTTTTGGATGTAGAGAATTGAAGTGAGCGTCCAAAACGTTCGGCGTCTTCCGTGTTTGTACGCCCATATAGAAATTCAGTAAATCACTTCTTTACCATGGAAGTGGATGGCGAAAAGCCCCCATTTTATTATCAAGCTTAGCTTTGGTTTGAGTTTTGGCTTTTTGCGCAAAAAATAATGCTTAATCAGCACACGAACTTCTTCTCTTCAAGCTTCTTCTCAAAGCTCACATTAGTCTGCTATCAACAGCTGGCACACACAAACTAAATGATGCAGCTTGTTCAAGCTTAGATAGGAATCATCTGCCAGGAACAGAGGAGGGAACTTCAAAAAATCACGAAGTTATTAACCCACCCTCGTATCGTGTGATGTCGCGCCGCTAAACTTTTTGCTGTATAATTGCCTGAAGTCGCAGGACTATTCCCATAAACCGGAATCGTAAAATGTTTATAAGAACGTTTCTTTCCTGTCAGGTCAAGGTCCAGACGTCGTGAACTACACGTGTCTCATGCAGTACGCTACAGTTGTCGCCAGAAAGAAAAACTCCAAATTCTGGTAAAAATCACAGAGGTTCTGATTTTTTTTTACAGAGAGTGTTAGTGTTTAGTACCGCTATGCCTGGGAATAATAGTTGTTAATACCAGTTAGCCCCTCTGCACTACCACTAAGATGCCTGGGCACTATGGCTGTTAAGACCAGCAGTAACCCCATGCACTACTATATGAGCAAGGTTTGTCGGTATGCGTGCTAGCGATTCATACATGCACTAGCTGTCCGATTACGCAGACAGATTAAGCCCAACAGAGGTATTAAACTTCCCAGTTGGCCATGTCTTAAATACATTTTAAACGATGGGTACAATACAATAGAAAATCGTGGAAGACATGTTGACGACACCTCAAACAAATCGTTGATGAAATTTTAGAACAAATGGCCACGAAATCACGCAAGACCACACAAGCGGCAGTTTCTCTCACCGCATTGTCGACGATTATATACACTACATATTCCTCTACAATGTCGGGGACGAATACATAAGTGACAATATCAACAATACATAAGTAAAAATCTTTTACATTTTTTAAATAATATAAAAAAGTGAAAAAATTAATTAGAAAAGAATAAACAATATTTCTGATATCGATTATTTTATAAAAATTAATTCGTATGCATGTATAATTAAATGAACAAAAAAAAAAATTATGTTTAATTTATAGAAAAATTCATTTTGCTTCCATGTTTTATTTAAATATACACACATAAAGCCCAGTTCACACTATTATACTGTGTATTAATACTTGTTAAAAATTCAAATAATACGCGCAAGTCTGATAGTCTGAATGTAATCCGTTATACATACAAAAAATAATACGATAAAAATTTGACATCCCATACGACTTTCTTGTTTTTTGAAACTTTTCGAAACGATAATACTTTTCATTGGAACAGGGTTGTGTTTTTTAGGAAACCAGCTGTATAAAGATTTACTAGCTGACTATTTATTAGCCGATGGCGTGCCGTCACCGATAGTATATTTTGTCGTTATAAGAAAGCTCGAAATTTGCGATTTACATAACTGTCGTATATAAATGTATTTTGCTCATGCAGAACATAAAATATTTTGGAGCTTTTAAATTTGCATCTGTTTTACATAATTATTATATTAGCTGCTAAATATTTTCAAACGTCGGCACGTCTACCGCCTACGACGAAGAGCTCACCTACCGCCGTGTAAAGTTTTATGTTGGCGCATCTCTCTGCTGAATAAATAAAAACATATGAACTGCTGTTTTCTTTTCTACTCAAATTTGTTAGTTTCTATCAAGCGTGATGGTGTGAATGCAAAATCTAATTTACGTTAGACTTTTAGACAGTCGCAAGAAATGTGTTTAGACTTTTATCTCACAAAATCGAATGAAAATATTTATACTTGTACAATGGTCTGATCGGGCCTTAAGTACAATAGCTATAATACATATTTTTATTTCACACGAAAAATGTATAGACGATATATCTCCTACTGCTGTTAATATTGAACTGAGTAAAAATGTGTACTCAAATTTTATAAAGTTTTGTTGTTTTTTTAGAGATCTGTTAATTTTTTTTAAAGAAATATTTTATTTCAAAGATTTGAAGACTAGATTGCAGACATTGTCGTTCATCGTATCGCTCATTTAAACGAAAATATAAATTTTTGTACCGTTGCTTTTTTGAAATGCCTACACGAACAATTTGCAGACATTATCACTCATCTGTCGCCTACAGACGAGCGGCCAGATTGAAGACATTGTCGCCCATATGGTCCTGTTTTCATTACAAATAAACAAAAGAGGACAAATCGTGCTTCGAAGACAATGTCGTCTAGGGCGATTTTGCCAACTGGGTTGCGAATGTTGGAAGTAATACACTAACACCGCTCTCACCGATACTACGCTGTTTATTTACTGTATGAGCAGCGTTGTCAACTCGGTGCGTTTTGCACCGTTTTTGGTGCGTTTTTAAATTTCGGTGGCATTAAATCATATTCAACACAACTGTTGCTTTTAATGTAAAAAGAGTTTATTCAAGTGACTAAAACTTTTACATCTCATTTTGTAGAGCACAATGTGAACACAGTAGTAATGTGGAAAACGTCCCAGCAGTCCACAAGTTATTACAATTTGCAAAGCATCCGATTGTAAGCGATTGTGTCAACAGAAAAAATCAAAATAAACACGTTAAGCACAACAAACAACTAGCATTTGATTCAGATTAGTCTTTTTCTACTAATATTGTTAAATTAATTATACATAAGAAGCAAAGAAGAAACCAAATGCTAATAATATAGTTTTGAACTCATCCAATCTTCGCTTACAATGTATACAGTGTTGGATGCATCTTACGGCCTAGGCCATCGCTGTGTAAATGTAAGTAGGAATTGTATACAGACTTCGGATGGGTCGCACTTACATTGTCAATGCTCTCAGATCGAAGATGTATGTGACAAAAAGTTCACTGGGGTATTACATCATATACACAAAGTAAGACAATCTTGCTGTTGTATATTATACACTTTCTCGAGAGAAAAATAAACATTTCGGTTTACACAATTTGCTGTTTTTGGTAAGTGTTTGCTGTTAAACGATCAATCCAAGTTTGTCAAATATTATGAAAAAAGCAAACACTGAATAGTGCAGTTCATATTCATAAAGGCGCGTGAATTCGCTACTGCTTTAGTAATTAATAAATGACCAAATTATTAACTAAATTGGGAACTGAGTTTGATGGCTTGTAGTGTGATTCTGTAACTTTTAATAATTCGGTATCGTAAATTTGTTCGACATATTTCATCCCTTGCAATATTTCATATTTCATCCCTGCATTATAATTTTGACGATGGTAAGTAACTGTATTTTGTGTAGCTGATAACGTTTTTTTGTAAAAAATTTTTATTTTATTTTTAAATATTTCGTCTTCCAAAGGAAAAAAATTAAAAAAAAAAAAATAAAAAACAATAAGACCTTGAGCTGGACAAATTTATTGCAAACATTGATTAAGATAAAGGATAGATCGTTATAAGTATTGTAAAGATACTATTGCCTTAACAAAAGTAATAGAATCGCACTAGAGGCTAATTTTAAAACGATTTTTAGCTATTTGACGAATTTGATGGCATGACATCAGCCGGTGCTATCAAACTCGGTTGAACGTCTAATAGCCGTTTAAGAGGTTGTCTCGTTATCTCGTTTTTAATATAAAAATATTATCCTTTTTATAATACAAAATGGATTTTTAAATTTGAAAAGAAAAATTCTAAATTTGGTGCGTTTTTGTTGAAATAACGCGATTTTTTCCTCATTTCGGTGCGTTTTGAAATTTCAAAGTTGACAACGCTGTGTATGAGGCTCTCTTTGAGTTCTCTTACTATGCTACTTTCTTTATCTCTTAGTAAAATAATGTATATAGTGTATAAAAAAAGTCAAAGTCATTTCAGGGAAATAATTAAAATTAAATAATAATAATAAAATTTAATAATATTAATGCTAATAATAATAATCATAATTTGAAATTCAAGTAATTATATAAGAAAAATATATATAATGTAACGATCAATTCGTTACATGTTCTTAAAGTAAACATAAACGAGACCATTGTGCAATTTCAGCATGATCTGTGCAGTAGAGTCCTTAAAAATTGAACTATTCAGATTCGTACCATCGTAAGAAGTTGTGCCAGCTATTTGAACAAAAATCTATTCAATACAAAAAGACACAAGTGGGGCCTTTAAACATAAAGAATTTCTTCACAATTGCACGCTTACCATATTTTACTGCATTCAGCATCTACAGAAAAACTCTGTAGTCTCAGCATACGTCTTGAAACCGTTTTTAACGCAAAACTGTCTTAAAGCATAACTTACGAGTATATTAAGGTTTTTTGAAAATATATTATTTCATAAGTCCTCAAGTAGAGTGTCTTTATTTCTTGATTGCCGATCAAATATCGGGGTGGTGCTGGCTAAACTGCTGGTGCAGTTTACCTTAAGAAGTCGATATTTTTTTCTCTCGCCCAAAATAAGTAATAATTTGTTCAATATTTAGTCTGTTTTGATTTAAAACGTAAAAATATCTGCAACATAAAATGTCACTAGAAAATTATTTCAACGTCCAGCCGGGTGTGGGGACCATGGCTCGCAGTTGAATTTTATTATATATTTTTTTTTTTTTACTTCTTTTTGTTAAAATCTCAAACTGATTGAATGTTGCAGTCACAGGTTATATGGCCTGGCCAAAGTTTTCTCAACAACACAAACAGCAAACAAACTGAAAAAACACAAATCGAATTCGCAAAGACATTATTAAAAAAGAGAAGAAAAAATAAATATTTAATAAAACAACAATACACACCACCGCCGCACATACATACAATAAATAAAAAAGGTTGCTGAAAGTTGAGAGCATGAAGGAGCCGTTGACGGCAAACATGCGGAAAAATAAAACCAATTTGTCTAATAAACCCGCTGATGTAGTGGCAACAGGTCTCTTTTCGTACAGCTTTTATTTATTCGTATTTTATTTATGTCTTGCATGTGATGTTCTGCTGAGGACTCAAGCCGGCTGCAGTTGCTGCCTGCAACCGAACTTGCTACAATACGTCGCCATGCTGTGGGGCGAAACAACATGCTACAAGCGCTGTAACATGACCACTGAGACGTTTTTAGCCATAAGAAGGTGTTAATTTCAATTTAACGTTTCTGCAAAGTAATTGAAATTGATTTTTTCTAACTTATTTTTATACTTACGAGTATACAAGTATGTCTTGTTTACTTTCAATTCCGCATCTTTAAAGAATATTGTTGGCAGAGAGTATTTTATTCGTCTCAAGAGCTTTCATTGCCCTACACCATTAAGGAACAAGATATCTAATAACACAAATTGTTCCTCAGCGTCTGCGTCTAGCTCTAAAGTTAAAAGACAGGGTGGCTCAACATTTTTGAAGAAGTGTTATTAATTTTATAGTTTATATATTTTTTAAAGAATATTAAACATATAATTTCTCTGGAAAGTATGGAAAACAATTTTGCTTAAATAGAGCTAGTGTCCCTGATAACTGTTGATGCATGGCTTTTTTCGGGGGCTAACACTCCCTGAGATGCTATTGCCTTGCAACAGATATCTGTACTAACGAGTGATTTTTTTGCTATTATCTTTTTGGCAACACTAGTTTTGACAGCTCACGCACGTTTTGTATCTTGTGTCACTGTCAAACATCTTCAGTTTGGTCTATAATTTAATCATGAATCGTCTTACAAACGAACAACGCTTGCAAATTATTGAATTTTATTACCAAAATGCGTACTCTGTTAAGAAAGTTCATCGCGCGCTTCTTCCATTTTATGGTCAGTTTAATCGACCTACTGGGGCTTCTATTCGGGCTATTGTAAAAAAATTTCGCACCAAATTTACATTGTTGCGACATTAAACCACCAACACGCTTACGTAGAGTGCGAACTGAAGAAAATATCGCAGCCGTATCGGCCAGTGTTGGTGATGACCGTGAATTATCGATTCGGCGCCGTTCGCAGCAATTGGGCCTCTGTTACTCCACTACGTGGAAAATTTTGTGAAAGGATTTGCGTGTGAAGCCTTATAAGATACAGCTGGTGCAAGAATTGAAGCCAAACGACCTACCACAACGCCAAATTTTTGGTGAATGGGCTCTTGAAAAGTTAGATGAAGATCCACTTTTTTATCGAAGAATTGTGTTCAGCGACGAGGCTCATTTCTGGTTGAATGGATACGTGAACAAGAAAAACTGCCGTATTTGGAGTGAAGAGCAGCCAGAAGCATTGCAAGAGCTACCAATGCATCCATTGGTAGCTCTTGATTATGGGCTGGCTGCATCATTGGGCCGTATTTCTTCAAAGATGATGCGAATCACAACGTTACTGTGAATGGTGAGCGCTACCGTGCGATGATAACAAACTTTTTTTGGCCCAAAATGGAAGAGCTTGACTTGCATGACATGTGGTTTGAACAAGACGGTGCCACATGCCACACAGCACGCGAAACAATGGACCAATTGAGAGGCGAGTTCGGTGAACAGTTTATTTCACGCTTGAGGCCAGTCAATTGGCCGCCCAGATCGTGCGATTTAACGCCTCTAGACTATTTTTTGTGGGGCCATGTTAAGGCTAATGTCTATAGCGACAAGCCCGCTTCGATTGACGCACTGGAAGCCAACATTGCCAACATTATTCGTGAGATACCGGCCGAAATGTTGGAAAGAGTATGCCAAAATTGGACTAAGCGGATGGACCATTTGAGGCGCAGCCGCGGCCAACATTTGCATGAAATAATCTTCAAACATTAAATTATATCGACCCAACTATCGATCCAAATAAATATTTCATGCATTTTTCTGAATTTTATGTGTTTTTTTTTTTAAATTTCCGGTAGTTCTTATAAAATCACCCATTATAAACTTCAAACTACGAGTATAGAAGTACAATATGCTGTTGATTTTGAAACAATTTCCAACAATTAACTTGCAACCGTTTACCGTCCCTGCTTTAGCCTCATAATTTAACAGCTTTACTGTACAAGACACATTTGGCGGGTCCTTATCTTAAAAATTTTATAAAAAAAATATTTTTCATAACAAGTTTATTTTAAGTGTGAAATAAATATAACATTTTATTCTGTAAATTTAAATTTAAACATAGCTTGTTATTTTTTTTTTTTTTTTCATATAAAAGTTTTTCTTTTAATATCAACTTTAACTTATTTCCTGCTTTAATGAAATTATTGCCCAAGGAAATATAAGATTTTTCTCTTATCAAATTGAATAACAGCATTTAAATATTTGTGTTATAAAAAAATTTTCCCGCTTAATGGTTTTTCTCCTATTTTAACTTATTGAATAGCAACTAAACCGGTTAAATGGCGTTTTAAGCTAAAACATTAATTAAAATTTTCAAGAATAATAAAAGTTATTTTGTTTTGAGTCAAAATCCATAAATTTTTCTGTCCTGTGTGTCTCTTTGTTTTTTAATGTATGACATTTCAAAACTTTCTATTATTTGAAATTATTTAAATTAAAAACTTCAAATGCCACAATTAAAATTTATGCGAAAATACCAGTGAAATTTATTTAAAAATTGGGTTTTATGATTAACGGAAGTTTTAAAAACATCTTTTTTAGCTGTGGAAAGTGAAAAAATCCATAAACACCTTTAAAAATATATTTTATTTTAACAGCGCACATAAAAAAAAAACAGAATGAGAAAATTTTATTTTTAAATGTTTTAGGCCTTTAAAATCATGTTAAAATGATTTTAATTAAAGTACACTTTTGTAAAAACCACAATTTTACAACTTCAAACACATTTTTATTTTAATTTGGAATAAAAGTGAAGTTAAAGAAAGGTAGATATTTTGTAAAGCTTGCTGTCATATTAATGAAATTTTGTTGACTTCTCCTTCAGTATATATGGGCAATTACAACATTATTACGAGGGTGGATCAAGAAGTGTGTGAATTACTCGCTTTTTAATCTTTTCAACAGACAACTGTTAGTTTTTTTCAACTTAAACCAGAAGTCTAAGGGAAACCCCTACATATGCAGTGCATTGTATCGGAACTACACTCACAGAAAAAGGCATCTTCATATTGATGAAGGCCGGTTATCAGAATTGTGACATCAATAGTATGTAAATAGGCATCAGTATTATGAAAACTGACATCAGTCTCAACAACAGAAGTCATCAGACAATTTTGTCATGTATTAAGTATCATCAATGCTACAACTATGGTGACATCAATTCAATGATACATATTTTAATAAATAATAAAAAGAAGAACTACCAAGCAGAAAAAGAGAATATTTCCTTCTACAAAGCATACACACAATTAAAATATGATAATGCGCCACACAGTCATTGTATTGATGGCAGGAAGTCATCAAAAGTATTATTAGAACATTTTTAATTCTCATTGATTTCTTGAAGATGGTAGAATATAAAGTTACGTGTTTGAACAAATTTTTGAAAGCGTTAAATTGAACCGGAGTTTAATGTTAATGATAGCGTACCATAGTATTGATGATATGTCGTCATCACATTAACTTCACGTGCCATTTTTCTGATGTTAATGAGCTAGCATATCAATGAGATTGAATCCAAATTATAGTTGGTCTGATGTTAGTGCAGCATTCTATTGATGATATTTTGTCATTACATTGACTTCATTTAGTAATTTTTTTGGTATTGGAGTTTCTTTGAATTGATAACATGCTTACATCAAACGTTTTCCGATAAAGCATCCCCATGGTGTCAGTATGACATTTCATTGATGAAATAATTATCATAATTGCCACTGTTGATAATTAGAACAACTGATGTAATGGTTGACATCACAGCGATGAAAATTGCCATGGGGTCCAAAATGATGACATTTGGTATTACATCGATGTTTAAATACATCACAGTTATGACAGGTTTTCTATGAGTGTAGAAAAATAGGTTGTAAGGAAAAGAGGGAGTAGTGTTTGTGAGCATTTGACTTGAACTTTCCAACGTTATAATAGACAGGAAACTTGTCTGAAGGTAACTTATTCCATAGGCGATGCTTGCAGGCGAAAAACGAATTTTCTCTGTAAAGATTCTTGTACGATTCCCCGAGCAATCCACCACAAATGGATGGGCCTGGACGATAACCGCATGTTACGTAAACATTTTTGGGTTTTGGGAACAAGATCCCTAATCTCGTCAGAGCAAAATCCATTGTAGTAACGATAGAACAGAGTAACACACCCTACATTGCGTCGATGCTTCAGTGAGTCAATAGAATTGCATATCCTACTGTCACCGATAAGCTGCTTCGCCCTCTCTTGTTCACGGTTGTTTATTGCCTTCCACATTTTTTACGAAACTTTTATTATTTGCTAATGATAATTGCAGACTCAAATATACAAATACGTATTTGCCAAACAATAAGAATGCAATAGCAACAATAAAATCATTGGTGGTTGATTTACTTGAAATTTTACGTTCTTTAAATCATGTATGTTTGTTTGTATATTAAGTTCTTAGCTTTATGTTGTTTTTGTGGATATGTGTGTACAATTTATAACAAGCAGATCAACGGCTGCACAATGGGTTAGAAGTAATGCAAATTCATAACAATATGTTCCTAAAAGAGTATAAATAAAATCTTATAAATTTTAGTTTCTTCTAAATTCTTCCAGCTAAAGATCTTTGTCTTGGTTGTTTTTTTATAAAAATACTTTAGCAATTTTTATTTTCGATATTCCGATAATAGTTTGTTATCATCCTTGGGAAAAGTAACACAACATTTGCAACAATGCTATAACATGAAGGCGAAAAGAGGTGGTTAATGAAGAAAATATCAATAAAATCCTCGATTTGGTAATGAATGATCGCCGAATCAAGTTACGTGAGATTGTTGAAATGGTAAACATATGAACGTGTATTCAATATTTTGCATGAACATTTGCATAGGAAAAAGCTATCGGCAAGATGGGTGCCACGTTTGCACAGTGTCGAACAAAAACGAGTTCGATAGACCACTTCATTGCGGTGTTTGGACATGATAAAACGTAATTTTGTTGGTTTTTGGCATCGATTAATAACTGTGGATGAAACGTGGGTAAACCACTACCAAAATTCAATCGAAACAATGGGTGGAGGCTGGTGGAAGTGATCCGAAGAAGGCGCAGACAGTGACATCGGCTGGCAAGGTTATGGCCACTGTATTTTGGGTTGCAAATGGAATTAAATGAAATCAATATAATGACAAAATATTATCAATAGAATAGCACACTAACATCAGACCAACTATAATTTGATGTAAAAATCGCATTTATGTGAAATTTTATAACAAAACGTCATCAGTACCATGACACGCTATCATTAACTAAACTTAAGCTCCGGATAAATTTAATGATTTCAAAAATATGTTCAATCATGTAACTTTATATGTATGTTACTATTTTCAAGAAACCAATAAGAATTAAAAATGTTCTCATACTTTTGCTGACTTACTGTCATCAATATAATGTCTGCGTGTCATATTATCATATTTTTACTGTGTGTATGCTGTGTATGAGAAATTAGTCTTTATTTTATTCTCTACGCTCTCATTGTATTCGTTGTTTAATTAACGCCGCATGTGATGACTAAATGTCATCAATATGATGTATTATCGTTCATTTATATATTCGCTTTATAGTTATACTTATTTGCCTGTACTAAAACAATTGATTACAAATTTACATCAATATGATGCATTTTTTTATAGTTACTGCTTAAAAATTAATACGAGTTAAAAAATAATGATTTAACAACAAAATTATTTTTCAACAATAAATAGAAAGTATTATATTAGTTACGATCTTTTTTAAATAAATTTTTTCAACTTAGATGCATTATAATTATTAATAAAATGTATCATTGAATGGATGTCAGCACAGTTGTAGCAGTGATGACACTGAATTTATGACAAAATTTTCTGATGACTTTTATCATTGAGATTGATGTCAGTTTTCACATTAATGATGATAGTTTACATAGTATTGATGTCACAATTCTGATGACCCGGCGTCATCAATATGAAGGTGTTTTTTCTCTGAGTGTAGATGTCCTCGAACTTAAAATAATAATATTATAATTAAAGAAAAAAATTAATGAATTCGATTAACAATCTGAATATTCCTTACATACTTGTTTCAACAATTTAATCAAGCAATCAATATAAATTGATTAAAATTGGCAAACTTCTTTCAACTTGCCAAGCATCTCCATGTAAGTATGTAAATAATTGCAATTCTACCCTGTGGGTATAAATTGGTTTTTTTTCTCTCTCTCACTTCTTATTCAGCACAAAATTATGTAATTTTTTTTATTTTGCTAAGTGTGGAAAAAAAAACAAAACTGGGTCCATAGCTCCGCAGTAGTGAGTAAATGCGCTTTAAGATCATAAACACGCAACAAATTTTAATTCATTACATACAACCACAACAACGACAACAACAGTATTAATTTGATAAAGAATAAAGAAAAAATAGAAAAAAAAAAAATAATACACAAAAACAAAATTTATATAGAGAATCTAAAACGTAAATGTTGTACATTTTGTTTGTAACTACAACATGGATTAAAACTAATTAACACATAATCAACACGTATTTTGGTCAAATCAAACAGCAACAGCACCAACAACAATAAAACCAACAGCAACAGCAACAACAACAACGACAACAACGAGAATAATAACAGCAACAGCCCAGAGCTGCAACAAGAAACATTATCTTCATTTAAAGAAAAAAATTAAAAAAGAAAAACTACAACAAATTAGCAACTACCACAAATAATCAAACGTGTACAGAATGCCACAATAATTTTTATCTAAAAGACAATAAGACACAAATGACTTGTGTGTATTGGAAGGACTTTAAAAGAATGCTGTCTTATTTGAAAGCTAGAAAATTAAGATAAAAATTTATTCCACATAACTTGTATGAGTATTAATTGTTCATAAGGGGTGCTTCAATGAAAATTTCCGGCCATACTTTCGAACCTACGTCCGTCAATTTAAGGCCCTGATTCACTATTCCACACAATCATACGATTCACTCACAAGCAAATGTTATAAAATTCTGAACGACTCTACACTCTAGTTCATTTAAATAACAACAGCGATAATCAATGCTAAAAATTGACATTGTGAGAAAACTAACAAAAACCGATTTGTATGTACTTACATTTTATATTAGTTGACCACACTGGCTTAAGAAAATGTGCAAAAGAAGAATAAAAAAGTCCCGTTACGTTTGCTATGTACGCATTCGTATTGAAATAGCAAAAAAATGTGCTTTTGAAATAGTTCATATGAATAACAACAGAAGCTGGATTTAGATATTCTTTAGCGATTGTGTTACGCAGAGTGTTGAGTTTTAATTAGTTTGATAAATTGCATCTCATAAAATAATAAATCTTTTAAAATGGGACGAGGAAAGTCATTAACTGGAGAAGAAAGAGGAAAAATTGAAGCCTATTCTACCCAAAAGTTATCATTCAGAGAAATTGGAGAGAAAATCGGAAGAAGTGCTCGTGTTGTCTTCAATTACATCAAAAATAAGAATTCATATGGGAAAAACATGAAAGGAAGACCAGCAAGTGTCCTATCGGCAACAGATAAGCGCGTAATTTTAAGAATAGCATCGAACACCCCTGATTCCATACCAAAAATAAAGGCAAAAGCCGGAATTTCTGCTAGTATTTCGACTGTTGATTGTGGGTGCTCCGCATATCCAAAGAATGAAATTGAAAAAAAACCTGTATTAAAGACTATTCACAGAGAAAAACGATTGGATTTTGCTAAAGTTCACATGACGTGCAATACCGAATGGCGCACGGTTGTCTTTTCTGACGAAAAAAAAATTTAACCTTGATGGTCTTGATGGGTTTAATTACTATTACCATGACATGAGAAAAGAGGAGGTAATATTAAGCCGTCGACACAGTCGCATTGGTGGAATTATGGTATGGGGTGCCATATCATACTATGGCCAAATTAAACTACAATTTAAAAGTACAAAACTTAATGCAGAACAATACAAGAACATTCTCGTACAAGCTTTTCCGGAATGCAGTAACATCTTTGGGCCTTTGCCTTGGATTTTCCAGCAGGATAACGCTCCGATACACAATGCCAGAGCGGTAAAAGCCTGGATAAGTGAACAAAATGTGAAGCTGATGGACTGGCCACCTTACCCGACTTAAACATAGTTGAAAACGTTTGGGGATGGCTTTCACGGAAAGTTTATGAAGGAGGTAAGCAATATGAAGAAATTCCATCGTTGATCCATGCAATCGAGACCGCTTGGGACGATATTTCATTAAATTACCTTAAAACTCTCTACGATTCCATTCCAAGCCGAATATTTGAGGTTATAAAGCACCATGAAGGCAGCACTCATTACTAATCGTTAGAGGACACGTCAAAACAAATAGTTCTTAATAATAAAAACTAATCTAGTCAATAACTTTTATGTTTTCCAAACTTTTCTTTGCCTTTGTTATTAAAATGAACTACTTTTTTTTAGTTTTCCAGCATTTTTTTTTCTAAATATAATAAATAAATAACAAGAACATTAAAGAAAAAAAATTTTTGTCGATTATAATAAACAATGAAATAAAGTATCTAAAAAAAATTATTGCATCTTTTTGTTTTGGTTGGTTAGTCAAAAATTCGCAGTAACTAATACAGTTTTTGCTGTTGTTATTTTAATGAACTGGAGTGTACAAAATCGCTTCAAAATGGTGTTGTAGAGCCACGATTTTATACAAGAATGATTGTAATAACTGCTAAGTACACCATGGAAAACCCTTCATTACTGTTATGTATTTTAACATCAATGCAATGCCACATGTCATCATTTTTGAACCCATGACACATTTGGTTGTTGTGTACATCAGTTGCTTCAATTATCATTAGCAGTATTTATGACAATTATTTTGTCAATGACATGTCATATTTTATTGGAATACGTTTGATGTGACCATGTGATCAAAGCAGTGGCACTCTAATATCGAAGAAATCACTATATGAACTTAATATAATGACAAAATAGTATCAATAAAATAGTACACTAACATCAGTCCAACTATAATATGGATTCAATTTGATGTAAACATCAATGATGTTGATGGCTCATTAACAAAATGACTATTATTATTATTAGTGGATGGGATATGGCCCTCATCGGCCATTTGCACTGCGACCAATATTGATCTATTGTGCGTAACAAAATGACTAAGTGAAGCAAATTTTATGACAAATTGTCACCTGTACCATGACACGCTATTATCAACTAAACTTAAGCTCTGCTTAAGTTTAAATATTTTAAATATATGTTTAACCATGTAATTTGACTATTTTCAAGAAAACAATTATGGGCTTCAAAGGGTTGTCATAAGGCCATAAGTCTTAAAGTATTAGTATGAAAAAATACGATTACTGTGTTATTCTGACATAAATTATTTTAAATTTGAGTTAGCTGAGATGTTTACGACTTAGTTACGGCAAACTCCGTTTAAAAAATGTCATTATGAATACTTTCTGGCTTGTTTGTTCGAAGCATATTATAAAATATTATGACATTATGTGTGATATGACACCGTTTGAATCTCCCAAATGAGAATTAAATATGTTCTAATACTTTTGGTGACTTACTATCATCAATATAATGTCATATTTTAATTGTGGTTATGCTGTGTACGGGAAACTACTCTCTTTTTTTTGCCTCAGAGTTCCTTTTCTTTATTTTACTTTTTTTATATTCATTATTTAACTAACGCCACATGCGATGACTAAGTGTCATCAATATGATGTATTATCGTATTCTAATTTGCCTTTGCTTAAACAATACTGGCTGTGATGACAAATTTACATCATTATAATGTATTTTTTTCTACTTCTTAATAATTAATTAAAGTTGAAAATAATGATTTTAACGACAACATGCCTTTCCTATAATAAATAGAAAATATTATTATGCCATTTATTATTTTTTTAAAATAAATTTTAACAAATTAGATATATTATAATTATAAACAAAATATATCATTGAATTGATGTCGACACTCAATACTCAATGTACGATAAAATTCTCTGATGACTTTTGCTATTGATGTCTGTTTTCACATTACTGATGACTATTTACATGATGTCACAATTCTGATGATCCGCCGTCATCAATATGAAGATGCGTTTTTCTATGAATGCAGCAAAATAATTAAAAACTGTTATTACCATAATAATTTAACATTTTTTCAATTTATTTCTCAAGGCGCCAACAAAATTCGTTTATGTAAATCATTGAGTGAACTTTTTTAGTCATATACATATGTACGAGATTAACTAGTTGTGAGTTCGAGTCCAACTTCAGTCAAGAAGAAGGATTATTTTTAATTATAACAATAATTGCTGTGAAACAATAATACCAAAGAAGAACAGAAAAAATAATTGAATACCATTAGCTGGGGGACAACTAGCTGTTTCGTAGTCGCTACACTACTCATCAGCACCCACTGGGATTCGAACTCGGGATCATGTGAACATGATGTATCTTTTTTAATACGGCCGCTTTAACCACTTCAGCCACCGAGCTCTTTAATTATTCTTAATAATGATGCCGCCAGCCCATAATCCGCACCACACGGTTGTTTTTTGTGGATGCATTGGTAGCTCTTGCAATGCTTCTGGCTGCTCTTCACTCCAAATACGGCAGTTTTGCTTGTTCACGTATCCATTCAACCAGAAATGAGCCTCGTCGCTGAACACAATTCTTCGATAAAAAAGTGGATCTTCATCTAACTTTTCAAGAGCCCATTCACCAAAAATTTGGCGTTGTGGTAGGTCGTTTGGCTTCAATTCTTGCACCAGCTGTATCTTATAAGGCCTCACACCCAAATCCTTCCGCAAAATTTTCCACGCAGTGGAGTAACAGAGGCCCAATTGCTGCGAACGGCGCCGAATCGATAATTCACGGTCATCACCAACACTGGCCGATACGGCTGCGATATTTTCTTCAGTTCTTCAGCACTCTACGTAAGCGTGTTGGTGGTTTAATGTCTAACAATGTAAATTTGGTGCGAAATTTTTTTACAATAGCCCGAATAGAAGCCTCAGTAGGTCGATTAAACTGACCATAAAATGGAAGAAGCGCGCGATGAACTTTCTTAACAGAGCACGAATTTTGGTAATAAAATTCAATAATTTGCAAGCGTTGTTCGTTTGTAAGACGATTCATGATTAAATTATAGACCAAACTGGAGATGTTTGACAGTGACACAAGATACAAAACGTGCGTGAGCTGTCAAAATTAGTGTTGCCAAAAAGATAATAGCAAAAAAATCACTTGTTAGTATTATCTTATAAAATTGATTTCATTCGGAAAAAGTTTTCAATTTTCGTTTTTTGAAGAATTAAAAAACCGATTCAATTCCATTTCCGAAGTGGAAGGAAGTGAATTCTGTGACATGGCCGTATGTTAGATTGTTTATTTTTTTATGATATATAACTTATACAAGAGTATAACGCAATTAAGTGAGATGCATTTAAAAGAAAAATACATGCTCTGCTCCAATTATAGGTCTCAAAAGAAAAAATTTTTTTGTGTTGGCACTACTTAAGCCTGAAGCTTTCTTGAGCGTAAAGCAGTTATCCCTGCAGTACAGTTTGTACAATAAATCCCTTTAAAGCTCTGGTGCGTATCTGTGTTGTATGTAGGCACAAATGTGGCATCCACAACGCATACTCGTACTCGTAGAAGCTTACAAAGCCAACAAGTCGCTAATAAATGATTCAGGCATTTGCTTAAAGTTTTGGTTGCAAATAAAGCCAATACGAATAATGAATATTAAGACAACGATGATCTTCTTGGAGAGCTTGGAATAAAAAGAAGTGCTGACTAAAGTTGGATTTAGTTAAATTTTGTTTTATTAAGATTTTGTTTTTACTACTCGTATTATTTGTTGGTTTTTGTGCAGATTTTTTTCTATTTATCATTCATTTTTTGTTTTCTTCTTTTTGTTGTGCTACTGTTGCAAATGCTGGCTGGCAGTTGCTGTTGTTGTTGTTGTTGTTGCTGTGAATAGTCTAAGCAGACTTCTTCTATTTCTACAATTGTAAGCAACACCAAAAGATGATGAACTCAATTTCAAACGCGAAACTCATGTCATTCACTATTACGTCACTTAACATGTGAACCAATTTGTGGCATCAATCTCAGGCTTAAGAAATGAAATGAAAATGAAATTAATGAAAACTTTAAGAAGTTGAATAGAGAAAAAAACAAAAACAACAACGAATTTGAACGACAACAACAGATTTATACCACATGCAACAGTTCCACAGCATCTTTATTTTTTCGTTTTTTTAATTTGTTTGTTTATTTTATTTGTTTCTATTTTATTCTAATTTCTGTTTTGCTGAAGGGTGAGAAAATTTGCAAAGTAAACATTTGTTGGTTGACAAAGAAATAAAAGTATTCAATTCCCTATTTGCCAAACTTATTAAAACGTAATTCAGCAACACAGAACGACACAGTTGGGTTTATAGAATGCCGTAGAAGACTAGAAAAAGATAGATTTTGGAAAGACACAACAACGAACTCCAGTTGGGTTGACTGTTGGCAACCACAAATTATATGTTGCAAGTAAATACTTGCAAACTAAATAAAAAGCTATAAGTCTGCACAGCTTCAAAGTTATGCCGACAAGCTTGTGGAAGGGTTTTATAATGAAGTAATCTATAAAAGAGTTAATACAAATTCAGATCTATAGATTAAATGGTATTCTTCAAAACACTTTTTTCGCATTGTGCGTTTTTAGAAAATTATCATATTTGTAGGGTCTGTACAAATTTTCTAATAGAACTTGATAATTGATACTGATACCAATCAAGAAATTATAAATATCTGGTTTTTTTTATGTCTTCCAGTTGTCCGTATATCGAAGTTGTGTTTGCAGACCATCTCCCGGTGCTGATCACTGTCGAGGCTGGAACGTTTTAGCTGTGGTTCAAAACCAAAATCGCTGGGAGGGACACCCGTTTCCGAGATAGCTATGGTGCATGCCGGATTTCGGGGCCTAATTGCTCCCGAGATGCTGTTGTCTTGCAACAAATACATGAAATATAATGAAATAGAAGTGATAGTTAGACGGGTCATGTTCTTGAAGCATAAAGGCTGATGTTCTTATAAGATTTCGGCCTACCATCCCATAGGACTTGTCTTCAATTAACTATCTGGACCATAGGAAGATAAAAACTATAGCCTATGCCGATAACGTATCGATTGCAAGCCCATTTAGACACCATAACTGAGCAGTTAGAATACGCTCTAAAGATGATAAGTCAATGGTGTATACAATGAAATAAGAACAAATCCAACGAAAACTAAGATCGTACTTTTTAGTAAAAAGTATAAAATCCCACACTTCACACCTCCAAAAATGGATGGCATCACGCTCATCCTATCGAACTACTTAGGCGTCATTCATGACAGCAAACTATCATGGAAAGAAAACATACTGGCTAGAGTAACTAAGACTACAAAGCACAACATGGTGCATACAACCAAAAGCAGCTGTATAGCTTCATAAAATGGTTATAAAACCAACAATTTTCTACGGAGTATCAATATGGTGGAAATCACTGGACTCCGCAACCAACAGACTTCAAATTAAAAAAAGTCAGCCGAACCATGGCAGTAATGATCACAGGGGTCATGAGGATAGCGCCAACCAAAGCACTTTTGAGATGGATGCCATGCGACTTAGAAACCAGACAGATAGCACTAAAAGCCGCGATCAGGCTGAACGCGACAGGAGCATGAATCCACAGACCGTGGGGACATGCTGATATATTGGAGATTGGAGGAGATCTAATTGAGTACTGCATCCCAAACCATTCCTCACAACGAGCTTCGGCTACCGAATTGAGGAATACCCCCTAGAATCTGGATACTTCTATGTTTACACGGATGG
Source organism: Thecocarcelia acutangulata (assembly GCA_914767995.1). Taxonomy (NCBI): domain Eukaryota; kingdom Metazoa; phylum Arthropoda; class Insecta; order Diptera; family Tachinidae; genus Thecocarcelia; species Thecocarcelia acutangulata. The sequence goes on along the minus strand of OU612098.1, from coordinate 8,106,139 downwards.
GTCCAGAAGTGGAGAAAGGGTTGGGGGTGGCGTTTACATAGAGGAATTTAACACTAAAATATTCTTCAGACTAACAGAAGGATGCAGGCTGAAATATCAGCTAAATATAAATAAAGCGGTCAGCTGGTTGACGTATCACAAGATATTCGTAATGGATATCATGATAGTAACGGACGACAAGGCCGCCATCAACTCCTTGAGTGGAATATACGCTAATTATAGTTTAGTCCAGGAATGCCGGACATCTTTAAATAAGATGGCGAGATATTCTAACCTAACCCTAAAATGGGTACGTGGACATGGGTGCAACCATGGCAACAACATCGCTGACGAATTAGCCAAGAAAGGGACAGCCCTGGAAAGTAGGGATATAGACCCCTTTTGCGGATAACCCATGTCAGCGTGTGGGAAAAGAATAAAATTCCACACGCTGGAATATGCCCACATGCCTTGTATCAAGGAACCTGTGGCCGCACATTAACTCTAAGAGAACGGGGGAGCTATTAAAACATCCCAGATCTCTCCTAAGAATGACGGTAGCAGTCATCACTGGACATTGCCCGTTTGGAAACCATGCCAAGAGACTAGGCCTATAACGACTTCAGTAGAAGTTGCCAAAACGAGGAGGAGTAGGAGACGATCCTTCATCTCCTCGATACATGGCGGGCATTGGAGCACCATCGTCTAAGATGCTTAGACGAGAGGAGCTTCAATAGCCTATGATGTCTGGCCTTGGTTAAACCGACTGCTATAGCTTCTTTCATAAGAAGTAGCGGATGGCTAGTAAATCAGCAAATAATGCCACATTAAGAAGTTTCCCACCCTCCTTTCTCACTTCTTCTATAACCTTATAACTTTTATTTTTCTTCTATTATACCCTAACTTTTCAGGCAAACACAAAGGAAACGACCTTCAGGACCCAATTGAGTTGTGGTATCCAGGTACTCTTTGGAGAATCCAGCGGCCTGCCTACCTAACTTAACTATGTGGAAAATTAATGCGGAAGGATTAAAAGGCTCGAGTTCTTCTGCAAGTTGTTTGTACATATGGCTACAAACTTACCAAAATTGCTGCCTGTGGGAGCCTTGCAAGCCACACGGCGACTCTAGCAAATCGTGAATAATTTACCCCTAGCATAGGTCCATCACCAATAAATCCGTCAAGTGGAGAAGAATAGAGTCAATTGTCTCCATAAGTAGACTTCGTTTGCTCGATAACGGGCCACCGACATTCCCCATTAAACGGGTCACCTTCGACGTTATCCTAGCAGCTTTGCCTGTTAGAAATTCTATCTGTGCCGAGTGTGTTAATGTGGTATCCATTCCCAATCCTTAAATAGCTCACTTTTCGCTTAGTGAGCAGTATAGGAAAATGGACTTCTAAGGATATGTGACAAGCATTAAATTCCTTTTGGAACAATTCCTTACGTGGAGATTGAAAAATACATATGGACGCAGGAATTATAATCGTGTGAAAGAATCATTTTGTTAAGTTGCAGTCCCACTGACCCCATCTAAAACACCGGAAACAAAATAAATATTTTCTTCAATAGCAACAAATAACTGACAGCTAGAATTTAGCATGATTGAAGCGATTTAAAAATTGACGTTTTTTCAGACTCTTATTACACGGCAACGACCAAACAAACATGAATATTCATGTCTTTCCAAAAAAAAAAAACGAGAAAAAAATCGAAACCAAAAATCACAACAATAAAAAACTAAAAGTAATAAAAATTGTAATTAAATACTGCACAAAAAAAAACTGAATAAGAAACAAATCAGCAAGTAACAAAAAACTACTTTTAACTTGGCAAAAATACAAAAAAAAGACGAAAGAAACAAGCAGAAAACAACAAAAAAAAACATCCATAAAAATTTTAAGCAGTGGTAGCAAAAGTGGTAGTAAACAGTCGTTGTTGTTTGCAGCAGTTGTAATAGAAGTAGTCATTCAACTACAATAACATTAAGAAGAAGTAGAAGAAGAAAAAAAAAACACCATAGATCCACAAAAGTACGAGTAATAATACACAATTGACCCAGTTTTCCAAACGGCAACGAACGACCGAGCTGCATTTTTTTATGCAAAAACAAAAAACAACACAACAACAACAACAACAAACAAAAAAACACGTAAACAAATAAAAGCCAACGAACGATCAGAGCAGCAGAACTGCTGCATAACAGCAACAACAACAATTATATTCAAGAAAAAATTGCAGCAAAAGTGAATTGAATGAGTGCGCGAAAGAAGTCAGTCAGTCATTCAGTTCGAATCAAAAGCTTAAGCTTAGTTCTATCCCAATACCCTACAGTATTCAGACTCGCATTCAGGCACGAACTGATTTTTTATTAACATAAATATTCGTAATATTGGTAAAAACAAAATTCAAATAAGTAACTGGCGAAGCAAAAATGCAAATGCGTGATGCTCTAATCCAGGGATGCCCAAAAGCTTTATATAGAAGAGCAAACTCCAATACATTTAAGGAAAAACTACTTTAATTTAATATGTTTTGTTGTAAAAAGCAAAACAATTTACAAAAACAAAATTTATACTAATAATCGCTGTTATCAATATTTTTTTTGTGTGTGTAGTGAAGAACGACAAAAAAATATATAAGACCAAGTTCTTCGTATATTTTTCATTACTAGTGCTGAAGCTACGTACACACGGTTGTCAGATCTTACAATATTGCCAGTAAAATTGTCTGAAAATGTATTACAATCGTGTGAACTGCCAATTTTTAACTTACAACGTTGTCAGAAAAACCATTGTCAATCAATTGTAAGACGACAATGTTGCCAGGCATCTGACAATCGTGAGAACACTCTTCGTCGGATAATTGGCCGGTATTGTAAGCTCAGTTTTAATTGTCAGATGTATAAAACTAATGCACCTGACAATGGCATCATTGTCAGAAAAAAAATTGATGGGCAACACTGCCAAACAGATCGTTGTTGTTATACATAAGTGGCAATGCCATACAACATGTCTGGCAATTTTTTTCATCTAACAATCTGACAACCGTGTGAGCTGAAAATTTTTGTTGTCAGAGGAATTATTTGTCAGACCATAATCTGACAATGAAATTGTAAGATTTTCCTATGATCGTCTGAACACACAATTTACTTCTGTGGGGCAATTTTCCATTGTCACTACATTGTCAGCATGTTGCCAGCTCTTACAATATTGTAACATCTGACAACCGTGTGTACATAGCTTGAGTGCAGTATGTGTATTTTAAAAAGCACAGCCCTATAGCAAAGTGCTTTTACAAAAACAATTGAGCATCAAGCGCATAGGCTTGGGCACATGTGCTCTAATCCATGCCGCCAAGGCCGCAAATGCCGCTTCATCTGTACTCATGGATGGTATAAATATTGAGGAATCGGATGCTCTTGATGTTCTTGGTATGAAGATACAGTGTGATGTTCGCTGGACTGAACACATTTTTCATGTCTCTAAAGAAGCATTCAAGTGCCTCGGTTTTTTTGAAATGGTATAATATACTTCACTCCATCCAATCTCCTTACTATTTATACCACCTACTTCCGACCGAAAATGGAATACAACTCTCATGTTTGGGCCGATGCCTTAAAGTCTATTTTGTGGTTACTCGATCCTGGCGGGAGGAGCTTCAGTAGCCTATCAAATCTGGCTTCAGAGGAGGAGGAGCTTCATAAGAAGCAACGGATGGCTAGTACATCACCATGTAACACCAGCCTTAAAAGAGGTTTTCCACCTTTCATTTCCGTTTCCCCCCGGGGAACACGTTTTGCCTTGGCGTATTCCTAACTTAGGCGCTCTGTTTTTCGGGGAAAAGAGGGGAAGGGGTACCTCGTTTGGTGCGGCAAACAAAACTCTAGGAAGCCATATGACTTATGTTGTGTTGGCTTCCGAAACCCTTACCAAGGGTATAAATTGGCAGAACGGGGACCAGCATGGCCCCCGGGAAGTTCTGCTTGCGGTTCGACCCGAGCGGATCATGGTTGAGGTGCCTACCTTGGCTGAAACGTTCTGGCTGTGGTTGAAACCTAAAACGCAGGAAGGGAGTGTTAGTATCTTTGATAATTGTTTGGTGATGGCTTTTTTCGAGGGCTAACAATCTCCCGAGGATCTGTTGCCTATACAACAGATACGTGTACTGTAAGGAACCAGTGGTGATGATTGACGGGTGAGTTGGTTTAAGGGCTTAAGCCTTGTCCTCCATTGATTGCTGGGAAATTGCATACATGAGGGATTAGAAAGCCCGAACTCCTCAACAAGAAGCTGTTCATATGACCGCAATCATATGACAAGAATTGCTACCTGTGTGAGCCTAGCAAGCCACACGGGGGCGGTGGTGAATCGTGAAAAATTCACTCCGTGGAATTGGTCCACCATCAGGTTAGGCCGTCAAGGCAGGTACTCATGTAAATCATTTTCGCAGTTTCACTTCCTACCCCTTCCTCTCCTCCCTCTATGTACCAATAAATTATATTTTTCATCTATACTCCTACACATTTCAGGCGATCTGGAGAATCTAAGCCACTTTTTAGAGAATCTGGTGGCCTGCCTACCTAACCTAATCTAATGTGTATGTTATTACTCCGTTAAAAACGGAATATTTTCAACCCCACTTGTATGTTTGCGCCTAGAGAACTATCACGGCAAAAAATGTACGGTGTTTTTACAAAGACTTAATCGTCTTATTGTTTACAGCGCAAGTATTTTGTGTTCATGATGATCTAGCGACCATCCGTCCTACACACATACAAGAAGAACCCAAGAAAACTTAAGCCAAGTTTGTGATACCAAGCATGTAGCTAAAAGTAAAAATGAATAAACAAAAATATTGAAACGACGCCAGCAAGAAGCAAATCTATTCATCCATCTAAACAGCGACGAAGCGACTGACTGCTGATTAAAAAACAAAACCAGAAGCGTAACAAAAGGGATATAATTTTGTTTAACATGCAGTTTAAAGAACATGAAAAATAACACCTCTAGTCACGATTATAGTGCGCACTAGCACGAGCTAATGATAAGGTAGCGAAATACATGTTCTCTTCCACGTGCTTCACCCATTTTACGTTCACCACAATCGTTCTACTGAGACAACTATCAACATTAGAGTCGGGTAGTTCGAACTAATAAAAGGTGTCTCAGAATGTTTTTCGGTTTTGAGTAGACCACTATGCGGTTGACGCATAAAGCTTTGGAACTATTAGAAAAAACTTCAGCGCGTAAAAAGATGAGAGTTGCCGAACTTTTCGCTTCACGTTGCGCTAAAATACCTTTATGTGACATGTTTCATATAAGTATCTATATTTTATCTTAGATGTCCACAATCCAAAAGGGACAAAACCATCATATCCTAAAACTTCTTCAAGAAGAGAAACAAATATATTTACGCGCCTGGGAATGGGTCACTGCAAGTTTTCCCATAAACATATATTTGCCAGAAGTGATACACCTTGGTGCACAACTTGTGACCGCCAACTAAGTGTGTCGCATGTTCTGGATGATTGCCTTTGCTACAATTACTTTAGGTCATCAGTCTTTGGGTCCACTACACCATCTGATCTACTTAAAGATCCATGTGTCAAAACATTAAACTTATATTTAAATACGTTTCAAAAATAAAATTTCCAAATCTTATCTAAAATAATTAATTTAAATTCGAGCTGAAAGCCATTGCAGCTCTTATATCTATCGGGTGGTTAAATTTCAAGGGCCGATGTTGAATGTGAACCACACCTAAACGCCAAGTTTTTTTTCCGAATTTTATTTGACATTTCTCTATTTCAGACTTATTCAATTTGAATCATGGAGAGATACACAATCCAACAACGTGTTAAAGTTATCCAGATTTATTATGAAAATGATGATCAATTTTCGAAGAAAATCATCTTCAGTGATGAGGCACATTTTCACCTCAGTGGATTCGTCAATAAACAGAATTGCCGCATTTGGGCGAATGAGAATCCAAGAGTGACTGTCGAAAAACCAATGCACCCACAAAGAGTGACTGTTTGGTGCGGTTTATGTGCTGGCGGCATCATCGGGCCGTATTTTTTCCAAAATGAGGCCGGTCAGGCAGTTACTGTGAATGGTGTTCGCTATCGTGAGATGATAACGAACTTTCTATGTCCCGAATTGGAAGATATGGATGTAGACGATATGTGGTTTCAGCAGGACGGTGCCAATTGCTCTTTTGCGCAACAAATTCAATGGCCGTGTTATCTCACGTAATGGCGATGTCAATTGGCCGCCAAGATCATGTGATTTGGCACCGTTGGACTTTTTTCTTTGGGGTTATTTGAAAGAAAAGGTGTACGTCGATAAGCCAGCAACAATTCAACAGCTAAAGGTTGAGATAATTCGGCACATTAACGGCATAGAACCTCCATTATGCCTCAGGATCATCGATAATTTGGACCATCGGATGGAGGTGTGCCGCCGTGGTCGCGGCGCCCATTTGGCCGATATTTTATTCCATACATAATTGAATAATACCAATATATTATAATAAAATAAAATTACAATAATTTCCTAAATAGTTTGTGTTTTATTCAAAATCAACATCGGCCCTTGAAATTTAACCACCCTTTATAACTAATATCACTGTACTAATTGTGACTCCATGTCTGTTAACATATGTTCACTGACGTTTGATGTTTCACGAACATTTGCTCAGGTGACAGAACTTGACGGATAGTACGGAATATTAACGGTTTATTGAAATTGCGTCAGCATCAATCGTCAGTAGTTAGCCGAGATTTGAAAGATTTAGGAAGAATAGAATTGTTTAAGATATTATTTTGAATGTTAAATTACGAATTATATTAATTTACTGAATAAAACCAACTAACTACCAACTAAAGGGCTAACCAGCCTTGCCAATGATACCTGATAAATCCAATTTTGTGTTGCGTTTTATTATGGTTCTATTCCTATTGCAGCCGCAATCGGCAGCATCTTTTATAAGAAAAGAAAACACCATTAGTCAGCTCGAAAGGCATCCGCATTGGCATCACTTTGTTCACAGTTTGTTATCATCATTACACATTTTGATTTTGCTAAGGATGCTAACAAACTGTTATCGAAATATCGATAATAAAATAAAAACCCGTTACTTTTTATAAAAAACATGAAAGATCTTAAGCGGCAAAGATACAAATTATATAAAAAAAAATTTCTTACTTAGAAGGGGGTATTTAGGATTTTACACAACGTCCCTGCTAATGCAAATTCAATCGTACCCAAACTGCATGAAAATAGAAACAGAAATTGAAACCGGCGAGGAAAGAAATCAAAATATAGCAGATATCGCAAAAAAAGAAGAAGAAAAAAAAAACTCAAGTTAGAAACTTGAGCATGTTTTCCCCCATTAAGTTGTGCATTCGTATCTGCTTCTTTGCCAGCAGAATGCAGCAACAAGAAAATAAAACGCTATCAGTGCATTCGCCTCTCAAGTAGTACGAAAGTGAGTTAAGCTTTGCTTACAAACACACTCACACACACACACACTCACACACACACGCACACATTTGCATGTGAATATGAATACTCGTATGTAGTTTTATTTTTGGCTTAGGCCTTCCATCTTCTTGCTTTTGCTTAGAATAGCAGCTAAAATTGTAAGTAACGTCTTCTACTTCTTCTTTTGCTGCTTTACAATTTTGGCCAGTTCGTTGACTGTTAACATGTGTTTTTATTTTTTATTATAATTTTTTGCTGCACTGCGCTCCCCTTGTGCAGCTGTAACGCCTCCTCCTCGAGCACTTTGATAAGCGCGATTTAGTGATGGTGTTTGTTGAGTGCTTGAATTTAAGTTTTCTTGCCGTTGATGTCGGTCCGTCTGTCAATTTGATAGAAAACGTTAAGAAAAGAAAAAAAAAAGAAAAAAAAACGGAGGAAAGGAAAATATGTGTATAACCGCTTTACGTGCAAATATGTCTTGTAGTACAACATGTTCATCTACTGGTTGCTAAAAAAGCAACAACAAAAAACCATAATTCTTTTTTTTTTTTTTTTTTTTGCAAAACTCTCGATTTCAAGCAGAGGTTATAGAACTCTTGTGTGATGTGGTTGGCTGATCTAGACTGGCAGGAAATTTTTATTTAAATTTTGCGGCTGAAAATAAAAGTTAAGCGAAAAATGCTTGAAAATTTAATTTACTCTCGAAATTTTTGCTTTAAATTAAAATATTGTATTTCAATATAAACAATTATTTGAATGAAAACTAATACATATTGAGTAGCTCAAAAACATATTCGCTTAAAAATCGCCAAGTTTTTCTCAAAGAGTATTGAGTGTTCATCCCTAAACAAGAGCGGCAAACGGAACGTTTTTTTCCGCTGAGCTTTAATGCTGAAACGCCATCGCTGAACAAAATCGATAAAAACGGGGTTATCAAACAAATAAATATAACAACCCTGATTATTTTAACAGCTGTGCGGACGGCATTGTTGTTTGTGATTTTTTGTTTTTATTAAATTAAAATAAAATAATTGAAAAAAAATTATAAATAGCTTGTTTTCTATGTTTCCCAGCTATCCATATGTCGACATTTCATAGGAACTACCCTAATCATCAGTAGACTTTGGAAATTTTTGAAAGATATTCTCAAACATTCAACTTTATATCCCAACAATCCTTACATTAGAGGTATCTGTTGCAAAACAATAATACCTCTGGGGCCTTTCGCCCTCCAAAAACGGCATGCATCATACTTTTCAGTGAAGTCTAATTCCCTTCCCTGCGATTTAGGTTTAAACCACAACCAGAACGTTTCAACCAAGGTGCAGGCTACTCAACCATGATCAGCGACAAGACTGTCTGCAAGCAAAACTTGACGGGGCCAACGTACCCTTTGTGAGGGTTCAGAAGTCTAATACAACATAAGTCATGCGGCTTCCTAGACTTTTATTTGCCACAACAAATGTCTCAGAAATCAGGTAACCCTGAATAGACGTACACCAAACTGCTCGCCGGTAGACTCTAAATGATATAGCGAGACATTCTAACCTGGAGCTGCCTGGTTATGTTATAGCGGTCGAACTGGCTCAAGCCATACTCCGGTTACAATAATGGGATGTAGATTCGACTATGAGGATCCCGCTCTAGCGACTGCATAGCAAAAGTGCTGTTGTGAAGTCATCTGTCGAATATCGAGGCTGATCATGTCAGCTATGACAATAGCTGGACTATTATCCTTAGCGGTCTGTCCCGATGGAGGTTGCATTCAACTGCGGCAGTTCTGACAGCACATAGTCATATTGGGACGCAGACGAGTAGATTAAATCTTTCTATTAATGATTTCGGTAGATATTGTAAGGAGGGGGAGCAGGTGGAGAGTGTTTAGCACTTTCGCTGCCAGTGTCCAACTCTTTCCTATATAAGAGCTTCGTATCTATGCAGACTAGTGCTGCATACTTAGGCAGGGTTTGTTCTGGACGACGCTCTTTCTTATAAAAGAGATTTGCAGCAAACCGATTTGAAATAGTTACTGGAATTCGATGCAGGCAGGCAGATTAGACTCTTTCATCCGTTCCTTAGGCTAGTTGAGGACCAGATATATATACTGATACCCAGGCAACACATCTAGACCAAAACCGACCCTAGTGAGCTGGCTTTTTCAATGACTGTCAGGCTGTTAAATCAAGCCTACACTTCTTTAACATGCAAAATTTGTGGGCTTGTTGCGCCACCTTTATCAATATAAGTCTAGTGCAGTGTTGCCAGGAGATTTTTTTTGTGAAATCCGTACCATAGCGCATAAAAGTCGTTATTTCTCCCTACAATCAAAAAATTATTTCCCTACATTTTTCCCCACACAATTTTTCATTTAAATTTTATGCAAATAAATTATTTTAATACGATTTTAATATTTATTTGAAATTCAAATAGGTAGAACATTTTACTAAAAAGTAAATTAGTTAAATTAGTGTAGAAAATTTCATATGATTAAAAATCTATATATGCATTTAGCTATATAAATAAATTCTTTTAACTGATTTGGTCTACATTCTAAACGGGCATATGTGTTTTGTGATGGAATAAGTAAGAATATCCCAACGTTAACATAAATGCAGCTTTGCAGGAGTTGGAAGGCCGCCAGCACAAACTAGTTTCATCAATATGCGACTTTTATTGCAAAATTACATGTAGTAGCCCATTGTTTATTCCATTAAGTCTTTGTGACGCACTGTACTTATGTGAAATTTGTTAAAATCATTAGCAAACTTAAATTTTGGAAAAATTCTAGCCGGAGCGTTTCTACTGAGACCAACGATATATGGATATCCAATCCTTTAATATGCTTAGTTACGAAATCTTTGTGATTTAAATTTTTAAAGAGGATAGGGGGAAAATTTCGCACGAAATTTTCGCCCGTACGCGTCCAAAAAAATTTTTTTCTTTCTTTTCGCCATCCACCATTTCAGCAAGCGATTCCCATCCTCCTGCTCAATCTCATCCAAAACATTCAAGGTCATCATATTAAATAGTGCACAAAAGCATTTGCAGTTGGTATTTGGAATATTCATGCATTATGTAAAAAATTAAAAAAATAAATTTTTACCAAAAAAGTTTTGCTAAAACTCAACAAGAGTATAAAGATTTCGATAGTATAACGCTTCCTCATTCCATTGGTACCAAAATTATTGGGCTTGGACGAATCTATCATAGAAAGTTTCGATGTAGAAACATATTCGAAAAAAAATTTTTGCCCCAGAAGTTGAATTTATCAACGAAATTTCGATGTACCAAAAAATTCGAAAAAAAATTTTTTCCCAAAAATTGACGCATTCCGTTAGTATAACGCTTCCTCATTCCATTGGTACCAAAATTATTGGGCTTGGACGAATCTATCATAGAAAGTTTCGATGTAGAAACATATTCGAAAAAAAATTTTTGCCCCAGAAGTTGAATTTATCAACGAAATTTCGATGTACCAAAAAATTCGAAAAAAAAATTTTTCCCCAAAAATTGCCGCATTCCGTTACATCTAAAATTCTTGCAATTAATTAAAAACCTTCCAAATGAAATCTTAGAATGCATATCGAATTTGAAATTTCGTGGTTTAGTTCTTTGCTATTTTAGTACGTCCGTTGGTAGCTATAGAAAAAACCCCTCCCATCAGTTTTAATACGATTTTAATGATTTTAGCGTAATTTGGAAATTGTTAAAATATTTAACGTTGTATATAAATTGGAGGAAAATGCATCGATATCCAATTTGAGCAACGATTTTTCCTCATATTCGAAAAAATTATAATAACGAGTGATTTTTTTGCTATTATCTTTTTGGCAACACTAGTTTTGACAGCTCGCGCACATTTTGTATCTTGTGTCACTGTCAAACATCTTCAGTTTGGTCTATAATTTAATCATGAATCGTCTTACAAACGAACAACGCTTGCAAATTATTAAATTTTATTACCAAAATGCGTGCTCTGTTAAGAAAGTTCATCGCACGCTTCTTCCATTTTATGGTCAGTTTAATCGACCTACTGAGGCTTCTATTCGGGTTATTGTAAAAAAATTTCCCACCAAATTTACATTGTTGGACATTAAACCACCAACACGCTTACGTAGAGTGCGAACTGAAGAAAATATCGCAGCAGTATCGGCCAGTGTGAATTATCGATTCGGCGCCGTTCGCAGCAATTGGGCCTCTGTTACTCCACTACGTGGAAAATTTTGCGGAAGGATTTGGGTGTGAAGCCTTATAAGATACAGCTGGTGCAAGAATTGAAGCCAAACGACCTACCACAACGCCAAATTTTTGGTGAATGGACTCTTAAAAAGTTAGATGAAGATCCACTTTTTTATCGAAGAATTGTGTTCAGCGACGAGGCTCATTTCTGATTGAATGGATACGTGAACAAGCAAAACTGCCGTATTTAGAGTGAAGAGCAGCCAGAAGCATTGCAAGAGCTACCAATGCATCCACAAAAAACAACCGTTTGGTGCGGATTATGGGCTGGCGGCATCATTGGGCCATATTTCTTCAAAGATGATGCGAATCACAACGTTACTGTGAATGGTGAGCGCTACCGTGCGATGATAATAAACTTTTTTTTGCCCAAAATGGAAGAGCTTGACTTGCATGACATGTGGTTTCAACAAGACGGTGCCACATGCCACATGCCACACAGCACGCAAAACAATGGACCAATTGAGAGCCGAGTTCGGTGAACAGTTTATTTCACGCTTGGAACCAGTCAATTGGCCGCCCAGATCGTGCGATTTAACGCCTCTAGACTATTTTTTGTGGGGCTATGTTAAGACTAATGTCTATAGCGACAAGCCCGTTTCGATTGACGCACTGGAAGCCAACATTATTCGTGAGATACCGGCCGAAATGTTGGAAAGAGTATGCCAAAATTGTACTAAGCGGATGGACGATTTGAGGCGCAGCCGCGGCCAACATTTGCATGAAATAATCTTCAAACATTAAATTATATCGACACAACTATCGATCCAAATAAATATTTCATGAATTTTTCTGAATTTTATGTGTTTTTTTTTTTAATTTCCAATAGTTCTTATAAAATCACCCATTAGTTAATAATAAATAATATTATTAATCATATCATAATAAATTATACTGTTAGTGATAGTTGGAAAAATTATAATAGTATAATAGTGTTAACCATTTCTGATAATTTAACAATTCCCTACAATAAGCCTAATCATATAAAATCTGTCTTTTTTTCCCTACATGTGGAAATAAACAAATATATAAAGGGTGTTTTTTTAAGCCCGATAGAACTTGAAATTGTAAAAAATAACACAAAAAATTAAATTGTAATCAAAATTTTTTTTTATTCGAAAGATCAATACGTGACATTAACATTTGAAAATGATTTCGGGCATATGGGCACCGCGGCTGTTCTTGACGAAGCGCATTCTGGACGTCCAATTTTGGGCCACTTTTTCGAGCACTGCTGGCCGTATGTCACGAACAATGCTGGCCTCCAAGGCGTCAATTGTTGCTGGTTTATCAGCATAAACCAGTGACTTCACGTAGCCCCACAGGAAATAATCGAGAGGTGTCAAATCGCACGACCTTGGAGGCCAATTGACAGGTCCATTTCTCGAAATCAACTTATCGCCAAATTTTGATTTCAGTAAGTCGATGGTTGCGTTCGCCGTATGGCACGTAGCGCCATCCTGTTGAAACCACATCTCCTCCGGATCAATGTCATCCATATTTTCAAACAAAAAATCATTGATCATGGTGCGGTAACGATCTCCATTGACCGTAACGCGAGCTCCGGCCTCATTTTTGAAGAAATAAGGTCCGATGATGCCACCAGCATGAAAACCGCACCAAACAGTGCATTTTTCTGGATGTAATGGAGTCTGCAGGGTCTCTTGTGGATTGGTCTCACTCCATATGCGGCAATTTTGCTTATTAACAAACCCGTTAAGCCAAAAATGCGCCTCATCGCTGAACACAATTTTGCGATAAAACAACGGGAAATCGACGACTGATTTTCAAAGTAAATTTGGATAATTTCGTAGCGTTGTTCAAGCGTGAGTCTATTCATGTTGATTTGTCAGAGTATACTGAAACAAATAAAAAAAATGTTTCATCAAAATTTAATTTTTTGTGTTACTTTTTACAATTTAAAGTTCTATCTAGCTTAAAAAAACACCCTATATTTACAAAAAGGGAAAAATCCCTACGCTTGGCAACACTGGTCTAGTGTGGTAAGAATTCAATGTTTTCTAATATGATTTGGAATACGAAGATTTACGGACGGCTTGTCAAATTTTTCACTTTGACTACTCTCCTACTGAATACATGTTGTTTTTACACGATATGAACACTTGTATTACCGCGTAAATGTAATTTAAATGATTAGCCGGAAATATTTTTTTATTTAGAGCAGCAAAAAACATGAATTTTTAAAACACAAATGCTAATTAAAGCAACTAAAGCTTCTTTATGTGTCCGTTATTTAATAAAATTATTAAAAAGATATGTGTTAATAACGGTTAATTTTTATATCATACAACAAACAAAATTCTGATTAAATAATACTCGTAAACCGAACAAGTCACACAGACTTGATATGGATCACACTTGACCAGTTCAAAAACATCAAACAAGAAGTAATTATTCTCGTACATTGTTCTACATTTGTCACAATTTTAATAATATTTTTTTTTTTCATCATATTGACAAAAACCAAAAAAAAAAAGAAAAAAAAAACCGGCAACAATTATGCATTTCCATGTAATTTAACGTTTTATGTCGTTCATTGGTCTTTTCAAAGATTTTTTTTTATTTTAGTTTTTTTAGCTTTTTTCTGGGTTTTCTGTCTTAAAACAAGTTTTTCTTATTAATTGCTTTTTTTGTTTTACGTTTTTTTTTTGTATTTTTATTAATATCTACTTCTTGTTGAAAAATATTTTAAACTGAAAATAGTCGTCATACTCGTACTTGTCGTTTCATTTACCTTTTGGCCAATTCTTTAACTGCTGTTGAATTATTTTTGTTGTTGTTGTTTTTTTTATTATTATTTTTTAGTTTGTAATTCATTGTTTTGTTCTAACGTTACATGATTTTCCGCAGAATTTATAGATCCATTATTTATTTTAGCGCCTGTTGCTGTTTTTTTGTTTTTGGATTTTTCAAAAATTCCCACAACGCCTTCGCCGGAAAAATACGTTTTTTCCTCGTCTTCTTCTTATTATTTTTTGGTTTTTTTTTTTTTGCCTGCTGTGCTGTTCCAAGAAGCGAACATTTTAGTTTCTTTGTTCTGCTTTGGATTGTCTTTAAATGTGATGGAAAATATTTCAAAGTGTGAGAATAATTATATGGGAATTTGTCTATGGCATGAGTTTTTGCTAACTTTACAACTGATTGACTCCAGTACAATGAACTCAATGAGCTTTGAAAGGAATTTTGTTTATGTGATTATATTTTTTAATACTAATATACGAGTATGTATCTTTTGTTTCTTATACAGCATACAGGCGATGGAACATTGAAGGAAACATGGATATGTTTCCTTTAATGTTTCCTCGTCTCTAGCGATGTTTCTTATTGAAAATCATGTTTCCTTTTTTATGGTTTTGAAAATATAAAAAATCTTTGATATTTTACATGTTTCTAAAACAATTTTGTTTTTTGTGTTGATCCTAATTTATTAACCTTTTTTAAATAATTTTCTTCTTTTTTGAATAATTTGCAATTGTAGCTGATATTGTTATGGAGAAATTACTAGATTTTTGCTTAGAAAAAATGAGAACTAAGCCAAAAATTTTAACAAAATATGTAGATGATTTATTTTGTATCATTAACAAGGATGAAATTAATCTTTTACTTTTTATCTTAAACTCATTTGATTCATGTATTAAACTTACAATTGAAGAGGAATTAAACAATAGAATATCTTACTTAGATACAATGGTAATTGGAGAAGGAAAGAATTAATTATCAAAAAATAACTTCATCAGGAAGAATTATTAACTATTTTTCAAAACATCCGAAAAGAATAATAATAAATACAGCTAAAAATCTTATAATGGATGATTTTATAAGAACTATCGGAAATTAAAAAAAAAAAAACACATAAAATTCAGAAAAATGCATGAAATATTTATTTGGATCGATAGTTGGGTCGATATAATTTAATGTTTGAAGATTATTTCATGCCAATGTTGGCCGCGGCTGCGCCTCAAATGGTCCATCCGCTTAGTCCAATTTTGGCATACTCTTTCCAACATTTCGGCCGGTATCTCACGAATAATGTTGGCAATGTTGGCTTCCAGTGCGTCAATCGAAGCGGGCTTGTCGCTATAGACATTAGCCTTAACATGGCCCCACAAAAAATAGTCTAGAGGCGTTAAATCGCACGATCTGGGCGGCCAATTGACTGGTCCCAAGCGTGAAATAAACTGTTCACCGAACTCGCCTCTCAATTGGTCCATTGTTTCGCGTGCTGTGTGGCATGTGGCATGTGGCACCGTCTTGTTGAAACCACATGTCATGCAAGTCAAGCTCTTCCATTTTGGGCAAAAAAAAGTTTGTTATCATCGCACGGTAGCGCTCACCATTCACAGTAGCGTTGTGATTCGCATCATCTTTGAAGAAATACGGCCCAATTATGCCGCCAGCCCATAATCCGCACCAAACGGTTGTTTTTTGTGACTGCATTGGTAGCTCTTACAATGCTTCTGGCTGCTCTTCACTCCAAATACGGCAGTTTTGCTTGTTCACGTATCCATTCAACCAGAAATGAGCCTCGTCGCTGAACACAATTCTTCGATAAAAAAGTGGATCTTCATCCAACTTTTCAAAAGCCCATTCACCAAAAATTTGACGTTGTGGTGGGTCGTTTGGCTTCAATTCTTGCACCAGCTGTATCTTATAAGGCTTCACACCCAAATCCGTCCGCAAAATTTTCCACGTAGTGGAGTAACAGAGTCCCAGTTGCTGCGAACGGCGCCGAATCGATAATTCACGGTCATCACCAACACTGGCGGATACGGCTGCGATATTTTCTTCAGTTCTTCAGCACTCTACGTAAGCGTGTTGGTGGTTTAATGTCCAACAATGTAAATTTGGTGCGAAATTTTTTTACAATAGCCCGAATAGAAAGAAGCCTCAGTAGGTCGATTAAACTGACCATAAAATGGAAGAAGCGCGCGATGAACTTTCTTAACAGAGCACGCATTTTGGTAATAAAATTCAATAATTTGCAAGCGTTGCTCGATTGTAAGACGATTCATGATTAAATTATAGACCAAACTGAAGATATTTGACAGTGACACAAGATACAAAACGTGCGTAAGCTGTCAAAACTAGTGTTGCCAAAAAGATAATAGCAAAAAAATCACTCGTTATATAACCTATAACATTGTGTGTTATAGTTAAAAACAGAGTATTATCAGTTTAATTACAGTTTATTGTTGTAAAACTATGTCATTGTGTGTATTTCTGTAATTCTATTGTTACCATCTATAAATTTCGCGATATGGTTGAATACAATAATAGTATTTATTAAAATTGTGTTAAATACAACAATAGCTTTTATCACACTCAATATCACATACAACATAACTAAACTCTTTTCTCCTCAGTTTTAGTTTTTCTTTGAAATTAAAAAAAAAAATGTTGCCTGTCGTTTTATTTAAAGAAACCTGGTTATAGTTGTTCCCAGTAATTAAATTTTTTAGGATCAACCGTACTATTATTGTGATCAACCATACTATGTTATATTCAATCATATTAATATGGTTATATATTATATTTGTCAATTTGGTGCGTTTTGCACTGTTTTTGGTGTTTTTTGAAACTTCTTGTACAAAAAAAATTTTATTTAATTTATTTATTTTAAATTTCGGTGGCGAATAAATTATCAAATCACATTTTGGTTCAAAAATCATCAACAATTTGTTAAATTTATCATTAAGGCAGCCTTCAAAACAAAAACAACGCTCATCATGCTCAGTTAAATGTTTTAAAGAATTTTTCTTTCTTTGTTCTTCTTGTTTGTAAAGTTGTGCTGACGAATTTTATGCTTAAATACGCGAACACAATTTTATTTTAAATTCGGTAAATTTTTCATTCTGCTCGCAAACGAATTTAATCAGTTTTTATATATATCTTTCGCGAATTTAAAAGTAAATTCTTTTCGCGAATTTTATTTTTACATTCGGGAATACAAACGGGCGAATTAAATAAAATTTAATAGTTGCATACCATGTGATTTGGAAGACAGGCAGATAACACTAAAAGCAGCGATCAGGTTGAACGCCCACAGACCATGAAGACACGCCAATATACTGAAGATTGAAAACGACCTAGTCCCAAATCTAATTAACTACTGCATCACAAAACCATTCTTTTTTAGGAGCTGTGGCTATCAAATCGAGGAATCTTCCTTAGAATCTGGATCCTTCTCTGTTTACACGTAATGACACAGAAGGAGAAAAGTTGGGGGAGGCATTTACATAAAGGAATTTAACACTAAAATATCCTTCGGCTTAGTTTAGTTTAATTGAATTCTATAAAAACTCCTTGAAATATTTTTGGTTCTGTTTCTTTTTTCGCTAAAATCAAAACTCCTTAACATTCAATCTCTCTCTTTGCCTCATAATCGTCTGCCAATTGTTGTTATTGTTGTAAAATATCTTATAAAACACGATGCTTAAGCAGACATCACATTACAAGAAGTACAAGGAAATTGATCGTTAACAACAACAATAACAGTAAAAACAAAAATAAGTTAAGAACGCGTGCCGCTTTAAATAATCTTAAATGTTTTGTTCTGCCAGCTAAACGAACAAACCGAGTTGGGCATAAATACGAGTTCGTAAATCTGTTGCTCTTAAGAACAAATCTAAAAAACCTCAAAAACAAAAATTATAAAAATCTTATTAAAAAATGCCGGCTGAAGTTCTATGGAAATCATAAAAAAAAACATTTTTATTCTTGGTGGCTCGTATTGTATTTTAGAAAAACAAAAACAACAAAATCTGTATATATCCAGGGGGCATAACGGAGGTAAGGTCACATGGCTGACAAAAAAAGCTCAACTCCGCTCCATTCAGCTCAGTGCAACACACACTTACACACACACACACATACCCAATGCTGTACATTTTAAACTGAGCACTGAATTCAGTTGAATAAACTTAAGATTTATAGAAATAAAATAATTTTTTTCTTTTTTTTTCGGTATTTTAATGTTTTTATTTTGTGAGATTTTCTTTTAGAGTTCGTTCATATGAATTGCTGGCAGAAATGCTGGTGGTCACGTGATTTTATTTATATTTTTTGTGTACCAGCTACAGACAATAAAATTTATAGAATTTCAAGGCGTCACTGTGGCTAGAACTTAAATTAAACAGAACTGTCCGCTTTAAATGTGACCAATACAAAAACAAAGAAACGAATTTATGAAGTGAAGTTTAGAACGAAAACGAGCCTGTTTTGGCGTGGCCAGACATTCTTTTTTCGAGGGCCAAACACAATATTCTAAGTAGGCATGAAATGATACCATACTCGATACGGTATAGATGGCAAAGTATCGATATCGGCATCGAATAAAAAGCCTCGATACATACTCATACATCGGTCGATTTCTTTTTACGATTAGTGGCAGGTTAGAACACATGGGGACAAAAATCAAAGTCATCGTTATGGGTTCAGGCTGAAATTGAGGTATCTTAATTATTATCCGGAAAGCGAAGATTTTTAAGACGAAGGATTTCAATCAAAACAATACTTCTTCTACATTCATCCAATAGTTTGTCATGTAACTGTCTGAGACCTTCAATGGAGGAATAAAACTTTGTAGCTTGGATGTAAGACAATTTATTATTAGTATCGGGTGGTTAAATTTCAAGGGCCGATGTTGAATGTGAACCACACCTAAACGCCGAGTTTTTTTTTCCGAATTTTATTTGACATTTCTCTATTTCAGACTTATTCAATTTGAACCATGGAGAGATACACAATCCACCAACGTGTTAAAGTTATCCAGACTTATTATGAAAATGGGCGTTCAAATCAAAATGCATATCGTGCACTTCGTGATTTTTTTGGTCAATTTGATCGTCCAAATGTGCGTACAACCGCAAAAATCGTGGAAAAATTCGAGCAAACCGGGTCTGTAGAAGATGTGAGAGCACCAGTGCATGCTCGTACAGCTGGTACTGCAGAAAATATTGCTGCTGTTCGCGATAGTGTGGCTGAAGAGCCGTCCACCTCAACTCGTCGTCGTGCCCAACAATTGCACATCTCACGCTCGTCGTTGATGAACATTATGCATAAAGACTTGCATTTACACGCTTACAAGGTGCAATTGGCTCAAGAACTAAAGCCTCTTGACCATTCCAAACGTCGTGAATGGGCAGAATGGTGGCAAGAAATGGCAACAGTGGATGATCAATTTTCACCTCAGTGGATTCGTCAATAAACAGAATTGCCGCATTTGGGCGAATGAGAATGCAAGAGTGACTGTCGAAAAACCAATGCACCCATAAAGAGTGACTGTTTGGTGCGGTTTATGTGCTGGCGGCATCATCGGGCCGTATCTTTTTATCCAAAATGAGGCCGGTCAGGCAGTTACTGTGAATGGTGTTCGCTATCGTGAGATGATAACGAACTTTTTATGGCCCGAATTGACGATATGTGGTTTCAGCAGGATCGTGCCACTTGCCACACAGCTAACGAAACAATTGCTCTTTTGCGCAACAAATTCAATGGCCGTGTTATCCCACGTAATGGCGATGTCAATTGGCCGCCAAGATCATGTGATTTGACACCGTTGGACTTTTTTCTTTGGCGGTTATTTGAAAGAAATGGTATACGTCGATAAGCCAGCAACAATTCAATAGCTAAACGATGAGATAATTCGGCACATTAACGGCATAGAACCTCCATTATGCCTCAGGGTCATCGAAAATTTGGACCATCGGATGGAGGTGTGCCGCCGTGGTCGCGGCGCCCATTTGGCCGATATTTTGTTCCATACATAATTGAGTAATACCAATATATCATAATAAAAAAAAAATTACAATAATTTCGTAAATAGTTTGTGTTTTATTCAAAATCATCATCGGCCCTTGAAATTTAACCACCCTTTATAAGTTTCTTAATGTGGCAAAACTGATCAACTACCCTCTATGTCTTTAATAGGGTGTATTTATGTTATGGCCAATAGAGTGCATTCATGTCGTGATCATGCGACACACTAAAATAAACAAATATATACAGAAACAAACTAGGAGGAACTCGAAGGCCCATGCTATTCGGCAAAGAGTTTGTTTATATGGACTACAAACTTATGACAAAAAGTTGAGACCTGTGTAAGACTTGCACGCTACTCGAAGGCGCTGGTGAGCCGTAAATTAGTTGACACTAGGGCTATCATGGCAAATCAACTACACATATCTTTGCTATATAATTTAAACTCTAGTCCCTTGAGTATAAAATTATCGAGAGTCGCTTGTGTTTTTCTTAGAATTAGGGATGAAACGAAGCAATTTTTTGTAAATGGGTCACATTGCTGCCGCCTGCCGATATAACTTTTTGATATAACTTTTTGTAAAGTTTATGTAATGAATAAAAAAAATTTATTTTTTTTTTTTCAAAACTTCGTCTTCCTTCGGAAGACTTTCTTCAGGAAAATTTGTTTATGTAATTTATTTTTTTGTAATTAATTTGAAAAATAATACATTTTTATTAAAGTATTTTATAAAGTTTTGAATATAATTGAATTCAAATGGCCTCCACCCTCCGTGACACATGTGCGACATGTTATCAAAAACTTATTCATTACTGCCTGGAGTGTTGCAGTGGGAATTGTCTCAATTACCGTTCGAATGGATTGCTTTAAATCACCCAAATTTATTGGATTTCTTTTGTAAACTTCTTGTTTGCACTAACCCTAAAAAATGTAAATCAGGTGCAGTGAGGTCAGGAGACCTGCGAGCCCAACGGAATGTGAAGTTTGTTGAAATCAGTTTATTGGGGAAATTTTTTCTTCAATTCTGTCATAACAGGCGTGGCTATGTGACAAGTTGCTCCATCTTTCGGCGTAATTCTGGAGAGAAAGGCTCTTTTAACATCTTTAAGTAACAGTAAGACAATTTTCTTCGAAAAAGTAAGGCCCGATAATGAATCTAGAAGAAACTGCACACCCCACTGCGATACGAAGTGCATGTAATTGCATCTGATGGAGTATCTGTGGGTTAAAATTTCTCCATATTCGACATTTTTTGTTTTTGTTAACATTGCCGCTTAAATCAATATGTAGCTCGTCAGACATAAAAATGCAATTCAAGACGTTTTCATATTCTAACACCATTTGAATGATCTTCTCACAAAATTCCAAACGAATCGGGAAGTCTCTAGGCTTCAGTTGGTTTGTTTATTGAATCTTATATGGAAATAAGTTTAAATCTTGGTGCAAAATTGCCTGTAGTGACTGTGGGCTGACACCCATTTGAGCAGATAAGCTTCTTGTCGAAACTCTAGGATTGGATTGTATGGCAGCAGCTACAGCAGCGATAGTTTCTTGCATCCGAACTGAGGCATCTCGATGATAAGGCCTCCTTGTGATTGTGCCACGCTCGGCAAAATTCTTTACGGGCCTCATTATACTCCATCTGCTAGGAGTATAATTCAAAATATCCAAAATAAATATAAAAAAAAACACAAACAAATTTCAAGTTGTGGATTTTTGTTAATTTTTTTATCTCTAGAAAATTTTAAACATTGTAATTTAGTTTGAGCGGGCAAGAGGCAACCATTCAGCCCATAAAAAGAACGTCCGTCCATTCGTTAGCCGGTACATCCCTCCCTTAGACAGTACCAATCCAGCGGCTTATGCTTGACTAGTTAAAATGTTTCGCTGGCTGGCAGTTTTGCTGGTTTTTTTTCTTGCTATTTGCTTCTTTTCATTTTCAACTTAAACGAAAAGTGGGTCAGTGCGATGAAGTGCAGATTTTTATATCTTGTAGTTTTATATTTTTTTTTTTATTTTTATATTTTTCTGCCAAAGCAAACCACAAGAAGAGGAAAAAGCAAAAGCTAAAAATTTTATTAAATAAAATCAACAACTAAAAGTGTTACTAGTCAGTCAGTCAGTTGTACTAGAAAAATAAAATGCGCTTTTGCATTAATGTGTTGGCTTGTGTGTGTGTGTGTGTGTGCTTGTGTGTTTGTATGTTTGAATGTGTCGACTGCATGTTCATATAAACAAAAGATTTAGACAACGAACTTTTTTTTTTTAAATATTGTTTTTGGGTTTCTTCAAACTGTTGTTGTTGCTGTTATTGTGTTTTAGGTTTTTTCATCAAATCACTTTTTTGTTTTTGCTGCCTGGAGGTGAATAAACTCTTGGTGATAAAATTGTATGATTAACGATATGGGAAGGACAAGTCAGTTGTTGTTATATAAAACGTAATTAAACAAACAATATTTTCTTAAATGACATGGAGTAAAAAAAAATTTTTTTGGGACACAAACAAAATTTAATGAATTAAAAAGACCACCAAAGTAGGACACTTTAATTTTAGTTGGTGTTAGAAAATATACTTTAACATAAAACATGCGTATCTATATCTATACTTTTTTTTGGTTCGTTTTATCTTGGTCCAGTACTCAGGAGATTACTTCTACATATTTTTATCTTGGACCAGTACTCAGGGGATGACCCCTACATATGCAGTTCATTTTAAGGGAACTAGGAAAATAGGCTACAAGTAAGATGAAAGAGGTGGTAGTGTTTTTGGAGGTTTAACT
Source organism: Thecocarcelia acutangulata (assembly GCA_914767995.1). Lineage (NCBI taxonomy): Eukaryota > Metazoa > Arthropoda > Insecta > Diptera > Tachinidae > Thecocarcelia > Thecocarcelia acutangulata. The sequence goes on along the minus strand of OU612098.1, from coordinate 8,082,874 downwards.
TGAATAATAACAGCTCGAAAGACCAAAACAAACTTTATTATAGCATTTAAAATGTTGCATTGTAGCGGAACTAAGAAAATTGATTATGAGGAGGGGGCAGCTTGTTCTCCGAGTGAAGGGCACGGTTGAAAAACGAAGTCTAATTGTAATGCATTGTGAGATTCACTGGGCAATCGACCACAAACGGATGATTCCTAGTCTCATCAGAGAAAAATTCACTGTAGTATCATTAAAACAGACTAACGTACTCCACCCTGTGCCAATGCTCATGAAGTATATAGAATGTGGAATTGATTTACATCAGCATCTGCCTTGATGGCTTTATCTGATGACGGACGTACTTTACGGGGTGAACTATTCACGATTCATCAGTGCCCTTAGTGGGCTCGGCTGAAAAACGAAGTCTAACTGTAATGCCTTGTGAGATTCACTGGGAAATCGACCACAAACGGATGATTCCTAATCTCATCAGAGCCGAATAAACGGCACGGCTGAAAAATGAAGTCTATCTGTAATGCATTGTGAGATTCACTGGGCAATCGACCAGAAACGGATGATTCCTAATCTCATTACAGCAAAATTCACTGTAGTATCGATAAAACAGACTAACGCACTCCACCCTGTGCCACTGCTCATGAAGTATATAGAATGTGGAATTGATTTACATCAGCATCTGCCTTGACGGCTTTATCTGATGACGGACGTACTTTACGGGGTGAACTATTCACGATTCATCAGTGCCCTTAGTGGGCTCGGCTGAAAAACGAAGTCTAACTGTAATGCCTTGTGAGATTCACTGGGAAATCGACCACAAACGGATGATTCCTAATCTCATCAGAGCCGAATGAACGGCACGCCTGAAAAATTAAGTCTAACTGTAATGCCTTATGAGATTCACTGGACAATCGACCACAAACTGATGATTCCTAATCTCATTACAGCAAAATGCACTGTAGTATCGATAAAACAGACTAACGCACTCCACCCTGTGCCAATGCTCATGAAGTCTATAGAATGTGGAATTGATTTAAATCAGCATCTGCCTTGATGGCTTTTTTTATTTTTATCTTGGACCAGTACTCAGGGGATGACCCCTACATATGCAGCGCATTTTACCAGAACTAGGAAAATAGGTTATGAGGAGGGGGAAAGAGGGAGTAGAGTTTCTGAATATTTGACTTGAACTTTCCAACGTTATAACGGACAGGAAACACGTCAGGCAACTTATTCCAAACACGAAGCGTACGGCTGAAAAATGAATTCTCTCTGTAATGCGTTGTACGATTCCCCGGACAATCAACCACAAATGGATGAGCTCTGGACGACGAACGCGTGTTACGTAGAAATTTGCGAGTTTCAGGAACAAGATCCCTAATCTCGTCAGAGCAAAATTCATTGTAGTAACGATAGAACAGAGTAACGCACTCTACACTGCGTCGATGTTCCAGTAAATCAATAGAGTTGGATACCCTACTGTCACCGATAAGCTTCTTCGCCCTCTCCTGCACACGGTCGAGCAACCCCAAAATAGACTTTGGGGCACCGGCCCAAACATGAGAGTTTTATTCCATTTTCGGTCGGTTATCTGATGGCGGAGCTACTTTATGGGGTGAACTATTCACGAATCACCAGTGCCCTTGGTGGCTTGCAAGGCTCACACAGATTGCAACTTTTGCCATCAGTTTGTAGCCATATGGTCACATTGCCGGCTGAAGAGCTCCGGCTTTCTAATCCCTCCTGCATGTAATTTCCCAGACAGTCGATGGAAGACAAAGTCTATGAGCTAGTAGCTCAAAGTCCACTAAAAGCTTTAACCCATCACTACTGCTTCCTTATATCTTAATAATAGTTTATGTTTAATGGCAATTTTTGGTATAAAAGACGTTAGGAAGAGTAAAATATAAGAAGAAGCACAATTTTTTCTGTGTTTGAAAAATATAATTATTAGAACATATTTACATAAAACACAACATATTTATAGAACATATAGAACATATTTACATAAAACATGAACATAAAAAATCGTTCAGCTTTTTCAATGTTTTAATGTATGTTTTCAATATTTCGTCTTCCTTTGGAAGACTTCTTCAGCAAAATTTGTTTTTTTTTTTTTTTTTTGTGTATAAACTCAATAAAAGATTTGAATTGAACAAAAAGGACCTTGAGCTGAACGAATTTTTTGCAAATGTTGAATTAAAAAGATCAAGGCAAATACAATCAAGAACTAGAACTTATTATTATTATTAGAACGTATTATGAAATTCTCATTATTTTCTTAAAATATAGCAGTAAAAAGCGTTAATTTGAACGTATTTTTCAAAGATTTCCACGTCAACTGATGATTACGAGTAGATTAGCCAGTATGAATGTCGTCACATAGACAGCTAGAACACACAAACACAAAGCTGTATAATATGTATATATTTCGACTGTTAGGTTAGGTTAGGTTAGGTTTGACAGGCTACCAGCTATTGTAAAGCCAGCCCACTTGGGTCCAGTCAGGTCCCGTTGTGTTGCCTGGATATGATCTGTATCTCAGTAGATCTACATATCACTGGCTTCGAACCAACCCGAGGATCGGATAAAGGAGTCCAATCCACGTATATCGGATTTCGATACCTCCGTCAAATCATGCAGCATCGGTCTGCCTAGGAACAATGCCCTTATATAATAAAGAGCTGGACAATGACAGAGGAAGTGCTCTAAGCTCTCTTCTTCCTCCTCGTCTCTGCAACTTCTACACAAGTCATTAAATGGAAGATTTAACCTCCTCGCCTGCGTCCCCATGTGCGAGTGTCCCGTCAGGACCGCCGCAGAAGAACGCAACCTCCGTCGGGGCAAGCCCCTAACGATGATAGTCCTCCTGTTATCATATCTGGGCCATATTCGACTGTTAGAAATAATAAATATTTATAGAAAACTAGTTGAGTAATAGTATCACAAATTGTGATTAATGTTAGTAAAGAATTAACTCTTTAACTTCTGAAATAAAATAATAACACTGCATTTTGAATTTCGTTTTATTTATAAGTTTTATTGATTTTTTTAATAGTAAATACTTTTTTAACCAATTTAATTTTTAAATTGCAAGGCCTTCTTATTATCACATAAAACAAACTTTTGAGCAAAAGTTTACATAATTCCAGTCCTTTCCATTTACTGTTTGCCTTTGCTCTAGCGACTTTACGTTCAAGTCAATGGAACTTGAGCACAAGTAGCTCCTTGTCTTCATCATATTGTCATATTACAGTTTTACATATCAGCAAACTTTGTTCTTTGTTCTTTACTGATTATTATTATTATTATTATTATTATTATTATTATTATTATTATTATTATTATTATTATTATTATTATTATTATTATTATTATTATTATTATTATTATTATTATTATTATTATTATTATTATTATTATTATTATTATTATTGTTATTATTATTATTATTATTATTATTATTATTATTATTATTATTATTATTATTATTATTATTATTATTATTATTATTATTATTATTATTATTATTATTATTATTATTATTATTATTATTATTATTATTATTATTATTATTTTTTTTTTTTTTTTTTTTTTTTTTTTTTGCTTTTTTATAGCTTTTTTTAGATTTTTTTAACATACATAAAAGAAAAAAGCAGAATATTTTCTTTATTCAATTTATTTAAAGAAATAATAATAATATATAAAAAAAATCCACAACGTGGAAAAAAAATTTCTGGTTTCGAAAGGAGAACGAAAATTTTTATGAAAAAAAATAGCTTAAATATTCATATTATTTGATCTTGTTTATATTGTTTTCTTCTAAATTTTCCAGCTAAAGATCTTGATTGATTTTTGTTTTTTATAAAAAAGGTTTAAGGTTATTTTATTTTCAATATTTCGATAACAATTTGTTATAATCATCAGGAAAATTAAAATGTTATAAAAAATTATTTGAAAAAATGTTGTCAAAAAATTTTACATACAAAAAATTCATGCACATGAAAAAATTCTTAGCAATATTAACAAATTAAAAAATAAAATAATTTAAATTAAACTTATTCTGCAAACAACACATGCTCTGTTAACAATTACAACATGTTGTACCTCTACCTTTAACAGGTTAACATAGCATATGTTGCTCACAAAATAGCAAAAAATAACATTAAAAAAAATTTATACAAATTAATAATATCCTAATAAATAACATTGTAGATAGAAGTATTATTTATTTCAATGTATTAACTTTTTGCTAACTAAATGCCTATAACTATGTGCTAAATTATCTGTGTCTAATTTAAAATTAATTCTCTGTTCTGTAGGTGTATTCATAATTTCTAACATTTCTAACATATAACGTTTCTTATAATTTGTTTCTGTTTTTATTATTGAAACATTTTCAAAGTGAGGATAGTGATTTAAACCAAAGCAATGAGAAGATAAAGCTGTCTTTTGTGAATTAATATGCCTATATTTTTGGTCTGATTTTTGTCCTGCAATCCTTGTCCTTAATTTGTTTTTTGTTGTCCCTATGTATACTTTATTACAATTATACTGATCGTTTCCCTTACATGGAATTTTATAAACTATATTAGCAATATCTAATTTACTAAGTCTATCCTTAGTCTTACTAAATAATATATTTAGCGTATTATAACTCCTATGAGCCCTTCCATATTTTTCCCTATTAAATATATTAGATCTTACTAACCTTTCTGTTAAGCCTGATGTATATACATCAAAGACTTATAAATTTTTGGTTCTGTTGAGCTAACTATATTATGGATACCTCTATTTTTAAATTGACTCACAAATTTTCTAATTAATTCATCGGGAAAATCGTTATCCCCCAGTAACTCCTTGATTTTAATAATATTCCTTCCGTGGAACTCTTCATCACTTATTGTAAGCACCCTTTCAACAAAATTTCTAGCTGTGTTAATGATTATACTTCTACTATGTTTTGAAAAATAATTAATTAATCTACCTGATGCTGTTGGTTTCTGATACCAATCTACAATTAGCTTATTATTCTTCCTAATTACCATTATTTCCAAATATGGAAGCCTTGAATTATCCTCCTTTTCCATAGTAAACTTAATATTAGTATTAAAATCATTTAAAGTTGAAAACATATTCTCAATGGCTAAGTCAGGAATAATACAAAACAAATCATCTACATACTTAGTCATTAATCTCGGTTTTATATTTAACTTATCTATAGAGCTGTCTAGTAACTTTTCCATTATAATGTCTGCAATAATTGGGGAAGCTGGAGATCCCATAGGGAGTCCATTTAACTGTGTATACATCTTTCCATTATGCTGAAAATACCTATTATCGTCTATACAATATTTTAAAACACTCAAAAACAAACTCTTTTCAATTCTTGTATGTTGGGTTATTAAGCCCCACTTTTCTTCTAACGTGCTCATTGCCAAGTCAACCGGTACACTTGGAAATAGTGAAACTACATCAAAAGAAATTAATCTTTCATTATTATCTATAATTTGGCCCTGTATACTTTCCTTAAACTGCAAAGAATTTTTAATATTGTATTTTGAATTATCAGTCATCTTCTTAAGAAAAAAAATAACATTAAAGTAATAAAAAGGTTCTGTCCCCACCAACCGCGGGGCAATTTTTTTTTATAGTTTTTGACTCACCTTGTTTGTGTGCATTTTTTGGTTTAAAAATTTACTGTTTAGTGCAGGGAGTTTTTCCTTATTCGCTTAGATTGCGAATGAATATGATTTTTCGAGATTGTGAAACATGCTGTTGGTCAACAAACAAAACAAAAGTTACAAAAGTCATCTAAGCCACACACCAGACACATGTGTAATTTCTTCAGCCCTGCAGTATGCTTCAAAAAAATAGCACTTTCTTCAACTAAATAAAAATAAATATCTATATAAATGAAATATTTGCTGTTTTGGAAAAGGCTAATCGGGTAAAGGGGGCATTTAGTAAATTGTTCAATAGTAAATTTTTGCCAATTAGAACTAAATTGCTTTTGTATAAGGTAAGCATTAGGCCAATTCTCCTCTCTGCATTTCCAATTTGGTTTACCATCTCACGGACTGTTATGAAGAGAATGGAGCGGAAATGCATGGAGAAGAATTTTAAAGCTCTAAATAAAAGAATTTCTAATGTGTTTATTTATGAGAAGGCCAAAATTTGTGCCTTGTCTCATTACGCTTTCGGGCTGATGAGCAGTTTTGTTAGAAGATTGTCTTGTTTTGAAGGCAATGTTATTCAGAATGTTTTATCTAACGAGCGAGATTTTGGTTGGTCTAATACGCAATATATTTCTTGTATTGGAATTTTACGAGAAGAGGACAATGGTTTTGCTGGTCAAAACTTTTACTTACACTGTACTCCCGGCATTCACAGGGGATAGTTTTAGTTTTTTGTTTATTTAATTTTTTTTGTCTCTTTTGTTTTTATTATAATTTTCAGTTTATAAATCTAGTTTAAGTTAGTGTTGTAGGTTTAGGTTTAAGTTTTTTTTTTTCTTCTAGCTTTAAGTGTATTTTCTGTAAACATGGCGTTACAAGTACTGTCAAGTGCCGGGAGCAAGCATTGTAATCTACACTAATGTTAAAATTGCAAAATTTTTGTTTTAATCTTTTAATTTTAATACCGAATGCATATTTATACCGAATGTTATTAAAACAATACATAATAGTTTTAAGTGTTCACTGAATTTATGTTGATTTTTCACGTTTTATGAAAAAAAATATTAAGTCTCAATAAAACTTAACTAACTAACTAACAATATCATTTAATTATATTTGCTGTCGACCGAAATCAGCTTTTACTTTTACTCAGCGTTGTCAACTTTGAAATTTCAAAACGCACCAAAATGGGAGACAAAACGCGTTATTTCGAAAAAAACGCACCAAAAACTTTTTTTTTTTTTTGTTAATTTTATTTGTTCACAAAGTTGCTAAAAAATTACCAAATACGGTTATTTTTAATAAAAGCTTAGAATTCGCCCTTTTACTTAATGTGCTGTTTACAGAACACACATTGAACGACACGTTTAAACATTTTTATGAAAATCATTAAAAAAATGAGTGGTTTTCATACAAATTTTCTAAGGCAAGTTGCTCGACCGTGCACTACAGACCCCACGTAAATATTTGTATAAAAATTATATTTTTATATTAAAAACACGCAAAAAACAATTATGTTTTTGTTTTATGGCCAACTTTTTATTGTTCAGGGGCCAAATCACCAAATTATCGAAATTTTTCATTTTGGTATCATGGCATACGATATCGAATAAATTGTATTGCAATAATATAAAAAAGTTAAAGGATTTATTATTTGTATTCCTATTACATTTTGTTTAATTTACGATCCAATATGCATCGTTTGCCATAATTTAGATGTATCGTAATGTTATTCGATACGATAGTTAATTCGATATCGTATGCGGTGATTAGACCCCAGATAACTTAAAGTTAACAAGACAAGTACTGTGATATTAGTTTTAGGTTAAACTGCGATATTTTCTTTTGACTATTTTTTAAATTATAAAATAAATGCTTCATGATGTCCATTTTCATTTATTATAGTTATAATTGTTGAGTGATGTAAAGAAAACTAAAACATTGACAACAAAAATTCTCCTGAGGAAGTCGGAAAAAAAGCCGACGAAACGTTGAGATAATAAATTTGCCCAAAAAAATTTTGAAAGCCATCATTATCCAATTTAAAAGCAAGCATATCTGAAAAACAGCATATCTGAAAGGCAGCAAATTTTAAAAATTAAATATTCGTTTTTCTTTAGATCACATACATAACCTAAACAGCAAGACTGTTTTACTTTGTGTATATGATTTGGTGCATTTTATTCATCATTGCTCCGTGTACTCTTACGAGTGTTTTGCTCTATAAGATTTACAAATAAATTTTACGCACTTGATGAAATGGTATTGATTATATTACTGATATATAGTACAAAATAAATATATAGTACAAAAAATATTTTCTTATACTGGAACAAAAAGTTGTGTTGAATTCGGTTTGGTGCCAGCGAAAATTAAACAACGCACCGAAATTTGGAAAAAAGCGCTCCGCGCACCGGCAAAGGAATTTTTCGCACAAAAAATTTTAAAGAGCACCAAAGACCGTGCGAAACGCACAGAGTTGGCAACTTTGCTTTTACTGGCTATTATCGAGGACACAAAAACGAGGCTGCTTGAAATTATATTGCAGAGTAAAGGCAGAATTAGTTTGTACGTTCTTTTCCGTTCTGACTCAGCTGTTTTGTTTCTGTTCAATATAAATTATATCGCTCCTTTATTGCAACATAGTCATATCTCAAAAAATTAGCTTTTCGAGTTAACAATGCAGAATTGTTAACAGTTTATATTGGACCAACAATTTATTCAAATTACTCTTAAACTGTTTCCTTTAGGAGATATTTTCTAAAAAGAATTTCTAAGACTTGTATGGAAACTAAATATTTGAAATGCGTGTTTCTTGAAACGAGCTTTTTTTAGTTATGACTATGTTGCAATAAAGGAGCGATATGTGCATGGTTTGTTTTTACTTTTTCGTTCTGTTCTGTTGCGGACTAATGTGTTGAAAATAGAATTCAGTGTTAAGTGACCTCCAGATATGTGTATGTTTTACTCTTTTCAGGTATGGAAACATAAATTTTTTATTCGAATGTATATAATTTTTTTTATTTTTTTGTAGAAAGCTAAAAAAAATTGGTTTCAATTAAAGATTTTCAAAAGTTAATACATTTTAATTATTTAAGCAACTATGGATGATGAAAGGAATATTATTTTAGCGAGGAATAAATTATATTTTGTATAAGAAATGTCATAAACTCTGCATATTGTGAGAAAGAAGTGGGTAGTTTGATTACTATTTCTAAATTATTAATTTGTTCCTTTTTTTGTTTTTTCATACAATGTACATAAAACATATTTTATTGTTCGTTCCAATGTTTTTCTTTTATTCATCCCTACTGTAAAAAAAGCAGAATATTTTCACGGAAAAAGTATTTAAAAATATTTGCTACAGAACTGAACGTCACAGAACGGCAACAGAAAGTAAAAACTAATGAGGCCTGAGCACAGTAGACATTTCATTTGTGTCTTCGTATGCAGTGTCTTTAAAAGAATTTATTGAAATATACGAAAATTTGCCAGAATTATAATGGCTCTATTCACAATCTTGTGCATTTGTTTTTTTTTCTCATTCAATTATTTATTGAATCTTCACAAAGTGAACTAACAATAAGTATTCAAATCTTAATACTAAATACATAAAATTAATTAAGTCTAGCCAATGCTAGACAAAAATGTTTTATTTTGCGCGGTCAATATCGGTAAAATCGCCTATTTAACGTTCTGATGGTAGCAAGGGTGTCCCTCCTTCTCAACCGAGAGTGGCCTTCAAAATTAAGTATATTGCGTGCAAGACAATTTGGATGAAGTTCCAATTTACTGATATACCTTGTTGCGTACTTTGAAAATTCGTCTTTTACCAGAGGAACACAGAGATCCTTCTGAATTCGGGAGTTTTTTACGTACCATGGAGCTGCGGTAATTGTTCGAAGAATTTTGTTTTGTCGCCTTTGAATTTTTTCAACGTTTGAAGCGGAGGCGGTGCCCCATAGTTGAATTCCATAGCACCATATAGGCTTTAGAATAGCGTTGTATAATGTCGAGTTTCTGCCCATAAGCCAATTCAATTGAGCTGCTTTTAACTTTAACTGAATAACTTTCGCGTCTATGTGAGACTTCCACGTTAGCCTACGGTTGAGATGAATACCAAGGTACTTGACTTCATTTTGCTGCGGAATAGGTGAATTGTTGATTTGGATGGGTGAACATGTTTGTTTACGCAGCGTGAACGTAACGTGAGTACACTTTTGTTCATTAACTTTAATTTTCCAACGTTTTAACCATATCTCTAATATTGATATATACTCCTGCAAATTTCGCGAAGCTACTTGATGGTTTTCATGTACGCTGCAGAATGCTGTGTCACCTTTCTTTTGAAAGGTGTAAAGAAATGTTAGAGACGTGTATAAATGAAACAGCTTATTTTTTGTGTTTTGACAGGTATTATTAGAGCATTTTTCTTTTTAAATTCTCAGCAATTTATTTAGATTGTTGGGATATAAAGTTAAATGTTTGAGAATATCTTTCAAAAATTTCCAAAGTCTACTGATGATTAGGATAGTTCCTATGAAATGTCGACAGATAGATAGCTGGGAAACAAGCTTGTTACAATAAATTCATATATTTGTGAAGAATATGACAATCCGTCAATTTGGTCTGAAGGTGATGTTGGTAAGTAAGCGCCAGAAAGATCTTAATAATTTTTATATTCATTGAAATAAACTCCTACTAAACTTGGGTATTCGTATATTTATATGTCTACATTTTAACTATTACTTTTTACATAAAAATCCAATTCAGTAAAGCATTTATGGACTTATTACGCTACTATTTTTATGTCACTTACAAAAAGAACATATTGTTCTTTTAGAAAGTGGCATAAGTCCATGTGGGGTTAAGAAAATCGTTTATTTTTTCAAGTAATTTTAGTAATTATTATTTCACAACAAAATTTAAAAGGTTTATAGTGTAAATAACATCACACGAACTGATTAAAGTTGGCCAATATTTTTAAATTGATTCAAACGCAAACCCTTAAATATCTCAATATGTATATGAACAAATCATCAAACGAGTTCAAAATTAATTCAGGGGTACCGCAAGGCTTCGTTCTTTCTCCTACCTTGTTTCTTATTTTCCTCAACGACCTTCTCTATCAAACTTCCAACCCTATCCACTCTTTCGCAGATGACAGCAGCATTTGCCATTTGTACTTTTTTAGCTATAGGCCCAGCCTATCAGATATCGCTGCCAAGAGGCTAAATATGAATGATTCACTGAATAGTGACCTTCTATTAATCTCCGAATGGGGTCGTAAAAACAGAGTCGCCTTCAACGCTCGTAAGACCCAATGTTGCTTATTAACACACAAGCAAACGACCGCAAATGCTGCTTCATCTGTACTCATGGATGGTATAAATATTGAGGAATCGGATGCTCTCGATGTTCTTGGAATGAAAATACAGCGTGATGTTCGTTGGAATGATCACATTTTTCATATCTGTAAAGAAGCATTCAAGTACCTCGGTTTTTTGAAACGGTGTAAGATGTAACGAGTGATTTTTTTGCTATTATCTTTTTGACAACACTAGTTTTGACAGCTCGCGCACGTTTTGTATCTTGTGTCACTGTCAAACATCTTCAGTTTGGTCTATAATTTAATCATGAATCGTCTTACAAACGAACAACGCTTGCAAATTATTGAATTTTATTACCAAAATGCGTGCTCTGTTAAGAAAGTTTTTTATCGAAGAATTGTGTTCAGGGACGAGGCTCATTTCTGGTTGAATGAATACGTGAACAAGCAAAACTGCCATATTTGGAGTGAAGAGCAGCCAGAAGCATTGCAAGAGCTACCAATGCATCCACAAAAAACAACCGTTTGGTGCGGATTATGGGCTGGCGGCATCATTGGGCCGTATTTCTTCAAAGATGATGCGACTCACAACGTTACTGTGAATGGTGAGCGCTACCGTGCGATGATAACAAAACTTTTTTTTGCCCAAAATGGAAGAGCTTGACTTGCATGACATGTGGTTTCAACAAGACGGTGCCACATGCCACACAGCACGCGAAACAATGGACCAATTGAGAGGCGAGTTCGGTGAACAGTTTATTTCACGCTTGGGACCAGTCAATTGGCCGCCCAGATCGTGCGATTTAACGCCTCTAGACTATTTTTTGTGGGGCTATGTTAAGGCTAATGTCTATAGCGACAAGCCCGCTTCGATTGACGCACTGGAAGCCAACATTGCCAACATTATTCGCGAGATACCGGCCGAAATGTTGGAAAGAGTATGCCAAAATTGGACTAAGCGGATGGACCATTTGAGGCGCAGTCGCGGCCAACATTTGCATGAAATAATCTTCAAACATTAATTTATATCGACCCAACTATCGATCCAAATAAATATTTCATGCATTTTTCTGAAATTTATGTGTTTTTTTTTTAATTTCCGATAGTTCTTATAAAATCACCCATTACTTCACTCCATCCGACCTCCTTGCTATTTATACCACCTATATCCGACCGAAAATGGAATACAACTCTCAAGTTTGGGCCGGTGCCCAAAAGTCTATTTTGGGGTTGATCGACCGTGTGCAGTAGAGGGCGAAGAAGCTTATCGGTGAAAGTAGGGTATCCAACTCTATTGACTCACTGGAGCATCGACGCAGTGTAGGGTGCGTTACTCTGTTCTATCGTTACTACAATGTAGCACGCGTTCTTCGTCCAGAGCTCATCCTTTTGAGGTCGATTGCCCAAGAAATCATACTACGCATTACAGAGAGAATTCGTTTTTCAGCCGTACGCTTCGTCTATGGAATAAGTTGCCTGCAGACGTGTTTCCTGTCTGTTGTAACGTTGGAAAATTCAAGTCAAATGTTCACAAACACTACTCCCTCTTTCCCCCTCCTCATAAACTATTTTCCTAGTTCTGGTACAATGCGCTGCATATGTAGGGGTCATTCCCTGAGTACTGGTCCAAGCTAAAAAAAAAAAATGGACTTATACCACTTTCAAAAAAAAAACCAGTTCAAATATTTTCTTTAATACAAAATAAAAAATAATACCAATTAACTTCTGGAAATAAAAATTCGTTAAATTATTATTAAAAATAATAATTTTAATCTCTAAAAAATCAATTTATTAATTTTTTAACAAAATTATGTTTCGATACAATTTGTTTACAATGAAATCAAGAAAAATTACACAATTTTCTTAAACATAAAATAAGAGAATTTTTCTGTGTTTTTTACGAACAAAAAAAAACCTGTTTAATAGAAATTTATAAAAAAAGATATTTTGATATAAAAATGTTATTTTTTGTTTTTATTATTATTATAATTAATTTAAAGCAACGTTAAAATTATATGAAAAAGATTTTTATTAGAAAAACGAGCATTGCAATCTTTGGATAAAAGCTGTTAAAATAAAATATTGCCACATTTAAATAATAAAAATAAAAAGAATTGGAAAATAATTAGAAAGAAGTATATTTAGAAAAAGAATTAAAGAAGATAATCTTTTTTAAATTACAATAATTAACTGTCAGTCTTAGTTAATGATTTTTTTTTTTAATGACAAAACTGATAGTAAAAGCAACGAAATTCTTTTGAAAAAAAAAAGATTTAAATTAAAATGTTTAATTTTATATTTAATACTTAAATAGTGTAAAATAATTAATAAAAGTGTAAAAAAGCGATAGATGAATTTTTTAGGAGGAGGAAGAAGATAAATGAAATGACAGAGAAATGCCTGCTAAGAAGTGCTTCAGGAAGCTGTTTCAGCTGGAAGGGAAACAAGTGTAATGAGAGTTGAAGGTGCAGCTAATGACAACTAAAATTTTATTTTATTAGTTAATTTATTAAATATCAATCAATGTGTTTCAATTAATTTTATGAAAGAGTTATGTGCATGATAGTGCTGGCGATGAAGTTTTATAATCTTAAATTAAAAAAGTATTTTTTTTTTAATATTCTCATATTATTTTCTTAGCTTTAGTTTTTCTTCTTTTAGCTAAGTTTTTGTTTTCCTTTTTTTTAATTAAACTTGAGAGCATAATTGGAACATTTCCGTTTCTAGTTTCTTTTTTTTTATATATTTTTTTTCTTTAAAATTAAATGAGTTAAGCTAAAAATTCGTTTTTAACGTGAGTTTCTAGTGTTCGACTGTTCGACTAATGGAGGAGAATGGGGGTGTGTGGTTGGTTATTCAAATATTTTAAATACATGCGGCTGAGTGTTTCATGGAGACAGAAACTTAAACTAAACTTGATGTTAAAGAAAGCATTTGAGAGCATTTAAAAGTGAGCGTATCTCCTGTTCATAACCCAATGCTGTCTCAACTGCCACCTGACGCTCTCGCTGCAAACGTGTCTCCATGTTACACACCTCGACATTTCTCTGACATAACGATTAAATACAATCGCCCTCTACCTCCTCTTGATGCACCTCGGGATCGAACTCATCGTCGGCCGTGGCTTCTTGATATTGCTGGTATTCAGAGACCAAATCGTTCATGTTGCTCTCGGCCTCGGTGAATTCCATTTCATCCATACCCTCGCCAGTATACCAATGTAAGAAAGCCTTACGCCTGAACATGGCAGAGAATTGTTCCGAAATACGTTTGAATAGCTCCTGGATGGCGGTAGTGTTGCCTATGAAAGTTGAGGACATTTTTAGGCCTTTGGGTGGTATGTCGCACACAGCGGTCTTGACATTGTTGGGTATCCATTCCACAAAATAGGAACTGTTCTTGTTTTGCACTGCCAGCATTTGTTCATCGACTTCTTTCATGGACATGCGGCCACGGAATACCGCTGCCACGGTCAAGTAACGGCCATGACGTGGATCGCAGGCCGCCATCATATTTTTGGCATCAAACATTTGCTGTGTCAATTCGGGTACGGTTAAAGCGCGATATTGTTGGGAGCCGCGTGATGTCAGGGGGGCAAAGCCCGGCATAAAGAAGTGCAAACGGGGGAAGGGCACCATATTAACAGCCAATTTTCGCAAATCGGCGTTAAGCTGACCGGGGAAGCGCAAGCAAGTAGTAACACCCGACATAGTCAAAGACACCAAATGGTTCAAGTCGCCGTAGCTGGGATTGGAAACCTTTAAAGTGCGGAAGCATATATCATATAAGGCTTCATTATCAATACAATACGTTTCGTCCGTGTTCTCTACCAACTGATGTATTGACAAGGTGGCATTGTAAGGCTCCACCACAGTATCCGAGACCTTGGGTGAGGGCACCACCGAATAGGTATTCATTATACGATCGGGGTATTCCTCACGTATTTTGGATATCAACAATGTACCCATACCGGAGCCAGTACCGCCACCCAAAGAATGCGTCAATTGGAAACCCTGAAATTAAAATAATGTTTAAAAAGAATTGTTTGTTTTTTTCTTTATCAAATTTTTGCCAACATACTTGCAAACAATCGCAATTTTCACACTCCTTGCGCACCACATCCAAAACATTGTCCACCAACTCGGCACCTTCGGTATAATGACCCTTGGCCCAGTTATTACCAGCCCCTGATTGACCAAACACAAAATTGTCAGGCCGGAATAGTTGGCCGTAGGGACCAGAACGTACAGCCTCCATAGTACCGGGCTCCAAGTCCAACAGAATGGCACGTGGCACATATTTGCCACCAGAGGAACGGGTAACTGCTAAAAAGGTGCAAAGCAAAATAATAAAATTACTCAATATGATTTCTGGTTCGATACTAGTGTTTGCATTTTTCTCATCTAAAAAGGCGTTATGAAAGCAAAATACATTTTTAGGCTTTTGGGTGGGAGTACATCGCCCACAGCGGCTAAATAAAAAGATTATTAAACGGAGTTTCACCTTCTATAAATTATAAAAAAAATTCACTAGAAAAATTGGTAAATTCCAGCAAAACGTTGGAAATATTTAATCACAAAGAACCTCCAGAGCTTTTCAAACATACTTATATTAATTTCACTTGTATGTTAGTAACTCTCACAGCCCCTGCTACTCGTGTATACAGTGTGTACTTTGGAGCAATTTACTCGTTATATTCCTCTATAGAAAGAGTATTGCCGCTTTAGTTCGAGTTGTCGTAATGCTTTCGCGAAAGTGCGGAGATTTTCGCGATTCTTGTAGCCGATTTTGGGAATTCCGAAAGAAGTCGTTAGGGGTTTTTTTTTATTCGGTAAGCATTTTAGCCCATGTACCGGTGTCTCACAGACTATTTTAGGGTTACACGATCGAGTGCAGGAGAGAGCGAAAAAGCTTATCGTTGACTGTAGGGTATCCAACTCTATTGACTCACTCGAGCATCGCCGCAGTGTGGGGGGTGTTACTCTGTTTTATCGATACTACCATGGATTTTGCTCCGACGAGATAAGGAAACTTAGTCCCGAAACCCACACATTTCTACGTAACACACCTACATCGTCTAGATATCATCCATTTGTGGTCGTTTGCACAGTACATCGCACAACGCATTACAGAGAGAATTCGTTCTTCAACCGTACGGTTCGTTTGTGGAACAAAACAAGTTGCCTGCAGACGTGTTTCCCGTCACATATAACGCGGGAAAGTTCACATCAAACATCTACAAACACTACTCCCTCTTTCCTCCTCCACATACTCTATTTTCCTAGTTCTGATACAATGCACTGCATATGTAGGGGTCATCTCCTGAGTACTGATCCAAGACAAAAAAAAAAATTACCTGCAAGCAGAACCTCCCAGCTTTGTTGATCCCAGTTCTAGAAATTAACCCTTAGTGAGGGCTTCGGAAGCCCCAGATAACATAGGTCTCATGTATGCAATTTTCTAAACGGTCAATGGAAGACGAGAATAAATGAATTGGTAGACCGAAGTCCATTAATAGTATCAGCCCTTAGCCTAACTCAACCGTCTGACCATCACTTCTGGTTCCTTACGTTACAGCTATCTGTTGCACGACAACAGCACCTTGAGGTTTATTATCCCCCAATAGTTATCAGGCAAACTAATTCACCTTCTTGCACTTTAGGTTTAAACCACAGCCAAAACATTACAGCCAAGGTAGGCACCTCAACTACGAGTATGAGCAGCGTCAAGATGGTCTGCAAGCAGAAAAGATGGAGGTCCAAACATAGCATAAGTCTTGCGGCCTCCTAAAGTTTTATTTGCTACAATAAATGAACGAACTCCTACCGCTCTATGTTGCAGAAAGTAGAGCCCCTTGGATTGGTGCACGCCAAGTCATAACCTGTTCCCCGGGGGGATTTTCTGAGATTTCCTTTTTTACTTATTTGCAGCGATATTTGTAGTGGGGGGCAAGAAATTATAAATAGCTTGCTATCTATATGTCGACATTTCATAGGAACTACAATTTATTTATAATTTTTTGATTGGTATCAATGTTAGAAGCTAATATAGTGAATAAAACTCAATTGTTTGTAGTGGAAGATGAAGTAAAGTGGTGATTATAGCGGGTTATAATCTAAGAAACTATTATTTCAAGAAGGTCCACAAGGTCTATTACAGACCAAAAACTGTAAAATAACTTTTCAGTTTGTGCAATTCCTTTAAAATCGCCTGTCTACCTGCCTGCTTACCAACCTTCCTACTTAATAACTCCCTTTTAACTTTCCACTGCCATTAATTTTATTATTTCACTTTTGTCTCAACTTTGCCAATTATGGCCAAACATTATTAAATTTGCTAAGAATTTTATTATTTATGCTGCCAAAAATATATTAATTTATTTAACTTTTTATGTCAATAACGTAAAGACGGATTTTTAATTGTTGTTTGGAATTTTTTCATGAATTTCACATCATATCAATTTCAATAAATCATACCTACCGGCCATCAACACTCTGGGCTGAAGCAGACAGCAGCAGCACCAGCAGTTAGACACAAACGAAAATAATGTTTGCTTTAAATGCACGGCACGCGCGCATGCGTTTAACAGCGAATGACCAAAATGGAAGGAAATACAAAGTGAAATAAAGAAGTTAAAGAATAAACAACTTTTGAATATGACGTGAATGCCTTCGGGCCATAAAAGGTATAACTGCACAATAAATACACTACAATAACAAAAAACATTGCTAAAATATACTTTAGTAAATAAATATGTGTGAGGAGCAGGGGTGGGGAGACGAAGCTAATAAATGTTAATAATGCGGTTAATTGCAAGTACTTGGTTGGATGGGAAAGTGTGGGAAACTTGATGCCGAATTCTTTCAACGCTGGAAGGATTTCTTTTAACCTACAAACACTTTCAAATGAAAGATGGGGGTATTTTTAAAAAATTTCCACTGCGAACATGATAATTATTCTACACGAAAGTTTAAAAATCGAACTAAATCTCAGTATCTACTCGTAAGCAATCATCAGTTTTGTGTGCTTTTGTTTCCTTTAGGCAAATAAAGGGTGGTTAAATTTCAAGGGCCGATGATGATTTTGAATAAAACACAAACTATTTAGGAAATTATTGTAATTTTATTTTATTATGATATATTGGTATTACTCAATTATGTATTTATTATATTTATTTTAAACATTAAAAATGGCAACCTCGTCTCAATGTTTGACATTTGTATCATGTTTGTCATCTGCATCGACAGAAATCGTCACACAAAATCCAAAAAACTAAAAAAAACATATATCATATCACGTAAATAGCAAAAATTTATGACATCCATGGTTGCAAAAATATGCAAATTGTGTTCTGAAAACAGGCTATTAGTCCATCAACACCAAATCGCGCCAACTGAAATCCCTCTTTAAAATGAGATTTCTGATATCATTGATTTTTTTGTGATAAACCTACTCAAATTCGTATTTTTTAACAATGAAATCCCCGGATAGAAATCGAAAAGTGTATAAGTGCTGGTGACGTAACACGTGACTAGTTTTAAAAAGCTTTAGGAAGAACAGACGTGAATCGAGAGGTTTTAAATAACAGCTTATTCAGCTGTCGCATTTGACCAAGTTATTTTCGGAAGAAAGTTTTACATAATTTATGTGGGAATGGGTTCCCTATAATACAACCCTGTAGCGGACACCCTGAAAACCATACAATAGAGAAGACGAAAAAGAATAGAAAGACACATGTAAAAAGAAACTTCGAGAAACCGAATAAGTTCAGTTGCAGTAGTGGTGTGTTAAAGAGAACATTAGTTAATGTATGCGAATTTTTTAATAAAAGTTTATTTGAAAATCCAAGAGAGTTTTTTTTTATTTTGCGAGCTACCTACCGCTGGACAACCACATTTATATCGGGTGGTTAAATTTCAAGGGCCGATGTTGAATGTGAACCACACCTAAACGTCAAGTTTTTTTCCGAATTTTATTTAACATTTCCCTATTTCAGACTTAGTCAATTTGAACCATGGAGAGATACACAATCCAACAACGTGTTAAAGTTATCCAGACTTATTATAAAAATGGGCGTTCAAATCAAAATGCATATCGTGAAAATCATCTTCAGTGATGAGGCACATTTTCACCTCAGTGGATTCGTTAATAAACAGAATTACCGCATTTGGGCGAATGAGAATCCAAGAGTGACTGTCAAAAAACCAATGCACCCACAAAGAGTTTATGTGCTGGCGGCATCATCGGGTCGTATTTTTTCCAAAATGAGGCCGGTCAGGCAGTTGCTGTGAATGGCGTTCGCTATCGTGAGATGATAACGAACTTTTTATGGCCCGAATTGGAAGATATGGATGCAGACGATATGTGGTTTCAGCAGGACGGTGCCACTTGCCACACTGCTAGCGAAACAATTGCTCTTTTGCGCAACAAATTCAATGGCCGTGTTATCTCACGTAATGGCAATGTCAATTGGCCGCCAAGATCATGTGATTTGACACCGTTGGACTTTTTTCTTTGGGGTTATTTGAAAGAAAAGGTGTACGTCGATAGGCCAGCAACAATTCAACAGCTAAAGGATGAGATAATTCGGCACATTAACGGCATAGAACCTTCATTATGCCTCAGGGTCATCGAAAATTTGGACCATCGGATGGAGGTGTGCCGCCGTGGTCGCGGCGCCCATTTGGCCTATATTTTGTTCCATACATAATTGAGTAATACCAGTATATCATAATAAAATAAAATTACAATAATTTCCTAAATAGTTTGTGTTTTATTCAAAATCAACATCGGCCTTTGAAATTTAACCACCCTTTATAAGAGTAATTTCGATTTCGTCCCGAATAAAAAAAGTTCTTCAAACAGTTTCCTTGCAATATTTTTCTGTTCAGCTCCAGATATGGAACATTTTATAACAGCCACTTCTAACGTCTGCAGTTATTCAAGTATTTCCATATTCTCTTCAACAATTTTTAACAACAGATTACACTGTTAATACAGTGAATGAAAAGAAAAACTTAATTTTATGTTGCAAATGATTATTGATTGTTCTTGTCTTGTTTGTTGGCACCTGCTGTGGACTGTGGCGCGAATGCACCCACAAACTGTCAGCTTTCCAAATCAAGAAGAGGTGCATTTTTTTTTTTTTTCTTTTTTAAAGAAGTCTTTGCAATTGCATACTGTCCGCTACTCGTACAAGTATGATGGGACTTTTGAAAACGTTTTAGGAAATTTTATTTCTTGAACAACAACTGACAGCGACCAGGCTTCGTGAAGAGGCTTCTTAAGCAGACAACCAGCCAGCCAGCTAGCACAAGCATACTTAAAAAAAAAATGCTAGTAATGAGAGGAAAAAACTATGTTTTAATATAAATTTAAATGGGCGTGTAATCAAGAAATAAAAATAAACAAATTGCAGACTAAAAATGTGATTCATCATCGTAATACTGAAAAATACGTTTTTGCAAATAGAATTAAATAAGAATTATATATAAATTGCAAATTGCAAGCGTGCTGGAATGTTGTGGATGATGATTTTAAGTGGTTTTCTTTTATTTCTCTGCCTAACCAGCAACACTGGGGTGGCGGTCATCATGAATAAAAAGTGGTTTACAGTGATTATTTTGGAAGAAAAAATAACAACTCTCTGTATAATTATTCATACAAATTTGCTCGCATTTGTGTTTAGAAATAATAACAATAATTAGTCTGCAGTAATTTACGAATAATTACGTTAATGGAAAATGTATTTAAGCAGATTGCGTTTAAATGCGTTACTAGCGCATCTTGTTTAATTACGTTACCAACGCACTTAAAAAGATAACATATGACAGTTTTATAAACACATACGAGTATATGCGAATCTAACTGAAAATTTTCAATACTTTGATAAACTGCCGAAATTAACTCAAGATTTAAAAGAATAAAGAAAAGTTGCCTATTAAAGGTTAGTCAAAATGGAGCGTTATTGTTGTTATAATAAAGTCACCCAACGTTATTTATTTAGATCAATAATATTTCAACAGAATATGGACATTGATTTACATCAGCACGTGTCTTGTCGGCCTAATCTGATGGTGGATCAACTCTAGAGGGGGAATTATTCATGATTCATCAGCGCCCCCAAGTTGATTTTTTTTATCTTGGACCAGTACTCAGGGGATGACCCCTACATAAGCAGCGCATTGTACCAGAACTAGGAAAATAGTTTATAAGGAGGGGGAAAGAGGTAGTAGTGTTTGTGAACATTTGACTTGAACTTTCCAACGCTATAACAGACAGGAAACACGTCAGCAGGCAACTTGTTCGACAGACGAAGGGTACGGCTGAAAAACGAATTCTCTCTGTAATGCGTAGTGCGATTCCCCGGGCAATCGACCACAAATGGATGAGCTCTGGACGATGAACGCGTGCTACGTAAAAATGTGCGAGTTTCGGGAACAAGATCCCTGATCTCGTTAGAGATAGAACAGAGTAACGCACCCTACACTGCGTCGATGCTCCAGTGAGTCAATAGAGTTGGATACCCTACTGTCACCGATGAGCTTCTTCGCCCTCTCCTGCACACGTTCGAGTAATCCCAAAATAGACTTTGAGGCACTGGCCCAAACATGAGAGTTGTATTCCATTTTCGGTAGGATGTAGGTGGTATAAATACGAGTAGTAAGGAGGTCGGATGGAGTGAAGTACATCTTACACCGTTTCAAAAAACGGAGGCACTTGAATGCTTCTTTAGAGACATGAAAAATGTGATCATTCCAACGAACATCACGCTGTATTTTCATTTCAAGAACATCGAGAGCATCCGATTCCTCAATATTTATACCATCCATGTGTACAGATGAAGCAGCATTTGCGGTCGTATGTTTGTGTGTTAATAAACAACACTGGGTCTTACGAGCGTTAAAAGCGACTCTGCTTTTACGACCCCATTCGGAGATTAATAGAAGATCACTATTCAGGGAGTCATTCATATTTTGCCTCTTGGCAACGATCTCAGATAGGCTGGGCCTATTATTGAAAGAGTACGAATGCCAAATGCGGCTGTCATCTGCGAAAGAGCTTGCAAGACTTACCCAGTTTGCAACTTTTTGTCATAAGTTTGTAGCCGTATATGCAGTTCGGGCCTACTATTCCCTTTTCCAGAGAGTCAGTGGAAGAAGAAGGCTTAATGAGTGGTGGGCCGAAGTCCCATTTATTTGTATTAGCTCTTAACTAACTCACCCGTATAATCATCACTTTCGGTTGTTTGCAATACAGCACAATAAGACAATAGCACCTAGGGAGTTAATACACCCCGAAAACAGGTATTGCACCACAGTTATCAGGGAAACTATTTCCTTTTCCTGTGCGTTGAGGTTTAAACCACAACCAGAACGTTTCAACCAAGGTAAGCACCTTAACTATGATCAGCGTCGAGATGGTCTTGAAACAGAACCTCCCGTGGACTTTACTGATCCCCGTTCTGCAAATTAAACCTTGGTAAGGCTTTCGGGAGTCTAACTCAACATAAAGCAAGCGTCTTCCTAGAGTTTTATTTGCTACAACAAACAAGGGACTCCTTCCCCTCTATGTTCCAAAAAGTGCCCTGGTATGGTGTACAACAAGGCAATACTTACTCCTCGGGGTACAATATTTTAATATTACAAACGAATGCTTTTATTTCAAGCAAAATTCATTTTCACTTTATCGCTTTGCTACTCGCCAAAATGGGGTTCTGAAAACACCAATAGCCGCACATGATTTAAAAAAAAAATCTATCCACTTTTTGGTGCTGATTTTAAAATGAAGTTGTATTTGGGCGATACTTTTACAACAATGAGGTCCAACAGTTAATGTTAGTGGTGCTCGATATCGTGACATGACAGCATAGTTCCTATTGCTGAAACTCGACGATATTATCGTTTCGATAATTAGAATAAGCCGCTTATTACCGAGTTATTTGATACCACAGGGGTTTGCCAGCAAAGCCACAGCCAGCAGTGTATTAAAAGAGGAGACTCAACGCTTGCATCAATAAACTTCAACCATATTTATGGAAAATGGTCAACGAAAGTCTTGACAAACGAGTTCATATGGGCATGCTAAGCCGTCGAGGCCAGCCATATACCCGATGTGCTATTCCAGATCTTAAACAGAATATTCAAAAGGAATACGATACAATTATCAGCAGAAATACTGTGGAGCGGGCACAAATGTGTATCAACACAGGTGGCTTGGTTAATATCATATTGTTAAGAATTTTTTATCACTTGTAACCCAGTGTGCAGCTGTTGAGCTGCTTGTTATAAATATACAACACATTCATACAAACAAGTTAAAAATAGAAACATAATACACAAACAAACAAACATACATGATTTAAAGTACGTAAAATTCCAAGTAAATCGACTACAAATATTGTTGTTGTTTTTCTTGTATTCTTGGTATTTCGGTTTATTATTGTTTGTTGTTGTGATGTGCTTATTGTTCGCAAGCATGAATGACTAGAAAAATCATGTCGTTTGTAGAAACTGATAAAGACGTATGTATATATAGCATAAAATATTTAAGTTATTTGAAGAAAATTTAAAATCTTGGACACATTTTGAGAAAATTTACTTTCTCAAAATTCAATTTTGAAAATCTATACTAATTTTGGATATAACCATTGTCATTGCTTTTAGTCATATAGGTCTATTTTAGAGCACCTTCTCGATTTTGGCAATTTTTTTGACTTTCAAAATTTGTCCCTATAGTAAAAATTGCTTTTTTCAAAATAGAATTTCTCAAAATCTATACTGATTTTGGATATAAGCTATACCGTTTTGAAAAAGCCATTGTCATGGCTTTCAGCCATAAAGGTCCATTTAAGAGCACCTTCTCGATTGTGGCCAATTTTTTTACATTATAAATTTGTTCATATAGTAAAATTCACTTTTTTCAAAATTGAATTTCTCAAAATCTATACCGATTTTGGACGTAAGCTATACCGTTTTGAAATCTCCATTTCTTCATTACTTTCAGCCATATAAGTCCATATGAGAGCATCTTCTCGATTTTTTAGCATTTTTTCTCATTTAAAAAAAAATCGTCATTAACAAAAGTTAGTTTTTTCCCAGAATTGTCCATAAATTATCACTTAGGTCACATTTTTTTATCACGTTAAATTAATTTTCTCAAAATTTGTCTAAGATTTTAAATTTTCCTCAAATAACTTTAATATTTTTTAAAGTTGCAGGTTTTTACAGACGGAGCTGACGAATTTCAGCTGCGTTTTTAACATAGACATGTTAGTAACATTTCCCATTGAAACCTTTGTTATGTTACTAAAATAAAATTTAACTGTTATCAAATATTACAGTCTGTTAAGATAACAGCTGCTGTATAGCAGACTGTTAAAAATAACAGGGTTGTTAAACACGTAGCTGACAACGGAGCTAACTTCACACACATAATTATAACATATGTTGTTTTACCTGAAGCTTCATTGTAATATACACTGACACGTTCTAATTGCAAATCACTATCACCATTGTAGATACCACTGCTGTCAATTCCGTGCTCTTCGGAGATGATTTCCCAAAACTGTAAAGATAAGCAGAAGAAAAAAAATCATTTACGGAAAGGAATTGCAAAAGATATTGCTACATAATAAAATTATACAAAAAAAAAAATCTTCAGTATCAAAATATTTTAATAATATTAATTAATTATATTATTTTATGAATTTGTGTTCATCCTAATTTATTTTTAATAATTTTCTTGTTTTAAATAAATTGCAATTTCCGAGGTGGTTAACAAAACAGTTGAAGATAAAATCAAAAGCAGTTGAGTTTTCTTGCGATTTTTAGGCGTCAAATTTATTTTCTAAAAATTGAAAATCAAGTCTTTCAAGATATTTTTCATTAAATTTTCAAAATTTTAATTTGAAGTTGTAACTCCAACATAAAATCCGTTAAAATAATTTAAATTAAAGTGCAAAAGGAGCTAAAACGTAAGCATTTGCATGGTTTGCAAATAGGCAATACCCAGTGCTGACTGCTACAGTGACTCTCAAGTGAGATCTGGGCAGTTTTAATAGTTCCCACCTTATCTTAGAGTTAATATGCGGCTACAGATTTCTTGATATAAGACATGTAAACTCTTTTTTTATTCTTTTCGAACACGCTGATAAGGGTTGTCCGCAAAAGGGATTTATGTCCTTATCCTCTAGAGTACCTTTTTTGGACTATATCATCAGCCATATCGTTGCCGTTGTTGCAACCATGTCCATGTACCCATTTTAGGGTTAGGTTAGAATAGCACGCCATCTTGTTTAAAGATATCCATCATGCTTGGACTAGACTGGAATCCAGGAAGTTGATGGCAACCTTGCTGTCCGTTACTATCATGATATCCCTACCAAATATCTTGTGAAACGTCAGCCCTCTGGCCGCTTTATTTATAGCAGATATATCAGCTTGAAGAACACTGCATCAGTCTGAAGGATATTTTAGTGTTCGCCATCTTGTTTAAAGATATCCGGCAATTTTTATTACAATCAGGGAGTGTATGGCGGCCTTGCTGTCCGTTATCGAATATCCACTTTATTTATAGCCGATATTTCAGCTTGAAGAACACTACATCCGTTTGATACTCTAAAGGATATTTTAGTGTTAGATTCTTCTATGTAACCCCAGCCAGCGGTTACATTCATCCTTGTAAACATAGAAGGGTCCAGCTTCTAAGGGAGATTTCTCGATTTGGTAGCCGAAGCTCCTTGAGAGGAATGGCTTTGAGTTGCATTAGTCAATTAGATTGGGGACCAGGTACTTTCCAATCTCAAGTATATTGGTGTGTTCCCACACTGGGATGTGGGTCCATACTCCTGTCGTGCTCAACCTGATCGCGGCTCTTAGTGCTACCTGACTGGCTTCTAAGTTACATGACATCCAGCTCATAAGTGCAGTCAGTATTGCCATGGTTCGACTGACTTTTTCAACTTGCAGTCTGTTGGTTGCGGCGTCCAGTGATTTCCACGATACTGATACTCCACAGAAAGTTATCGGTTTTATAACCATTTCATAAAGCCACACAACTCCCTTTGGTTGTATGCCCCATATTGTTGTTTTAAATATGAGAGCTGATCAAAAAATAACCGCTGTTTTCAATTTTTTCAAAAAAGAATATATATATTTATTCATCAAAATCGTGTCCCCTTCAAAGTAATCCCCTCATATATAATACACTTATGCCAGCTCAGATATAATACACTTAAAGCCACACAACTCCCTTTGGTTGTATGCCCCATATTGAGCCCATTGTTGTTATAAATATGAGGGCTGATCAAAAAATAAACCGCTGTTTTAAATTTTTTCAAAAAAATATATATTTATTCATCAAAATCGTGTCCCCTTCAAAGTAATCCCCTCAGATATAATACACTTATGCCAGCGTTTTTCAAATCTTCGCAACACTACTGAAGCGCGCTTTTTGGTAACGCCAACTGCTCCTCTTTCAATTTTTCTTTTCTGTCCAGCGGTGTACTTCAGTTTTGGGAAGAGGAAAAAGTCAGCAGGGGCCAAGTCCGGGGAATACGGTGGTTGAGGCAAGATAACGGTTTGGTTTTTGGCCAAAAACTCACTCACAAGCATTGATGTGTCAGCTGGTGCGTTATCATGGTGCAAAATCCATGATTGCTTTTTTCCACAATTCTGTGTATTTTAAACGAATTGCTTCTCACAAATGGCGCATAACTTCAAGTTAGTACTCTTTATTGACCGTACGATCTTGTTGTAGGAATTTATGATGTACCACACCAAAGCAGCCGAAGAGAACAGTGAGCAAAACCTTCACATTTGATCGAACTTGTCGTGCTTCTTTCGTTCTTGGCTCTTCTGGACGCTTCCATTGGGATGCTTGGGCTTTGGTTTCATTGTCATAGCCATACACTCATGATTCGTCCCCAGTTATGACCATTTTGAGGAAATCTGGCTCGTCGCTTCTGAGCGATGTCCATGCGACGTTGTTTTTGCTCAAAATTTAGTAAATTTAGTAAAAAAAAAACCGAAGAGCACACCAAAACACTTTTTATATGTCAAAAACAAGCTGACAAACCAAAATGGCTGATATTGCCAACATACATATGTAACAGAAATGTGTACCAATATAACAACTGTGAAAATGATTTACATCCGTACCTGCCTTGCGGCCTAACCTGATGGTGGACCAATTCCACGGAGTGAATTTTTCACGATTCACCACCGCCCCCGTGTGGCTTGCTAGGCTCACACAGGTAGCAATTCTTGTCATATGATTGCGGTCATATGAACAACTTCTTGTTGAGGAATTCGGGCTTTCTAATCCCTCATGTATGCAATTTCCCAGCAATCAAAGGAAGACAAGGCTTAATGAGTTGGTAGGCCGAAGCCCATTAAGAGCATCAGCCCTTAAACCAACTCACCCGTCAATCATCACCACTGGTTCCTTACAGTACACGTATCTGTTGTATAGGCAACAGATCCTCGGGAGATTGTTAGCCCTCGAAAAAAGCCATCACCAAACAATTATCAAGGATACTAACACTCCCTTCCTGCGTTTTAGGTTTCAACCACAGCCAGAACGTTTCAGCCAAGGTAGGCACCTCAACCATGATCAGCCCGGGTCAAACCGCAAGCAGAACTTCCCGGGGGCCATGCTGATCCCCGTTCTGCCAATTTATACCCTTGGTAAGGGTTTCGGAAGCCAACACAACATAAGTTATGTGGCTTCCTAGAGTTTTGTTTGCCGCACCAAACGAGGGACCCCTTCCCCTCTTTTCACCAAAAAACAGAGTGCCTAAGTTGGGAATACGCCAAGGCAAAACCTGTTCCCTGGGGGGGGGTACCAATATAACAGAAAAAAATTCTAAAATCGAACTCACGAAATTTAAAAATAACGGTTATTTTTTTATCAGACCTTGTAGATAGATGGCTGTTGTAGCCTTGGTTTCAGTCTCTATATTCTCTTTCCATGATAATTTGCTGTCAAGAATGACGCCTTACTTAAACTTAGTGCGAGCTTTTTCTTTCCGTGCACCCGCCCTAATTTGGAGCTTGCCCAATACTCACGATTATATACATGACGCCGGAAGCCACAAAAAATTGCTATAAATATATTATGAAATACCATAATGTCCCATTTTATCAAATTTCATCTTAAAATAAAACTTTGTACAAATTCTTTAAAAAAAAATGCCATAAACTTTAAAAGTTTTTCTGCTAAAAAAAAAGCATCAAATAATATTTTGGGGATGTTGTAAACTCATTTTCCATTTGTTCGAATGCTAAATATAGCTTGACTTGCATATGAAAACCTGCGGTGTATGTTCATGTCTCTATGTAAATTAATTTAAAAAAAAGAACAAAAAAAAATTGTCACAAATTGGATATTTTATGGCCATACAAGTGTTGGCTGCAGCTGAGTGGATGGACGGATGATTGGATGGACGGCTAAAAGTGCAATTGTCAGCCAATGTACGAATATGCTTTAAATGAATGCAGGCAGATACATACATACATACATATATGGATGAACGCTCCTGGGGATCATAAAGTGTTACACTGTGTGATCTATACGAGTACACATAAAGTTCTGTCGTTTATTTCTTTTTTTTTTGCGCTCATGTTTTAAAAATAACTGAAAAGGAAATTTCATATTTAACTCATGCCAAGTTGAGTCAAAAAGTGAAAACTTGAAGGGATTTTTCTTAAAAAATAATTTAAAAATAATGCAACAAAAAAGTTAAGGGACTTATTTTTAAATACGAGTGCACACTGGGATGGATACAGAAGAATATTTGAATGTCATAAAATAAGTCTCCCTAGTTTTGGTGCAAAGTTTGCCGAATTAAAGATACTCCCCTGATGAAATTTCCTTAAGAATATTTCAATGTGTATGTGAGTATGTGTTTTTTCAAATCTAAAAAAAATAAGTATTTGTTGTCTTATAATCCCTGTAGACTCTGTTTATTTGTCATTTGCCTTAAAAGGTCAAACTATTTGTGTAGTATGTGCGCAAAAATTGTGACTTTTTTGACAAAAGTTAATTTTAATATCGGGTGGTTAAATTTCAAGGGCCGATGTTGAATGTGCACCACACCTAAACGCCAAGTTTTTTTTCGAATTTTATTTGACATTTCTCTATTTCAGACCTACTCAATTTGAACCATGGAGAGATACACAATCCAACAACGTGTTAAAGTTATCCAGACTTATTATGAAAATGGGCGTTCAAATCAAAATGCATATCGTGCACTTCGTGATTTTTTTGGTCAATTTGATCGTCCAAATGTGCGTACAATCGCAAAAATCGTGGAAAAATTCGAACAAACCGGGTCTGTAGAAGATGTGAGAACACCAGTGCATGCTCGTACAGCTCGTACTGCAGAAAATATTGCTGCTGTTCGCGATAGTGTGGCAGAAGAGCCGTCCACCTCAACTCGTCGTCGTGCCCAACAATTGCATCTCTCACGCTCGTCGTTGATGAACATTATGCATAAAGACTTGCATTTACACGCTTACAAGGTGCAATTGGCTCAAGAACTAAAGCCTCTTGACCATTCCAAAAGTCGTGAATGGGCAGAATGGTGGCAAGAAATGGCAACAGTGGATGATCAATTTTCGAAGAAAATCATCTTCAGTGATGAGGCACATTTTCACCTCAGTGGATTCGTCAATAAACAGAATTGCCGCATTTGGGCGAATGAGAATCCAAGAGTGACTGTCGAAAAACCAATGCACCCACAAAGAGTGACTGTTTGGTGCGGTTTATGTGCTGGCGGCATCATCGGGCCGTATTTTTTCCAAAATGAGGCCGGTTAGGCAGTTACTGTGAATGATAACGAACTTTTTATGGCCCGAATTGGAAGATATGGATGTAGACGATATGTGGTTTCAGCAGGACGGTGCCACTTGCCATACAGCTAACGAAACAATTGCTCTTTTGCGCAACAAATTCAATGGCCGTGTTATCTCACGTAATGGCGATGTCAATTGGCCGCCAAGATCATGTGATTTGACACCGTTGGACTTTTTTCTTTGGGGTTATTTGAAAGAAAAGGTGTACGTCGATAAGCCAGCAACAGTTCAACAGCTAAAGGATGAGATAATTCGGGACATTAACGGCATAGAACCTCCATTATGCCTCAGGGTCATCGAAAATTTGGACCATCGGATGGATTGGCCGATATTTTGTTCCATACGTAATTGAGTAATACCAATATATCATAATAAAATAAAATTACGATAATTTTCTAAATAGTTTGTGTTTTATTCAAAATCAACATCGGCCCTTGAAATTTAACCACCCTTTATATGCGAGGGGGTTAAATAGCAAACCACATTAATATAGTTTACATTTAACACCATGAACAAAAACTTTTTTTATTCTTAAAATTTTGTATCCCCTTAAAGCCATTTACTATATCATAAGTCTTTTGCAGAAAACCCGCTTCATTGGCATCACTTTATTCCCAGTGTTTATTGGCGTTAAAAAGTTCGCTGTTCGACACTCATATATCATCAAACTGCTAAAGCTTTAACACTCTGTAATATGTCAAGTTTTATTTTGTTTATTTTAAAATAATGACTCTTTTTTGTTAAATGGTTTCTTTAGACGTTTCGGTCTTTGTTGATGTAGTGCTTTATGGCTGTTTCTACAACTGTGATGTGCCACATGTAGTAACATCACTTTAAAACAACATTCCTTAACGCATATTTGTTGCTCACCAGCTCGTTCAGTTGTTTGTTTTGTCTAGTGTTGTATGAAGTTCATATAAAACAAAAAGGAGACAACACGATCTTGATCATCAGAACAAGCACCAACACCAGCACCAGCAGCAGCAACAATAACAATATTGTTGTCATCATTGAAGCGCAACATAATAAATCTATCAGTTTCTTGTGTGTTGCAATGAAAAAAGAAAAAAAATGTTTAGTTAGTCATGAAAACACAAAAGTTTTAACTTTTATATGGGTGTTGTATTTATCTCTCCTATTTTTGTATTCATTCAGGGCAATCTGTTAGTTTGAATAAAAATATCAAATTTTGATTCGAAAAAATAAAAAAATATTACAAAATATTTTGTTGGGAATGAAAAAATTGGTTTCCTGTTATTAACAACTCCATATTTTATAGAAAAGTTGTAGCATATTTTGCTCTCCCATGGTAAAATGATCGATAATTATAGTTTTCCATAGAATAGTTATGCCAGTTGTGAATAAAAAGTTATAGCGTATTTACACTTACTCACATCTTTCAGCATTTTGGCAAGATGTTAACATCTTCCTATATAAAGTCTATATGAAAAAAACTCAACATCTCTCATCATCTCTTTATAAGATGTTCGTTTCTCATTTTGCTGGACTCAACATCTTTCGATTATTTTAGTGTCATCACTAAAAAACTTAAAAGAAATTGTTAAAAATTCATACCTTCGCCAAAACGAAATTAAAAAAATTTTTAGTTAATTAAAAATATTATATAATTAGAA
The DNA here is from genome assembly GCA_914767995.1 of Thecocarcelia acutangulata. Lineage (NCBI taxonomy): Eukaryota > Metazoa > Arthropoda > Insecta > Diptera > Tachinidae > Thecocarcelia > Thecocarcelia acutangulata. The sequence continues at coordinate 8,051,382 of OU612098.1, read as the reverse complement.
ATAATGATACACATAATACAATTTATAGTAAAAAAGAAAAAATACTTTGTGTTGTCTGGTCTGCTGCTAACGAGAGTATGCTAATAGATCTTCGACATGAAAAAATAGCAGAATTGCGGAATGAGAGGTAAAATTCGTATATTTTCCAGGAAATGACAGTCAAGTTGTAAGATCCATTCGATCCATTTGTAAGCTCTCTTTGAAAAACTTTGGACTGGTAGTCTTGGAATATCCTTTTCGCAAAAATTGCCGTCATGTTATTATTTATATTTATTAGTTCAAATCTTAATAAATTATTTAAAATTCTAACATGTCTCGCCGTCGTCTGGCATAATTTTTAACAATTCTGCAAATTGAAGCAGTAATTATATTTGATTTTTAAGAGCAATAATTAATCTAATACTGCAGAATCTTTTAATTCCATTTTATTTAATGTTTTTTGTTTGCTCAAACACATGAAGTAATACATGACAGATGAAAGATGTTGAAAATGTCATGTAAACAGCTTTTTTTTAATTTTCAACATCTTCCACACACATCTCTAAGATATGTAAATACGCTATTACCTTTCCCCAGCAAAGCTATCGACATCTTTACTTTTATATGGATAAGTTATCGATGACCTTTCATTCTTAGAGACACATTATGGCATTGTTATTTATATCATTTTGTGGAAAAGTTAGTAATTTATTTTTATCGATAACTTTACTTTTATACAGAAAGTTATGGTTAATTTTACTAAACTTTTACTAAATTTAGTTTTATCGTTAACTTTACTTTTATACAGAAAGCTATCGTTAATTTTACAAAACTTTTCTATCGGAAAACTGCAGATAACTCGGATGTTCTTTTTTTCTGTGGAACATTTTTCGATGAGATTTTTTTTACGTAAGATTTGTAGAACGAATATAGATTTTTATAGAAAAATATAGGAAAAACTTTTCTTTTGTAATTTATATATATCGATAAGTTTACTTTGATATAGAAAGTTATTATTAATTTTACTAGACTTTTATTTAATTTATTTCTATCGATAACTTTACTTTTATACAGAAATTTATCGTTAATTTTACTAAACTATATTCAAATTTATTTTTATCGATAACTTTACTTTTATACCGAAAGTTATCGTTAGTTTTACTAAATCGGAAAACTGCAGATAAGCCTGATTTTTTGGTTTTCTGTCAAAAATTAATCGATAACATTTTTTTACATAAGTTTTGTGGATCGATAACATAGTTTTCTATACAAAAAAAAATAGAAAATACTTTTCTTTTGTGATTTATATTTATCGATAACTTTACTTTTATACAGAAAGTTGTTGTTAATTTTACGACAAAACTTTTCTATCGGAAAACTGTATGTTCTTTTTTTCTGTGGAAAACTTATCGATAACATTTTTTACATAAGTTTTGTTGATCGGTAACATAATTTTAAATAGAAAATATATTAAAAAAACTTTTCTTTCGTAATTTATATTTATCGATAAGTTTTCTTTTATACAGAAATTTATTGTTAATTGTACTAGACTTTTATTTAATTTATTTTTATCGATAACTCTTATTTTATACAGAAAGTTATGGTTAATTTTACTACAATTTTATTTAGTTTTTTTTGTCGATAACTTTATTTTTATACAGAAATTATCGTTAATTTTACTAAACTTGCAGATAACCCTGATGTTCTTTTGTTCTGTGGAAAATTTATCAATAATATTTCTTTACATAAGTTTTGTTGATCGATAATATAGTGTTCTATAGAAATAACATAAAAAAAACTTTACTTTTGCGATTTATTGAAAAATTCTCGATTATATTTTATTCTCCCATGGAAAAGTTATCGATAATGTTAGTTTTTTATAGAATAGTTGTTTATGAAGTTAGTTTTCAATAAAATAAATATATAAATATATTATAACTTATCGGTAACTTTACCTTGCCCTGGGAAAGTTATCGATATCTTTAGTTATATGAGAAAGTCTACCATTAGCTTTACTTTTGTGTAAATATATTATCAATAACATTTTTTTTTTTTTTTATCTGGTACCAGTACTCAGGGGATGACCCCTACATATGCAGCGCATTGCACTGGAACTAGTAAAATAGGTTATGATGAGGAGGAAAGAGGGAGTAGTGTTCGCGAAATATTAACGATAACAACACGAAAGACTGGAACAAAATCTATTGCAGCATTTAAAATGTTGGAATTAAATTAGTTAAAACTGAAGCTTTAGAAATATTAGACTTCTATATAAAAAATATATATAAAAGTAGTTTTTTTCATATAGAAAAGTTATCGAATATTTTATTTTCGTAAGCAAAGTTATTTTTTTATAGAAAAATTTTATTGCAAACTACACCTTCCTGTAAAAAAGTTATCAGTATTTACTTCCTGTCTATGGACAAGTTATCGTTTACTAGGATTCTACTTGGATAATTCATAGTTATCGATTTTATAATAGTTTTTAGTTTTCTTTCTTATTATTGTCGATATTTTACTTATTTGTTTTTAAGTAAAAGTTATCGGCAAAATTTGTTTTCTATAGAGAATTTATATTGAAAACTTTTCTGCACAAAAGTTGGTAATAGTTATTTTGTATCTATGGGAAAATACATTCTTTACTTTTTATAGAATACAAAGTTTCTAGTAGTCTTCTACTCTTTTTTGATAGAAAGTTATCGATTTCAATTCCATCCCCGCCCATCCATTCCACTCTACTATATTCCTACAACTTCTTTTTTTTTGCATTCCACTATCCCACTTTTCAGGCAATCACAAAAGGAACAACTCCAGGACCCAAGTGAGCTGGACAACCTAGACTATTCCCTGGGATCCAGCGCCCTGCCTACCTAACATAACCTATCGGTTTCAAATACTGATATTCAAACGACCTGCCTACCTAACCTATCGATTTCAAATATTGATACTCAAATTAAGAATTGAGCTAAAATTTATTTTAAATATAAATTTACGGATCCAATGGAAGGTTGTGGCTAGTTTTTAATTTTGTGTAGAAAATCTATCAGCAACTTTGCTTTGCTACAAAAAGGTTATCGTTATCCATTTTTCTATATAATATTTTTTTGGCTAACTAAAATTAAAAAAAAAAATAAATAATTAAAACAATTTACTAAAATTAAAAGAAAAGTAATCTAATTAAATGTTTATTAAGAAATCAGATTTTGCAGTTGGATCCCAGCAATTTGCTTCTATATCTTTAAATTTTGAAGACATTCTAAAGTCTAACAACCCAGCCAACAAATTTATGACTATAACCAGCATTTCATATTACAGTCATGTTTTATCATACACTTCAATTAATTTATATTTTTGCTACTTCTTTAATTATAATTTTACAATATGTTTTAAATTCTTTGGCATTTTCATCTTGACTTTCAAGTTAAATTTAAATTTTCTTATTTTCTTTTTTTCACAACTTCTTTTTCTTTTTGTATCAATATTTTAAATCTTCGTCAGAGATTTTGTTGCTGTTTGCTAACGTTCCTGAAAGACATGAAATTTATTTCCAAATCAGTGCACATTCTGCAATGTTGTTTTTTCTTTGTTTTTAATTTTACTGTCTGTAGTTGTTTTATTTTTATTACACTGAAATCATATAGAAAATAAAATAACATTTTTGGTAATAAAGAAATTAAAAAGATTGTTAACCATTTCTAACCTGAATACTAAGTGATCTGTAAACTGAAGCTAATTATCTTTAATTAAACTGAAATTGCAGCTAAAATCTACAATAAAAGATTTGAAAAAGTATACGAGTGAAGAGTTGCAGAAATGACAAAAAATATTTTGAATGCGATTTTGTTTTAATGAAATCAGTGTTTTGCTTGAATTAAACTAGAAATTAGAAATGTCTAGACAGACAGTTAGAATTATGCTAAGTCAATATAATTTGTTTGTTAGTTGGATGATAAATAAATCAGATCGTGGTGTGCGGAGGAACAAAGAAGAAGTTTCTGATGCAAAAAAATATTAGTCATTGATCCTTTACTTCTTTACAGATTTATCAAGGCAGTACTTGTATAGTGGTATAAAAGGTTTGCTTTGGAAGCATTAAGTTTGCATTTATTTTTGTAAAGGGTGTTTTTATAGAGATAAATAGAACGAAAGTACATAATGACATACAGAAACCCTTTGCTGGAAGCTTCGAGCCTTCTTTTTTTTTCTTTTTAAACAAACACAAAAACTGCGAAGCTTTTTTTGCTTGTCTGCAGTAACAGCCAGGATCTGAGGACAGGAATCGAACCTGCGACCTCGAGACTGTTGGTCGAGTACTCTAACAAATCAGCCATCGAGACACTCTAGTCCCTTCTGTACTCAATTTCCCAACAGGTCTTAATGAGCTGGTATGCCGAAGCTCATTAAGAGTATCCGCCCTTGACCAATTCACATTACAGTTATCACTTCGAAGACAACAATACCCCGTGCGTACGTTATCCCCCGAAAACTAGCATTGAACCATGGTTAACATGGAAACTAATGGTTCACAGAGCCCACATGCATTATATTAAGGAGCCTGTGGCCACAGGTTCCTTGATATAAGGCCGGTTCGCCGATGTCTAAAGGATAAATTCATACGCACTCTAAGCGAAAGCAAATTGATTTGGAGTTTTATAACTTTATTCTAAGCGAACGACGTGTCAAAATTGAATTAAAATACATAAATGCATGCGAACGATTAATAATCACATAGACAAATTGATTCGAATGTGAGTGTCTAGCTTTATTTCGCATATATTTTCATTCGATATCGGCGAATAGGGTGTAACTTTAAGAGAACAAAATAGCTCTTAAAACTGCCTAATCACTTGAGAGTTAATTTAGCAGCCACCGCTAGACATTGCTCTAGAATTATATTATGCGGAAGTTACCAAGACGAAGACAAGGAGGAGACAGTGCTTTACTGACTCGGAACATTTTTTTTCTTGGACCAGTACTCAGGGGATGACCCCTACATATGCAGTGCAAAACTAGGAAACTAGGTTATGAGCATGGGGAAAGAGGGAGTAGTGTTTGTGAACATTTGATTTGAACTTTCCAACGTTTCTAACAGACAGGAAATACGTCTGCAGGCAACTTCTTCCACAGACGAAGCGTACGGCTGAAAAACGAATTCTCTCTGTAATACGTAGTACGATTCCCTGGGCAATCGACCACAAATGGATGAGCTCTGGACGAAGAACGCGTGCTACGTAAAAATGTGCGAGTTTCGGGAACAAGATCCCTAATCTCGTTAGAGCAAAATCCATTGTAGTAACGATAGAACAGAGTGACGCACCCTATACTGCGTCGATGCTCCAGTGAGTCAATAGAGTTGGATACCCTATTGTCACCGATGAACGTCTTCGCCCTCTCCTGCACACGTTCGAGTAACTCCAAAATAGACTTTGAGGCACCGGCCCAAACATGAGAGTTGTATTCCATTTTCGGTCGGATATAGGTGGTATAAATAGTAAGGAGATCGGATGGAGTGAAGTACATCTTACACCGTTTTAAAAAACCGAGGCACTTGAATGCTTCTTTAGAGACATGAAATATGTGATCAGTCCAGCGAACATCACACTGTATCTTCATTCCAAGAACATCAACAGCATCCGATTCCTCAATATTTATACCATCCATGAGTACAGATGAAGCAGAGTTTGCGGTCGTTTGTTTGTGCAATGCCTGGCATTGGAACACCAATGCCTCAGATATCTAGGCAAGCGGAGTTTCGATAGCCTATCGTGTCTAGGCTCAGTAAAGCTGTCCGCGCTGGCCTCTTTCATAAGGAACAGCAGATGGCTAGTATAATGTCATGCAACGCCGCACCAAGCAGTTTCCCACCTTTTGCTATAACGCAACTCATATTCTATTTCAACATACTAACTCCCTCTTCTTCTACTATCTCTTTTCTTTTCAAGCAAACAAAAAGAGTACTGAAAAGAACCCACCAGAGCTGGTAAACTGAGAAACCTAACCTGTCGAAAAAATATCTTACATCAAAATTATTGAACTGTCCTCGTATTTCAAAAACTATCCGCATTGTTTGCACATTTAAATGTAGCTACTCCTCTGTTGGCTGTTTTCCAGTAGCCAACTGTATATCAAACCGACTGTGAACTACCGAATTTTTAAATTATAAGGCCAAGCCTGAAATGTCGGCCAACGACCCAGTACAATAAGATTACATAAAGAAGAACGACAAAAGAAGAAAATTATATATTCAAGTTGAAATAAAATTTGACTTTGAAAGTGCAACAAGTACTAAGAAATATCAGCCAACTGAGAAAGCAGTAGAAGCAGCAGCAGCACCAGCAGAAAAAGGAAACGTAAAAACAAAACTTTTTGATACTTAAAAAAGACAAGAAGAATTAAAAATTTAAAGAAAGAAAGCGGTTTACATATTTTTTATCAAGATTTAAAGATTCATACACTTGAGTGGCAATCAGTTGTCGAAGACATGAGAGCGCAAACATTTATGCAGCATTAATGTAAGGAACATTTAAAAGTAGCTGCCTCGCTGGCGATCAGTTTTTTTTTTTTCTTTTAGACTGAAAGACTGACGGACTGCATGACGGACAATATTACAGTAGTTGCATGTTGAAAATAATTTTTTGTATTTTTGTAGTTTTCTCATCAACATTTTTAACGATAAATTGCTGATGTTGTCTGTCGTTTCGTTCCTTCTTTTGAACAAGAATAAACCGCAAATGCAACAACTTTTAAACAAATAACATGCAATATAAGTAAAAGTACTTTAAACTTGCCACAAAATACTATACCTACACAAACATAAACATTTAGACAAGCAAAAACTTAAATATACTCTGCGTTGCTTTTTGTTCAAAGGAAATAAAAACAAGAAAAACAAACTAAAATTAAAAAAAAAAAATCTCCTTAGCAACTTAAAAATCTTTAAAAAAAGAGTATAAATATAATAAAAAAAAAGGAATATAGAAAAAAGAAAGAAAGAAAGAAAACCAACGGTATGACATGCAGTGCAGTGTTGCAAGGCAACATTCAAACCAAAAAACAACAACACCAAACGGCAGGCAACAACTCAGCAGTCAAGCGAGCGACCGAAAGCCATGACAGCCGAAATAAATTAGTGGCAATCTTAAGAATCTTCAAATTACTCAAAAAGAAAAACCTAAACGTTGCACAAAACAAAATCAACTCCCAAAGCTGCAACCTACCTACACACACACACATACACTTACACTCATACAAGGAAACCGTTTGTTTTAGCAACTTTATTAGGAATTTTTTAGAAATAAACTACAGGGGGAAATTTAACATTCATTTATCAATCTTATAGACTTCTTACATGAAAACATAGCGAACAACTACTGCTGGCCCAACAAAGACAACAAAAAAGCGGGCACAAATCTTGCAAAACGGTTTTCTTCACACACATGCGGCCGCGGCATCCGTCCATTCAAACATGTGTCTATGTGTGTTTGCCACATTAAGATTATTTTCATAAAATATTTTAAGCATTTTTAAATGAATGTATATGTATGTAGATATCTAGTATAGGACGGTCGGATCGGGTCATTAGCCTGTGACAGAGCTTTGCATAATTTGAATCTTCAAAAATATCGCTTGGCACACGACAAAAATAACAGCTTGAAATATGGTTACAGCAACATTAGTATAAATCTAACAACATTGTGTATTATTAAACCGATTTAACCCTCTAGTGCCCAATTTTTTTTTTTATATAAAAAAAATTATATTGCGTTTTAGCTTTTTCTAAAAGTACAAAATATAAAAAAAAAATTTGTTTTTTTTTTTTGGTTAGATCAGGAGCTATAGCGCCGAAAACCTTGACCGCCTCTAGGCAGTCTTGGGGTATGAAGCCAACAAATTTCAAAGCAATTTCTCTTTTTTACATTGCGAAAAAATATTTTGTTCAAAAAAAAAGAAACAATTTACATCAAAAGTATGTAGAAAATAAGCAATAGTTTTAGATTTAATTTTTTTAAGTTGAGTAAAAAGGTTTTGAAAAAAATATACATGAGAAAAACAGCGTTTGTTCAAGTTATTTGTGGTGAAAGTCGTAAAAACAGTCCTTGAGGTGAGAAAGACATAGGTTTATGTTACACTTTCGACATATAATTTGAGTTTCGGACTTGGAACCTGCAATCTTACAAGTTTTTTTACCAGCGCGTGAAAAAAAAAAATGCGGAAAATGGCCGACTCCATCGTAACGGATATCTGCAGGCGGTAAAAAAAATGTTTGTCCTGTACACTTTTTTTTAACTTCTTGGCGTGGGCGGCCTGTGAGATTTGGGATCTATTTAAGAAATGGATCCAATAAACTCTCCTGTTTCATTTATAATACTATTATAAGGCTGAATGATATTGTGTTGAGCAGGCTTAACGCGTATCCGTGATGGTGTAATATTTGAAGCCATCGAAGTAGTAGGAGATAACAATTTTGCCAGTGATGCTGGACTTTCTCTTGAGATAACACAAATCTCCGCTTCCAGCATTGAATCTGACGTATTCACCGCTTTATTTATCGCCTCATCAAATCTAATGTTGGTATGATACTCTATATCGCAAGTATCCACATCCAAATCATCGTCGATATCTTCTGCGTCAGTGTCGCTCTCGAAATTCATCATATCTAATATTTTCCCGATCTCTTCATCAGAAAGCGATGACAGTTTTTGAGTTTGTCGACGTTCCATGTCTATTAAAAATAATTTTTTTTTTATTTTTTATTTCCTGAAAGGTTCAACTTTCGAACTTACATAATATATTTTTTTCCGAGTTTTCCTAAGACCGCCTTCAGACGGGCTACCTTCCAAGATCAGTAAAAAGCTTGCAATGCCTTTTTCCCCCTTTTTTCTTCTCTTTTTGCTTTCCTTACATAACCAGCAACACAGCAATAATTTTTTTTTTAACTTTGTAAACTTTTAGTATTTTTAAAAAATTTTTTAAATTCACACTTTTTGCAAAATAATTATTTCGTCCGTATTGCACAACTTTCCAACTTCAAATGATGGTGATAGCTATAAAAAGCATCAACTTGCGTTCTAAATGCAGTAAAATAAATTTTTGGACTTCCCCAAATTAGATGAAGTAAAAAAAATTCAAAGGAAATTTGGGCGCCAAATAAGCCAACAATAAATTTACCCCGTCTAGAGGCGGTCTTGGGGACTAGAGGGTTAATCATAGTTTACTCCACTCTAAATATGTTATTGTCTGCACAGCTGTAATTCCAATTCTGCTAATGTCTATCAAATTTAAAATATGGTTGGATACAATAATAGCATTTATGAAAATTGTTCAAAAACAACAATAGTTTTTAGCACAACCAATACAAACATATTTGTTTTTATCATATATATGATATGGTAAAGCACATGTAACAAAACTAAGTCTACAAGATAAACTTACAGCCAGTTCGCCGATGTCGAAAGAATAAGTTCATTCGCACTCTAGGCGAAAGAAAATTGATTTGGGGTTTTTCTAACTTTATTCTATGCGAACGATGTGTCAAAATTCAATTAAAATACATAAGTTCATGCGAACGAACAATAGTGACATAGACAAACCCAAATTGATACGAATGTGAGTGACTAGCTTTCTTTCGCATAAGTTTTCATTCGATATCGTCGAACAGGCTGTTACTATTGTCATCAATAACGATATGTTCCTTCCTGTAGCTGATATATTCGTATAATATAATTTTCGCTCAGTTTGATTTTTTCTTTCGAAATAAATCGACACCCACACTCATGGAAAACCCATCATAGCTGTGATGTATTTAAACATCAATGCGGTGCCAAATGTCCTCATTTTTTTAATCCATGACACTTTTCATCACTCAACCATTACATCAGTGGCTTTACTTATCATTAGCGGCAATTATGACAATTATTTGATTTTTGAAACATCATACTAACATCATGGGGAGGTTTTATACCCTCTTGAAATACGTTTGATGTCAGCTTGTGATCAATGCACTGACACTCTATGCCACATTAAGCAGTTCCCCACCTTTCCTACCCTCTCCATCATTCTCAATATATTCGTCTAACTTCCATTATTCACCTCTACTCTTCCACTTTTCAAGCTAGCACAAAGGTGATTGAATGAAATGAATGATTTCAGGACCCAAGAGAGCTGGAGAACCTAAGTTACATTGGAGTATCCAGCGGTAGACTGAAACGCCCTTTAATGGATTGTCAAATAAAAATTATATATATCGGGTGGTTACTTTTTAAGGCCATTACTGAATGTGGACCACACCTAAACGTCAAGTTTTTTTCTGCACTTCATTTGACATTTCAGACTAATTCAATCTGAACTATCAGCAACGCGTTAAACAATCGAGCAATACGTTAAAGTTATTCAGGCTCATGCTAGGAACACAACTGCGACGAACGACGAATTTTTGGTCGCGAATATTCGTCGCCAAAAATAAAACATATTGGTGTATATGAAAATGCACACAATCATGGTGTTGGTCGAAATTCGTCATACTCAGCGAAAGTAGATTCATTTCTAATTGTTTCGTCAGCGAAAGGCGAACAAAGCAGTAGCAGGTGACCAGGTTTCTTATATAGAGTGATTTTTTTGCTATTATCTTTTTGGCAACACTAGTTTTGACAGTTCACGCACGTTTTGTATCTTGTGTCACTGTCAAACATCTTCAGTTTGGTCTATAATTTAATCATGAACCGTCTTACAAACGAACAACGCTTGCAAGTTATTGAATTTTATTACCAAAATGTGTGCTCTGTTAAGAAAGTTCATCGCGCGCTTCTTCCATTTTATGGTCGGTTTAATCGACCTACTGAGGCTTCTATTCGGGCTATTGTAAAAAAATTTCGCACCAAATTTACATTGTTGGACATTAAACCACCAACACGCTTACGTAGAGTGCGAACTGAAGAAAATATCGAAGCCGTATCGGCCAGTGTTGGTGATGACCGTGAATTATCGATTCGGCGCCGTTCGCAGCAATTGGGACTCTGTTACTCCACTACGTGGAAAATTTTGCGGAAGGATTTGGGTGTGAAGCCTTATAAGATACAGCTGGTGCAAGAATTGAAGCCAAACGACCTACCACAACGCCAAATTTTTGGTGAATGGGCTCTTGAAAAGTTAGATGAAGATTCACTTTTTTATCGAAGAATTGTGTTCAGCGACGAGGCTAATTTCTGGTTGAATGGATACGTGAACAAGCAAAACTGCCGTATTTGGAGTGAAGAGCAGCCAGAAGCATTGCAAGAGCTACCAATGCATCCACAAAAAACAACCGTTTGGTGCGGATTATGGGCTGGCGGCATCATTGGGCCGTATTTCTTCAAAGATGATGCGAATCACAACGTTACTGTGAATGGTGTGCGCTACCGTGCGATGATAACAAACTTTTTTTTGCCCAAAATGGAAGAGCTTGACTTGCATGACATGTGGTTTCAACAAGACGGTGCCACATGCCACACAGCACGCGAAACAATGGACCAATTGAGAGGCGAGTTCGGTGAACAGTTTATTTCACGCTTGGGACCAGTCAATTGGCCGCCCAGATCGTGCGATTTAACGCCTCTAGACTATTTTTTGTGGGGCTATGTTAAGGCTAATGTCTATAGCGACAAGCCCGCTTCGATTGACGCACTGGAAGCCAACATTGCCAACATTATTCGTAAGATACCGGCCGAAATGTTGGAAAGAGTATGCCAAAATTGGACTAAGCGGATGGACCATTTGAGGCGCAGCCGCGGCCAACATTTGCATGAAATAATCTTCAAACATTAAATTATATCGACCCAACTATCGATCCAAATAAATATTTCATGCATTTTTCTGAATTTTATGTGTTTTTTTTGTAAATTTCCGATCGTTCTTATAAAATCACCCATTATAAAGAAAGTATTTTTCATAACATAATACTTTTTATAATTTATATTAATCCATGTAGCAAAGTATGTATGAAGATGTTCTCAATGTATAAAGTACCTGAGATAATTTGTTCAAAAATCCCTCTTTCGGATGAGATTTATATAGGGTGGATAAATTTCAACGGCCGATGTTGAATGTGAACCACACCTAAACGCCAAGTTTTTTTCCGAATTTTATTTGACATTTCCCTATTTCAGACTTACTCAATTTGAACCATGGAGAGATACACAATCCAACAACGTGTTAAAGTTATCCAGACTTATTATGAAAATGATGATCAATTTTCGAAGAAAATCATCTTCAGTGATGAGGCACATTTTCACCCCAGTGGATTCGTCAATAAACAGAATTGCCGCATTTGGGCGAATGAGAATCCAAGAGTGACTGTCGAAAAACCAATGCACCCACAAAGAGTGACTGTTTGGTGCGGTTTATGTGCTGGCGGCATCATCGGGCCGTATTTTTTCCAAAATGAGGCCGGTCAGGCAGTTACTGTGAATGGTGTTCGCTATCGTGAGATGATAACGAACTTTTGATGGCGCGAATTGGAAGATATGGATATAGACAATATGTGGTTTCAGCAGGACGGTGCCACTTGCCACACAGCTAACGAAACAATTGCTCTTTTGCGCAACAAATTCAATGGCCGTGTTATCTCACGTAATGGCGATGTCAATTGGCCGCCAAGACCATGTGATTTGACACCGTTGGACTTTTTTTCTTTGGGGTTATTTGAAAGAAAAGGTGTACGACGATAAGCCATCAACAATTCAACAGCTAAAGGATGAGATAATTCGGCACATTAACGGCATAGAACCTCCATTATGCCTCAGGGTTATCGAAAATTTGGACCATCGGATGGAGGTGTGCCGCTGTGGTCGCGGCACCCATTTGGCCGATATTTTGTTCCATACATAATTGAGTAATACCAATATATCATAATAAAATAAAATTACAATAATTTCCTAAATAGTTTGTGTTTTATCAAAAATCAACATCGGCCCTTGAAATTTAACCACTCTTTATAGGTTTACTTTTAATATGGTCACCTTAGTATTTATATTAATTTTTTTTTTTCTTTGCAAGGAATGTAAACAATGTGCGTTGATATTGTGCTTCACACGACGACTTTATACAACGAATATTTGCCGGCGAGTTCGTCACGATGGGCGAAGTTCGTCGTTCGTCGCAGTTGTGTTCCTAGCATTATTATGAAAATGAGTGTCCAAATCAAAATTCATATCGTACACTTCATGATTTTTTCGGTCAATTTAATCGTCCAAATTTGCGTACAATCGAAAAATTAAAATTAAATTAAAGATTTATTAAAGAATTTATTCCTTTAAAATACAATTGATTTTTGTTTTATCTGTTTAAAAAGCAACAAAGAAGAAACTAATATGTACTCGTATATATGTACATATGTTTCAAAATATTTTCATAGCGTCTGTGTTCTTTTTACACATCATAAAATTAATAAAATTATATTGTTTATTTTCTTATTTTGCTCTCTTAAAATCAACGATGATTTTCAAAATAAACACAAAACACAACTCTGTGAATAAATAAACACAAATGCTCAATTCTAGAGATCAAGGAGTCTAGAGTCATATGAATCATGCCCGCATTGATAACGAAATACTCGTAATGTGTAAATGGCACATAATGAAACAAATAAAACGAAAAAAGTATTTAAGAAATATTTATTTTATTAATAGACTCACTCCCGTTAAAGAAGGAAGAAATTTGAAGTGTAATCAGACTTCATAAAATTTAAGTACTTGCAGATAAACACGTTGGAAGTGTTTACAAAATATAATTATGAAATCAAAATTTGTTATTTTTTTTATTTTGGAACTCTCCTCATTTTCAAAAAAAAAAAAAAAAAAAAATTCAACTTTGAAAACATTGGGCTGTATTTACAGTTGTTCGCAAAAGTCGACTCTTTCTAACCTATCGTTTAGACAGGAAAGTAATTTCATGAAAGTTGCAATACACTCACACTTTTTTACTAACACACTCTCATTTTGCTTACTTTCAGCTTTCATCAAAAATTTCATGAAACAAATTTTTTGGCGTTTTCTGAAAGTAAAATGACAAATTGCTAAACATTGTTGCCACATACAAAGAATTATACAAAGTTGCAGTATTGTAGTAAAATAATAATTATAAAATTAACTTCTTTTGCAAGTCTATGAAAATAATTATGATCATTTGTCATTGTATTGTATATTTAATACATAAAGAAAACCATTAAAGTCTTTTTATAAAAATAATTTCATAGAAAAAATTATATATAATAAGTTTTTTCAACTATTGCCTCATAAATTTATATATGTAATAAGTTCGGCAACTCTGATTAGTAAGCAAACAAAATAACAGTGGAGAGAGCAGAGGCAAATTTTGCAACTCTTTGCCTCGGCGACATTTTTAAAATGAACTTTCACTTTCCTGTATAAACAAGATCAAATAATACAAATATTTAATTACTATGTAAATTTTTTATTCGATGGGGCAACGCAATACAATTTTTTATGAAAAAATGTCTCCTATTGGCATCTCATTTCAATTTTGTCCGAACAAAATATAAAATTAAACCAATTCAAGTTGGGAGTTGTTCGTAAAAAATATTTTCTCTCTCTCTCAAGAAGAGAGACGTCAAACTATATATAAAAAAAATTTTGTCCGGACAAAAATTTTGTTCGGAAACAATGGATGAATCCAGCTTAAGTATTCCAAATTCAATTGCAACTGAATTTGATTGAAAGTTGAGTTGTAAGTAAGAAAAATGTGTGTGTGTATTGGTAAAAAAAAGTTTGAATGTATAGACTTTTTCGAACTTGCACTTGCATGTGTAAGTGCTGGGTAAAGCTGCCTTGGTTTGGCAAATTATCTTGTATTAGAAAAAACTGCCATCTGCGATAAATGTTTTTCGTGCGATTTGAGAAACTTACAGAGCGCATAACCGATCTACTGTGCCACCTTGTATGTAAGTAGACAAAACAAATATTTTCTGTTGTTCGTTCGTTTAGAATAATAATAAAAACTAATTTTTATTATCATTATTTTATCATTTATCGATTTCAATACAATCAATTCCTTTTTAAGTTTTAAATAATTTTAAGTTATTAAAAAATTTTTCATGCGGTATTCTACTGTTAAAGGGAATATACAAGTATGAACATAATTTTACAAAATAAAATTTCTTTTTTAAATATTTGTCAGTTAGTGTGTATAGTGGTCAATAACACAGTATGCGATTAAATAGGCATAAAGATACTTCAAACATTCATATATGTACATATGTACTCGTACAACGAAAGCAGCAAATGCATTTGGATGCCTACATGCATGCATGTTCAAAACAAAATACGAGTACATGCATGCATGCATTCATGATATTCGCATGGGAGTACATGACGAGTGCAAGCCTGTCTTTTTTAATTTTTTTTATTACTTTTCTTTTGGATTTGATAATGAATAATTGCGATTTTTATTTTAATTTCTTTTATATATTTATAAACCTAAATGTGTTTAGTTATGTGCATATGTACGAGTATGTATGTATGTACATACGAGTACGGACATTTATATGTATCTCTTTAATGATGAGTGAGTGTACAAGATTTTGTTGTTGGCCTGATAAGTTGGGTGTTGGCTTTTCTAAGCAGCAGCGTGTCTTATCAGCAGATATAATACGCGTTCACGAACAACTACAACAACAACAAAACAAACTCTTTTTGCATGTAAACAGGGTTGAATTACACTTCTAAATGTGAAAATTGCCTTTACTGCTCAACATACAAACAGCAAAAATTTGTTTCAATGAGCAATATCAATAAACAGAACAAAACTCCAGACTACCAGCGATATCCACAGCAAAGAGGAGGCTGCACACATTTGGTGATAATAATCATCATATAGAAATGATTTAAAAAAAAAAAAAACCCACTTTTGCCAACATACCACCATTTTTTACTTGTGTCCGTCCGTCCATTTATGCGTTCTCAATGTACACACACATGTGTGCATTGTGTGCATACATCTTTGACAGCTTGACAACTGAACAAATAATTGAGTAAAAACAAATGTACGAGTACATACGGAAAGACTTAAAGGACAGACATTGCAAATTGCAAGTACAAGGTCAATGGAAAAGAAATAAAAAACAAACATAAGCTTGTTGTTGTTATTTTAATAACTCGTATTGTTCCTACTCCTAATGTTCGAAATAATCACGTATTCATATAACTGTTGAACAGCTGCGGTTTAAGCTACATACATACATAGATGCCAGATAAATCGGATTCGACGAAAAAAATCGTCAATATCAATAATTATTGCAAATCTTCAACTATTAAAATTAATAGTTTTTGAATAAAATATATACATATGTATTTCTATGGCGTAAAATATAGGAAAACAATTCATGGTTGCCTTTAATAAAAAAAAAGCTACGGAATTTAAAGCTTTAACCACAAGAGCAGTTTTCACTCTTTGTATATATTAAATTTAAAACGCTTTTAAATATAATACTATTGTAAACTTGTGAGTGTGAGCGACTTTTTCTTTGGTATTGTGAAATCCGAAAACAGCTGACATTTGTTCAGATATTTTTTGCGAAACAAATACACAAAAGAATTTTTCAGTTGGGATTTTTCGCAAAAAATACCTTATCCCATCTTTTATTTGAACTTTTTTTCACATCTTTTATTTTTTGATGTTTTCTATTTTAAACAATGTTTATGTACATTTATTTTTTTACCAGCAAAAAAAATAAATAAATATCAAGTCTGTCGGCTGTTTCATACTTAAAAAAACTACGTTTTTTACTAAATCTACTTTTTACAGTTTTTGGTATTATAAAGGTTGCTAATATAGTAAATTAAAAATCTATGAATTTTGTTGTTATCAAGTTTGCGTTTTCCAGAATACCTATCTGGCGATTTCAAATCGCAAAACCATACTTCTTGCGTTATATGTTTCTCAGAACACCTATTTCGCGTTTTCAAATCGAAAACGCTAAATTTAAGTGATTTGCGTTTGTCAGAACATGCCTGCATATGTCAATACTGATTCGTACTTAAATCTTTAAGTACTTAAATTTAGTACGAACTTTTTTTCTGTGTATCTATAGCTCTAAAAAACCAGCCGTATAAGTAGTCAAGTGTATGAATCTTGACTATTTATCTTTTTCTCTAAGTGTATCGTTAGTCTTTAGTTTAATTGTTTATTTAAAAACTCTTAAAAAACTGCAATATTTTAATTGTATCCAGGTTGATATTTATGCTTGTTTGTATGTGTGTGTGTGTGTGTAAAAGTATAAAATTAATTTCTGTTTTGACAAAGCAAATATTAATAATTGCAAACTCGTATTTATTTTGCTAAAATATTGTTTATAAATGAACTTTAGCTGCCATGAGAAATAAACAAACAAAAAAAGATATAATAATAACGAAACAATTTTAAAGTTGAAGCTAAAAGACAAAGTTATTTCAAATTCAGCTATAAAATATTTAATTTTTGTTTAAGTCTCACGATGACAAAAAAAAAATGTTTTCACTCAGGCCAAGAGGCCTAAAGGAAAACAATGCAAAAAACTATGAAATTGCTGAGACAGTAAATTATTTTTTTTCATACTAATGAAACAAACAAAAAAAAAAAAAGAAGGTAAAGTAAAGCAGCAGCACAGTGGTGCAAGCAGAAAACATGTGAAATGAATTTTAGTCTTTATGTTTATTATTTCAAAAACTCCAGAGGAGTCTTGTTAAATTCGATTTGTAAAGAATTTATTTCAAAACGATATTTTTCTAGAAGATATTGAGTTTAATGCCGCGTCAAAATATAAACAGAGATGAAACCAAGCAAGAAAAATATGGAATTATATTTATCTCTTTTGGTTTTTCTCCCCGCGCTTTGCGCTTTAATTCGTAAACAAAAATTTTATAACCTCAAAGATATACATAAGGAGAAGAAAGCAATAACTTACTTTTGTTGTTCTGTTCTGATTTCTCGCCGAAAACTCTAAAACCTGATTTCATTTTATTCAAACGTCACTTTTTTATCTCTGGGTACTTAGTGGCCGTGTTCAGATACCATTTAAGGTAATTTTACATGGTAATATGTACAAATACTTAGATCTGTCATGAATTTATATCATATAGATCAGGAAAATCATATGGTGTTTCACTCGCAAAATGTATTTAGTAGTTTACACACTCAAAAGTTTATAAAGGGTGACCCAACCAAAGCGCACAATGGTGATTGCAAATAAAACGAAAAGTTTTTAAAAGATTATTATTTTTTTAATACGATAGAAAGGTCTATGATAATTATGTGCGAAACCAAATATCAGTCAAATTTCTACCACGGCTTCAGTGGCAGATTTCTTTTGGATAGTCCATATTTTCAATGACTCTGAGGGATAAGTGAAAACCAACGACATTAAGGTGCCGAATTATCTTATCCGATTGCCTTACACATATTCTCTAAGGGAGCAAGTTTTGCCTTGGTGTCGGCCTAGCAAGCGAACTCTGCTTTCTAAGGGACAGGAGTCCGTCATTTGTTGTAGCAAACGAATTTCTAGCAAGCCGCATGACTTCTCATTGTCTTAAACTCACTAAGAAGCCGGATAACTTATTTTGTGTTAAATTCACAAACCCTCACCCAGAGTTAATTGGCAGAAAGTGGATCGGCATAGCTCCAGGGAGGTTTTGCTTGCAGATCATCCCACCGCTGATCATGGTTGAAACATAAGAAACAAACAACACGATGTTTGTTTTTGCAAATGGCAACGTTGAGTAAAATGTCATGAAGTCAGGTAGAAGAGATGTGAGGGAATGTTGGTAATTGGTAGCTATTGCTTACCCAGTGTTTAGACCAAGGCGACTTTATACAGGTGAATGCAAGCGGAAAGGCGAGTTCAGTACTATGTATTTTGTTATTGTAAAACATATCGTGAATGTCATAATCTAAATTCGCCTAAGATTGCTCAGCAGAGAAAAAATTTTATATAAACGTTAAATATAAACTTTTATAATTGTTTGTAATTAAAATCACAGATTATATTAGTTTTTCACTTTTAAATTCACACAAATTTCTTGAAATTGCACTAAATCATGCAAAAAAACCTTCAGATTAAAATGGCGCGAAAAAGTTTGTACACAAAAGAAACAAAATTTGACAGTCTCATTGGAAAAAACGCGAGAAGCAAAAAATAATCACCTGTGGTGTTAAGTTCACCTGGTAATGAATTCGCCTTGGTTTAGACATACGAGTAAGAGTTCGAAAAACTCAATACACTTACATTTTTTTACTACTACATTCACATTTTTCGCACTCGCAGGTCTACTCGCAACTAAATTTGCATGCGAGTGATTTTTTGGCACTTCCATGCAATGAAATGTCAAACAAATAAACAGTGTTACCGTGTAAATAATTTTAAACAAATCAACTGGATCATTATAAAATTAAAACCTAATTTTTAGCTAGTTTGTATGTTAATTTATTAAAACTAATACTATAAATAGAAATGTTTAAATTATAAAGCGTTAATATCAATAATATAATGATAATACAAATTAATGCCAACTATTTTCTAAAAATATTCTCAAGTGAAAAACACGGCAACTCCAGTTTATAAAGACAGCCAAAGAAACAAAATATATGAAGGAAACAAATTGTTTGAAGTTCACGTGCTGACGACAAATTTAAAATGAACTCTCACTCGCATGTGTAGACAGAAATGAAAATTGCAAGAGATTCGAGATTTTCGAAAAAATTTTCGTTGATAATACATATTCAGCACTCGCATGAGATTACTCGTATGTCTAAATGCAGGGTTATACTGAAATATTTGTTTGAATTATTTATGTACATGAAGTTAGCTGCAGGTTATTATATATTTGACATATCTTTTCATTCTTAGCAACACGATGAGCAGTCGAAGATGAAAGAATTTAGAAGCAAAAGAAAACAAAAATTCTTGAAACAAGTTACTTTGTGTAAACGTTTAAGAAACTTGAAAAGAGAATTTGAAAGACATTGTTCAGCAAAGTGTTAAAGCGACTGAAGAATATGTGAAAATACAGGAAATCCATAAACATTTACATAAATAAGTCAATTTTATGTTTAATAACACTTTAATTTTATTATAATTTTATGTTTTTGCTTTTTAGTAACTTGACACCTTATAAAATCCTTAAGAAAAAAAAAGAACCCCAAATGTCTTTGATTAAAAAAACACATAAATTTAAAACTCAAAAATTGTAGTTTAAACAAATTAACACAAAATATTGAATTACAATACGAGTAAAATGTCATTAAGGGTATTTAATAATTTTTTTTTTATCACTGAAGTACGTAGAGGATATGCGTCATAGTTGTCAATATATACAAAAAAGGGCTTCTATCAAATGAATCACTTTTTGAATAGGTTTCACTGAACAGCAGCAAATTTGTTAAGACAATATTAACAACAGGAAATGTTTTGACTTTAAAAATAAGCCGAAAGGAAGTTAAAAACAAAATTTTACACAGGTTTCACTAAATAAAAAACATTTTGCTAAAAATTAAATGGGTGACATTTTGTGACACAACTTTCACGGCAGAATTTTACGTTAAACACTTTTAGGGCTATAACTCATTTTTACAAAAACAAAAATGGTGTATAGTATCAAAAACAAGATTTGTCCTTGAATTTTTCAACTCCTATCATAAGGGCACATCACCTAAAGTTGTTTTAAGGCTTCTTTTTAGCCCAAGTAAAAAGCTGAAAGCATTAACTGCAAGAAATTAATATTAATCAATTGATGAAGAACAATTTTTATTTAATATTGAATTATAGTTTCAAACCCTAACAATACTATAATTTGCACATTTCTTAATATTTCTAATCATCAAATGAGTTCAAAATTGATTTAGGGGTAACGAAAGACTCGGTTCTTTCTCCTACTCTCCTTCATGTCTTTCTTAATGTTCAAACTCTATTTCTACCCACTCTTTTGACAGCAGCATTTGCCATTCGTACTCATTAAATTTTAGGCCCAGCCTATTTGAGGTCAGTGCCAAGAGGCAAAATATGAATTTGAATGAATAAATTTAATTTGAAACACAAAAAATTTAATTTGAAATAAAAATATTTTAATTTGAAATAGAAAAAATTTAATATTAAATGCAGAGTTTAATTTGAAGTGCAAGAAATTGAATTTGTGTTACAAAACATTGTGTTTGACTTGTAAAAAATTGAATTTGAGTACAAAAATCGTTAATTTGAAAGTAAAAACCTATATATCGCTCCTTTATTGCAACATAGTCATATCTAAAAAAATTTGCTTTTCGAGTTAATGCAGAATTTTTTAACAGTACCACCACCTTTTATATTGTGCCAAAATTTTATTTAAATTACTTTTAAACTGGTTCCTTTAGGAGATATTTTCAAAATAAAATTTCTAAGACTTGTATCGAGGTGCATTAACGTCTACACGGTGGCAGCACTAGAGCAAAATTACAACAAATACAACAATACATGTGGTAAGCTATGTTTATCAAAAATATTTTTAACTTTTTTCACAATTATAAACTATGAATGTACCTTTTCATAATTATAAATTATTTTTATGTTCACAAAATACTTTGTATATGCTTAATTTAGAATAAAACATTAAATTCTCTTTCAAAAATGTAAACAATACATTTGACATAAATAGCTTACTATGTATATTGCCAGTGGCAAAAAACTGTCATATGCCGTAGTGCTGCCACCGTGTAAACGTTAATGCACCTTGACTTGTATGGAAACTAAAAATTATAAATGTGTTTTTCTCGCAATAAGCTTGTTTCAGTTATGACTATGTATCAATAAAGGAGCGGTATGGACTCGAGTGTTGCAAACACACAAACAAACATACAAGTGAAACTAATATAGGGTGTTTTTTTAAGCCCGATAGAACTTGAAATTGTAAAAAATAACACAAAAAATTAAATTGTAATCAAAATTTTTTTTTATTCGAAAGATCAATACGTGACATTAACATTTGAAAATGATTTCGGGCATATGGGCACCGCGGCTGTTCTTGACGAAGCGCATTCTGGACGTCCAATTTTGGGCCACTTTTTCGAGCACTGCTGGCCGTATGTCACGAACAACACGAACAATGCTGGCCTCCAAGGCGTCAATTGTTGCTGGTTTATCAGCATAAACCAGTGACTTCACGTAGCCCCACAGAAAATAATCGAGAGGTGTCAAATCGCACGACCTTGGAGGCCAATTGACAGGTCCATTTCTCGAAATCAACTTATCGCCAAATTTTGATTTCAGTAAGTCGATGGTTGCGTTCGCCGTATGGCACGTAGCGCCATCCTGTTGACACCACATCTCCTCCGGATCAATGTCATCCATATTTTCAAACAAAAAATCATTAATCATGGTGCGGTAACGATCTCCATTGACCGTAACGCGAGCTCCGGCCTCATTTTTGAAGAAATAAGGTCCGATGATGCCACCAGCATGAAAACCGCACCAAACAGTGCATTTTTCTGGATGTAATGGAGTCTGTAGGGTCTCTTGTGGATTGGTCTCACTCCATATGCGGCAATTTTGCTTATTAACAAACCCGTTAAGCAAAAAATGCGCCTCATCGCTGAACACAATTTTTCGTCTATAAGTTGCGCGAATCGACGACTGATTTTCAAAGTAAATTTGGATAATTTCGTAGCGTTGTTCAAGCGTGAGTCTATTCATGATGATTTGTCAGAGTATACTGAAACAAATAAAAAAAATGTTTCATCAAAATTTAATTTTTTGTGTTACTTTTTACAATTTAAAGTTCTATCTAGCTTAAAAAAACACCCTATATAAGCGTGTTACTCAAATTTTGTATTTTTTTTTTTTTAATAATTATTATAATTTAAAATTTGTCATCCCTGAGGTTGTGTTTATATTTTCTGCCTGGCTTTTGCTGACAACTACAAATAAAACTTATTATTTGTTTATTAAATATAATGTATGTATAATATTTTAATGTATAATACTTATTCAAAAGAAAGATTAAATAAGAATTAAAAAGTGCCATAAAAATTGTTTGTTTACATTTTTCTCTATTGTGAGTGTTCCCACCTTCTGCAAATAAAATTGTCAAGGTATTATTGTTTAAAGCCGGAGACAGATGGAAAAATAGAACATTTACGAATTCAAAGAGAAGACAACGGACAGTGGCATTGCCAGATTTTTCAATTCCAAGGACTCAGCTATTAAATTATTACTCGTAAAATGTAGTTTCAAATGGCAAAGTGTTCTTGTGACACATGATAAGTGTTTCTTTTTTGTTAAACTTTCTTTGACATCCAATATCAGAAATAGTTTAATGACTAATTTACTGAACTAATAATAATGCCATTATGGTTTTAAATATTAAAAGATGTCTTAAAAGTTATATATTAATGCATTAGTAGTATGAGAATTTACACAAGGCGTAAGGAAGTTATATAAGTACCCCTAATAATTTGCACTGCGTGGGGGAACCACATTTGATTTCTTAATTTAACTTATTCTCAGCTGATTGGGACTGTTTCCAGGGGATTAATTTATTTCTGCGTAAAAGATAACTTTTTGTAAAGAAATTCTGCCACATACTTAAGTCTAATTATTCATCGCTCACACACTAAATTTTTAATTGCCAAACGTCTGTTAATTACTCGTATAGAAGCAATACTCGTAGTAATTAAAACCAATTTAGGTCTCTTTCCTTACTTGTATTCTTTGGAAACAGTTGTACTTATCATTGTTAAATATAAACTCAAACAAAAATTGTATTTAACTAATTTCCCATAGCACTCGTATTGTATGTAAAATTTAAAATGTCTTTGGAAGACTGAGCGTTTTTCGCAGGTATTGTGTTTACACGGAAAGAAAAGGATCGTATGAAATTTAAGTATTTTTTATTTGCTTTTAGTACGAGTCGTACTCAAAAATTTAAGCACGAATAACACACAAGTGTATTTAAAATAAGACAAAAGTGGAATTATTCAAAAAAAAAAAAAAAAAACAATCCAGCGATGTCTCAATATAAGTATAAAATTCATGTGTAAAGTTAGCTTCGTCGTCAGCTACGTTCTGCTGACGACGGAGACCCTGGTCTTTTTAACAGTCTGCTATACAACAGCTGTTATCTTAACAGACCGTAATATTTGATAGCAATTAAATTTTACGTGAGTAACATAACAAAGTTTTCAATGGGAAATGTTACTAATATGTCTATGTTAAAAACGGAGCGGAAATTAGCTTCACCAGCTCCGGTTTTTTTAAAACTTGTACCTGGCGTCCCTCACTGTAATTCTGTAATTTGTTCCACCGCCTTTATCAGCCCTGCAATAAACCGAAGAAATTTGTTTGTTAAAGGCACCCACAGACGATATGTTTTTACGTCTGTTTTTTTAAATGTAATTTCTCATGTATTTTTTCATGTCTGTCAAATTTTTTCATATTTACAGACGACTTTTTAAAATTTGCTCACAAACGTACATGTACATTTACGTCTGACATTGTCTAGCCTTTTTATTATCATAAAAAATAATTATTTAAAACATATTAAAATATTATTGCATTAATATTTACTCAAGCCGACTACTTATACCGTCCAAAAACGGCGGCTGAATTGTTCGCAAGGCATAGAGTTCTAGTGTCAGATGTTTAAACATAACAAAATAGAACACACTCTATTTGAAATTTTGTCAGACGACTTTGCTCATGTTTTTTACAGGCGCAATGTTTTTGAGGTAACAGACGACATGTAGTCATTTTACATTGTGAAAAATGACATCTACATTGTTAAAAACATATCGTGTGTTATCTACTTAAAACCGCTCGCTGCTTCAAAAAGAAATAATGGGTGATTTATAAGAACTATCGGAAATTTAAAAAAAAACACATAAAATTCAAAAAAATGCATGAAATATTTATTTGGATCGATAGCTGGGTCGATATAATTTAATGTTTGAAGATTATTTCATGCAAATGTTGGCCGCGGCTGCGCCTCAAATGGTCCATCCGCTTAGTCCAATTTTGGCATACTCTTTCCAACATTTCGGCCGGTATCTCACGAATAATGTTGGCAATGTTGGCTTCCAGTGCATCAATCGAAGCGGGCTTGTCGCTATAGACATTAGCCTTAACATAGCCCCACAAAAGATAGTCTAGAGGCGTTAAATCGCACGATCTGGGCGGCCAATTGACTGGTCCCAAGCGTGAAATAAACTGTTCACCGAACTCGCCTCTCAATTGGTCCATTGTTTCGCGTGCTGTGTGGCATGTGGCACCGTCTTGTTGAAACCACATGTTGCATGACGTCAAGCTCTTCCATTTTGGGCAAAAAAAAGTTTGTTATCATCGCACGGTAGCGCTCACCATTCACAGTAACGTTGTGATTCGCATCATCTTTGAAGAAGTACGGCCCAATGATGCCGCCAGCCCATAATCCGCACCAAACGGTTGTTTTTTGTGGATGCATTGGTAGCTCTTGCAATGCTTCTGGCTGCTCTTCACTCCAAATACGGCAGTTTTGCTTGTTCACGTATCCATTCAACCAGAAATGAGCCTCGTCGCTGAACACAATTCTTCGATAAAAAAGTGGATCTTCATCTAACTTTTCAAGAGCCCATTCACCAAAAATTTGGCGTTGTGGTAGGTCGTTTGGCTTCAATTCTTGCACCAGCTGTATCTTATAAGGCTTCACACCCAAATCCTTCCGCAAAATTTTCCACGTAGTGGAGTAACAGAGGCCCAATTGCTGCGAACGGCGCCGAATCGATAATTCACGGTCATCACCAACACTGGCCGATACGGCTGCGATATTTTCTTCAGTTCGCACTCTACGTAAGCGTGTTGGTGGTTTAATGTCCAACAATGTAAATTTGGTGCGAAATTTTTTTACAATAGCCCGAATAGAAGCCTCAGTAGGTCGATTAAACTGACCATAAAATGGAAGAAGCGCGCGATGAATTTTCTTAACAGAGCACGCATTTTGGTAATAAAATTCAATAATTTGCAAGCGTTGTTCGTTTGTAAGACGATTCATGATTAAATTATAGACCAAACTGAAGATGTTTGACAGTGACACAAGATACAAAACGTGCGTGAGCTGTCAAAACTAGTGTTGCCAAAAAGATAATAGCAAAAAAATCACTCGTTATAAGTGTGTAAAAAATACTACACTGGCAAGAAGAAAAAAAAAAACAAATCGAAAACCGCAAAAATAATATTTTTGCTGTTAAATATATCTGCAATAATAAAAAGGGCACGTATGTCTTGTTAAGAATAATTAAGTGATTTAGAATTATGACATTTTAATTGTATTTCGAGAATAAGTGTTCTTGTTATCAGTGTTTTTTTACAAACAGAATAATGTTTTCTTAATCATGATATGACGACTCATCGGATTTGTTTTTTTTTTTTTTTTTTTTTTTTTTTTTTTGTACTATTAACTTTTATTTATTTTTATATTTAGTATTTTATAGTAGATCTATTTCCATTGAAATAAGAACACAAATGAGTCATTTGAAAACGCTGGAGAAGTAGTAAAATTATGAGAAATATATAATTTTAAAATAAATATATTTGTTTAAAGTGAATGAAAATTTTGCGGATTAACTGCGCAACCTAAATTCGGGCGTAAGGCGCAACGTAATTTAACGCCTTGATTTTACGCTGCAGTAAGTAACTTAAATAAAAGCGTTAACGCGGTGCCATGAACAGTATTGGCCAATAAACTTGTTTAATAAAAATCATTAAATAGAAACAATAAAAAGTAATAAAGTCGCTAAATTAGCCTGAAAGCGCCGAAAGTGTGACTAATGGCCGCAAAAAGTGAGTAAAATTTGTTTTAAAGCGAACTTTACTGAGAGGCAGTAAAGCTTTCTCTCTTACGCTTTGTCAAAATTGGTTTTTCCAATTGCAAAGCGTTGACGCCGCGCTATTTGGCTTGGTCTCATACATTTTGTATGTGCATGAGGATTTTTGACAGATAAATTGCGCCTAACGCGCTAATTAAATATATGCTAAGTAATTAGTAAACTGCTTCTTGCTTTTGTTATCATTTACATTTCGCTCCTTTATTACAACATAGTCACAAAATTCAAAAAAGCTTGTTTCGAGAAAAACGCATTTCAAATTTTTAGCTTCCAAACAAGTCTTAGAAAATTTTTTTAGAAAATATCTTCTAAAGGAAACAGTTTAAAAGTAATTTGATTAAATTTTTGCCACAATATAAAAGGTAGTACTGTTAACAATTCTGCATTGTTAACTTGAAAAGCTCATTTTTTGAGATATGACTATGTTGCAATAAAGGAGCGATTTGTACAAACCTAGTTATGCCGAGCACTATAATGCAGAAGCTCCTCGGATTGCCAGGCCCCCGTAGTGAGTATATGACGTATATAACAGTACACAGTATTTGTAGGTGGGGCAAAAAAATGAATCCTAAAAGGTGCTAGTCACGCTAAAGTTTTGTTCGAACCACTCTAAAGTATACCTAGTATTCATTTCATCTTTGTTTGTAAGTTGAAATATGAAAATTTTTTTTTCAATTACGATTTCCAGCTCACCAATTTTGTGACTTCAAATCGTAATCACATTTTTTTAGACGAAATGTGAATGTCACCAAATAAAGAGTGATTTTTTTGCTGTTATCTTTTTGGCAACACTAGTTTTGACAGCTCACGCACGTTTTGTATCTTGTGTCACTTCAGTTTGGTCTATAATTTAATCATGAATCGTCTTACAAACGAACAACGCTTGCAAATTATTGAATTTTATTACCAAAAAAAAGTTAGATGAAGATCCACTTTTTTATCGAAGAATTGTGTTCAGCGACGAGGCTCATTTCTGGTTGAAAGTAAGCAAAACAAAATAACAAATAACAATTATAAATAAGATAAAGCATTTCAGTCGAATGTTAATTGTTATTGAAATGAGAGTTTAATATAAATTAACATAGCACTTAATCAAAATAAAATAAATGCGCTGAATTTAAACAAAACAAATTTTAGTACAGAACATAAAATTTAGCAAATTATTTAAAATAAAAGAATGCAACAAAAATGCATCAAATCAATATTTGCTTTCATAAAATTTTGCTGTTGTAGTAGTTTTACTATTTGTTTCGTTTGTTTTGCTGTCACTACGACTTTTTTTAAAGGGCATTTCGGACTATCCCACTTTTACTTTTGATGACTCCCTGCCATCAATACAATGTCTGTGTGGCGTATTATCATATTTTAATTGTGTGTATGCTTTGTAGAGGGAAATATTCGCTTTCTTTGCTTCGTAGTTCTTCTTTTTATTTTACTCTCTACGCTGTCATTTTATTTATGTAACTAACGTCGCATATGATGACTAAATGTCATTAATGTGATGCATTTCTTTTCTACTTCTTAAAAATTAATTTATATTTAAAAATAAATATTTTAACAACCTAATTCCTTTTCAACAATAAATATAAAATTTATAAATAGCTTGTTTTCTATGTTTCCCAGCTATCTATATGTCGACATTTCATAGGAACTACCCTAATCATCAGTAGACTTTGGAAATTTTTGAAAGATATTTTCAAACATTCAACTTTATATCCCAGCAATATAAATAAATTGTTGAGAATTTAAAAGAAAAATGCTCTAATAATACCTGTCAAAACACAAAAAACAAGCCTTTTCATTTATTCACCTCTCTAACATTTCTTTACACCTTTCAAACAAATGAACAACCGTTGGTTGCTACGATTTGCTTTTTGAAAGTATCGAAAAGCAGAGAACAAAAATTCAAACAATTAAGTATTTATTCGAATAAAAAACTTAATTGTATAAATATAAAATATTATAACACCATATGGACTTTTTTATTTATAATCAATTTTGACAAATAAGATGTATTATACCTATTAATAAAATGTATTATTGAATTGGTGTCACCACAGTTGTAGCATTGATGATACTCAATATATGACAAAATTGTCTGATGGCTTTTGTTGTTGAGATTGACGTCAGTTTTCATATTACTGATGACTATTTACATACTATTGATGTCACAATTCTGATGACCCGCCGTCATCAATATTAAGATGCTTTTTTCTATGAGTGTAGGTGGTTTACGTGTGCGGTCACTAAATGTAAATAAATACCTTAAATCAAATTTTTTATATAAAATATGATGATTTAATAAGTATTTTTTCTGCGAACTTATATTTTGCAAGTAGGTCAAAGCTTTGAGGGAGAAATTTCACAGCTAAAAAAATATATTTATTTTTTGATTATTCTTTCGATAAGAATTTTAATAAAAAAACATATAAAAAACATCAAAAACTATCATCTAACTTTATCACATACATATCGTATATACTTAAGGCATAGAAACAATTTTCTTGTCACAACATGCCGCTTTATTGTTGGCTTTCATTTTACACAATTCCAGCGTTTTTGTTTAAAGTTTCATATATTGTCTGTCATTTTTATATGCTGTGTAGCTTTTGGGCTTTAGTAGGCAAGTTACTCACCGAAAATAAATATTTAAATCAATTTAAATTGTTTAATTTTCTTGAGACACGTACCCAAATCCTCTTTACACTCATTAAAAGTTAACGCAATTGACTTTGAACCTTATGCAAGAAAAAAAGCTCATAACACTAATGAAAAATATTTCATTCAAAAAATACTTATGTATGTGCAATGTACATACAAATATATATATTTTTGCTGATATTTAGTTGTTAATTTAATAATATTTTTCTCAACAGTTTACCCTGACATTGATTTTCTTGTGACATCAGCAGAAATCTCTAAGGAAACTCGTTCAGTGTGTAATTTACACAAAAAAAAATTGAAAAATTTTCAATTAGAAAATGTATGAAAAAACAATTGCAGTAATAAAAACTTGAATTTTTGGGAAACACCCTACCGACGGCCATACTAACTCGTAATACAACTTGGCACATGTTTTAATATTTAAACAAATTAATTAAGTATCAGATTTAGCGGTGTGGAAAAGGAGTCAATTGAACACTTAATCACCTAATGTGGAGAATTGTAACACAGGAGATATAGGCTGATACAAACGCATACGTAGGTTGCGCAGGACTTGATAACACTCCCACTGAAAGAGTTAGTCCAGATTCTTGCCGTACTTAATCCATGAGAGCAATGGTTGCCGTGAAAGAGACCGTGTTGGATTACACCCTATTCTTATCATTATTGTACCTAATAACTCTGTGTCAAGCTTTTATGCCAATAGGATTACGGTAGCATGCCTCTTCAGCATAATTTACCGTTTTGGTGAGTTCCCATCGTGCTGGAAGGTTGCTAATGTAACGCCAATCCCTAAAAAAGGTGAGGCAAATAACCCTGAAAGCTATATAGCATAATTGCAATTTATATAGCATAATTGCAATTTGCTCTGCGCTTTCTAAAGAAATGGAAATGATGGTTAATTACCACCTTATGAGGTATCTAAAGTCGCATAAAGTAAGATTGTGGCTCTGGATATTTCCAAACTATACGAGTTGTTACAGATGGGGTCTCATCAAACGAGTTTAAGATTAATTCAGGGCTACTGCAAGGCTCCGATCTTTCTACCTACCCTATTTCTTATTTTCCTCAATGATCTTCTATTTCAAACTTCCAACCCTATCCACTCTCTCCCGGATGACAGCAGCATTTGCCATTCGTGCTCTTTCGGTTACCGGCCCAGCCTATCCGAGGTCGTTGCCAAGAGGCAAAATATGCATCACTCACTGAATAGTAATCTTCTATTCACATCCGAATGGGGTCGAAAAACACTGTCACTTTTATCGCTCGTAAGACCCAGGATTGTTACACAAACATACGACCACAAGTGCTGCTTCATCTGTACTCATGGATAGTATAAACATTGAGGAATCGAATGCTCTTGATGTTCTGGGAATGAAAATACAGTGTGATGTTCGCTGGACTGAACACATTCCTCATGTCTCTAAAAAAGCATTCAAGTGACTCGGATTTTTGAAACATTGAAAGATGTACTTCACTCCATCCGATCTCCTATTTATACCACCCACATCCGACCGAAAAAGGAATACAGCTGTCATGTTTCAAATTCGATTTTGGGGTTACTCGGCCGTGTGCAGGAAAGGGTGAAGAAGCTTATCAGTGACAGTAGACTCTATTGACTCACTGGAGCAACGACGCAGTGTATGGTGCGTTACTCTGTTCTATCGCTACCACAAAGGATTTTGCTCTGACGAGATTAGGCATCTTGCTCCCGAAACTCGCACATTTTTACGTAACACGCGTTCATCGTACAGAACTCATCCGTTTGTGGGCGATTGCTCGGGGAATCGTGCAACGCATTACAGAGAGAATTCGTTTTTGGCGATGGAATAAATTCCTGTCTGTTATAACGTTGGAAAGTTCAAGCCAAGTATTCACAAACTCTACTCTCTCTTTCCCCCTGCTCATAACCTATTTTCCTAGTTCTGGTACAATGCACTGCATATGTAGGGGTCATCCCCTTAGTACTGGTTCAAGATGAAAAAAAGGAGACGTTTAGAATGAATTTCACAATGAACACAAATGGTAAATCAGTTTGAAATGAGTCATCTGTGAAAAAACACCTATTAAAAATCTAATCTCTCTATGAATCACCCGATATTTATACCTTTTATTAACGATCTGCCCTCAGCTATTTTACACTCTAAATTTATAGTGCATGCTGATAAGTCAACATATTTAAGCTTTTGAATGATCGCAATGATCAACTCTTACTTGAGGCTAATGTTATAACGCTTGAGCAGTGGTGTTTAGGAATAAGTCAGCCACAACTGACCCTTTGGTAGCCAACATTCGTGAGACACACTACAACACCATCTTTAAATGATCGCAATGATCAAGTTTTACTTGGGGCTAATGTTATAACTCTTGAACAGTGGTCTTCAGGAATAAGTCAGCCACGGTTGATCCTTTGGTAGCCAACATTCGTTAGACACACACTACAAGACCATCTTTAAATGATCGTAATGATCAAGTTTTACTTGAGGCTGATGTTATAACCCTTGAACAGTGGTCTTCAGGAATAAGTCAGCCACGGTTGGTACTTTGGTAGCCAACATTCGTTAGACACACACTACAAGACCATCTTTAAATGATCGCAATGATTAATTTTAACTTGGGGCTAATGTTATAACCCTTGAACAGTGGTCTTCAGGAATAAGTCAGCCACGGTTGATCCTTTGGTAGCCAACATTCGTTAGACACACACCACAAGACCATCTTTAAATGATCGTAATGATCAAGTTTTACTTGAGGCTGATGTTATAACCCTTGAACAGTGGTCTTCAGGAATAAGTCAGCCACGGTTGGTACTTTGGTAGCCAACATTCGTTAGACACACACTACAAGACCATCTTTAAATGATCGCAATGATTAATTTTTACTTGGGGCTAATGTTATAACCCTTGAACAGTGGTCTTCAGGAATAAGTCAGCCACGGTTGATCCTTTGGTAGCCAACATTCGTTAGACACACACCACAAGACCATCTTTAAATGATCGTAATGATCAAGTTTTACTTGAGGCTGATGTTATAACCCTTGAACAGTGGTCTTCAGGAATAAGTCAGCCACGGTTGATCCTTTGGTAGCCAACATTCGTTAGACACACACTACAACACCATCTTTAAATGATCGCAATGATCAAGTTTTACTTGAAGCTGATGTTATAACCCTTGAACAGTGGTCTTCAGGAATAAGTCAGCCACTGTTGATCCTTTGGTAGCCAACATTCGTTAGACACCAGCCTCTATGCTTGAAAAGTCGCCCAAAATCGTACCTTCTGAATGGACCACCTTAGACGTAGTCGTGGCCAACGTTTGCATGACATTATATTCGAACTGTAAATGTCATAAATTTTGCTTTTAACCGATAGTAGAAATTTTATGATCACTTTCAAATTTATGTGTTTACAAATCAAGGTAACTTCCTAGGGGAACACCAGAACATTTCCAGCCCGAGTGATGTAACATTTCTGTATTTAACTTGTGCTCTATTAGGCAAATATGTTGCGGTAAACTATTATATCTTGTACTCCAATAAGGACGACAAAGACGTAGTATTGATAAGGACGACAGTAATGTACTCTAAGAAAATCCTAACTCCATACTCTCATTTAATCCTAAAGGATTTAATTAGATCATCGAATTCCTGGCATTCTCAGAGATTAAAAGCTTGAGAGTTGATTCTCCGACTGACGGCAATAAAAATAATCTCTGCTTCTAAACTCTACTACACTTAGCATAACTCCAAACCAGAATAACTATTCGTGTAGCGGCTCTTGATATACCAGCATACTGGATTGATTATTGGCCGATAAGGCACTTAACTAAAACGTGGTAGCTGCAATTTGCATCTTTTATTGTCGGCAAGGATGTTGATTTAATTTATGACAATGGCGGCTGCAGTGCTAGCATTTTGGGAACGCCTAACGCTCCTCGCCGCAGGCGAAGTGTCAAGGTTGGCTATCTTTTCTATGAATTGATGTGATTCGAAAACCAATCAGTTGTTAGTTGTTAAAATAAAACATTTGAAGTAGGGTATTTAAAAGCATTACGCTTTTCAAATTATTATATCACATTTTTGTTCGCGACTTCCAATGAATTTAGCCACCGATCTGTTTTTCACATTTAACAACAATACTTTTTTTTAAACTTAAACTCATTGACAAACAAAAAATTCGCTGGAAAAACACAAACTGCTTTTTTAATTCAATTAATTCATTTACCAGCATTATAAAATTAAAATTCAATTCAAACATTTTGAGCTGGACAAAATTCGAATGTAAACGCAGCCAAACGCACACATGTAGAACAAAATTACTGATTTTAGCGAAATAAGGAAACCCAACCGCTGCGACTGCGCATTTGATCACTTCGTTATAGAATTAGAAATACAAAATAAAAGCAAAAATAAAAAACTTACCTTAGCACCGATTTGGTTGCCACATTGACCGGCTTGTAAGTGAACAATTTCCCTCATATTGTGATTTTTTTTAGAGAACTTAAACTTTGAGTGTTAGAAAATAAACTTTTGTTTAATTAAGCAAAGCTTTAAAGTTTTTTGTTCTATTTAAATTTAAAACTTTTATCTCGACACAAAATCCTTGTTGGATATTTATTTTTTGATCTCTTAATTTTAGCAATCTTTTTCTTTTATATTGTTGTTGTATTTAATCAGTTAATATTTTAGACAAATTTTGTTTTTTTTTTATTAAATTAAAGTCTTATAAAAGATCTTTTATTATTTGATCTTTTGTTATATTTTCTTCAAAGTTCCAGATTTAAGGGAAGAGAGAGCAGCTCACTTGGTATCCAATCGACAAACAAAACTCAACTGATCGTTGAATTTTCTGTTCAGCGCACAAGAAGCATTTTTAATCGGACCTCATGAAAACTTTTTGTTCTTTTATTCGTTTTAGTTGGTGTTGTTGTAGCTGCTGTGTTTCAAACACACGCGTGAGCTGCCTGTTACTTATCGAATCGTATGCGACTATGGAGACATTGCAAATAAAGAAAAAGCAAACTCTACAATTATGGAATATCGTAAGATTGTTTTAATAATTTTCATGTTTCGTTTCGCTTTGAAGACTTTACTAAATAGTTTTCTTTAGCAAGTGATGATTAATTGTGGCGAAGTTAGTTATAGTTTCTTGTGCTCATACTATTTAAAAGGCTATTGACTATAGCACTCTAGTACTTATATACATATACACTCAGTAATATTACTTAAAAACAACGAAAATAAATTGATCCAGCTCAATGATCTATCACACACGGGTGCAATTGTTCTGACAGTTAATAGGCGAAAGGAATGTGGGTGAAAGAAGTTATATTTAGTCCAAACAATCAAATGAATATAAAAACACTTATAGACAACGCAATGCAGTGTACACGTATAGATGTTATGCCAAATGAATTAGTCTCGTGTGTGATAGATTATAACAAAAATTCTTTGACAAAAGTTGTTTTTGATTACTCTAGGCCAGTGGTGCCCAAAAGTTCTATATGGAAGAGCAAACACCAATATATTTAAGAAAACACTACTTTTATTTAATGTATTTTGTTGTAAAAAGCAACACAATTTACAAAAACAAAATTTACACTGATAAGAGCGCTTTTACATTTAGACAGACGATGGGCAGACATTTTTTCATTTCTCTTTTGGTCTTGCCTAAACCTTTTACATTTAAGAAATTAATAGACAGACAGAAACTTTTCGTTTCTCTTTTCTTTCTACTTTGTTTTTGTTGTTTTTTTAAGCACAGCTAGTGTGTTTATATGAAGTTGATGTTGATATGAGAATAATGATATTAAGCAACAACATAAAAAATGCGAAAAGTTAAAAAGAGAACGAAAAAATGTCCACAAATGTCTAGTACAGGGAGTTGTATACTACACACTCTCCTCCACCGACAATTTTCGTTACAGCACCCTCAAATTTCGTCTGTCTGCCCACCGTCTGTCTAAATGTAAAAGCGCTCTAATCGGTTGTCGTCAATGTTTACCAGCAAAGCATGCGAAAGTGTTGCTGCTTTGCTCTTATGTGTGTGCACTGAAGAACGACAAAAAAAATATATATATAAAAAATGTCATACAATTTTGATATGAACAGCTCACTACACGGCTGTATTGTTCCAATTATGCTCTAGCGTTGGTACCTTATACTCTGTAATGCACCTTGATCTTTCTGTTGTCAAAATAAGCATTCTATAGCATGTTCACACGACGGCTTATATTCGAGGCTCGCTCTCTCATTTGAGGTTCGCGGCCCAATCTTGATTGAACTAACATCATTCGCCATACAAAATTTTGAGAGCATACCAACCTGGTTGATTTTGAATCTTGTTGCGAACCATGCAAAAGCTACCTATCATCTACAAATTTGATAATAAATTATCAATAGTTTATCTGAACTAGCTCCCAAAAAAATTTTAAACAAAGAAAACAACAGATAGTTAATGTGTGTAACATCAAAAGAAACACATTGAACATATAAAAATTGGATATATACAACTGTGAAAACTGTGCCTGCCTTGACGGCCTAACCTGATGGTGGACCAATTCCACGGAGTGAATTTTTCACGATTCACCACCGCCCCCGTGTGGCTTGCTAGGCTCACACAGGTAGCAATTCTTGTCATATGATTGCGGTCATATGAACAACTTCTTGTTGAGGAGTTCGGGCTTTCTAATCCCACATGTATGCAATTTCCCAGCAATCAACGGAAGACAAGGCTTAATGAGTTGGTAGCCGAAGCCGAAGAGCATCAGCCCTTAAACCAACTCACCCGTCAAACCGTCACCACTGGTTCCTTACAGTACACGTATCTGTTGTATAGGCAACAGATCCTCGGGAGATTGTTAGCCCTCGAAAAAAAGCCATCACCAAACAATTATCAAGGATACTAACACTCCCTTCCTGCGTTTTAGGTTTCAACCACAGCTAGAACGTTTCAGCCAAAGTAGGCAACTCAACCATGATCAGCCCGGGTCGAACCGCAAGCAGAACTTCCCGGGGGCCATGCTGATCCCCGTTCTGCCAATTTATACCCTTGGTAAGGGTTTCGAAAGCCAACACAACATAAGTCATGTGGCTTCCTAGAGTTTTGTTTGCCGCACCAAACGAGGGACCACTTCCCCTCTTTTCACCGAAAACCACAGCGCCTAAGTTAGGAATACGCCAAGGCAAAACCTGTTCCCCGGGGGGATTGGATATATACAAAAAGATTTGAATAAAACTTTAAAAAAGAAATCGTGAAACGTTTGCAAAAAATATGTAAACATCAGTGTGGAACCAAAACGACCGACTCCACACCTACTTTCGCAATCGAAGTTCAGAGAGCGAACCAAGTGTTTCATATTACCGTCTGAACATGGTATTAGTTAAATTTTTTATATAGGTACGTATTAAAATTTGAAGTTGGTAGTCTGCTGCATTCAATGTGTTTCAATGCATAACGGATCACAGGCAACAACTACAGCAAGTTTTTCTTTAACAAAGGAATTCTGAAGATGATACACACTTTAGTTTTTTTAACATTTTGTGAATTCTAAAAAAAAACCCACAAATTGTCTTAATTCACGCGAATAAAAAAGCCAACAACGCTGCTAGTCCGTGTTTGGAAACATTTTTTTTTTCGAATAGTCCAAAGAGTTTTATAAAATTTCTACAAAAACTAAACATGAACAGAAAACGGGCAATAAAACTCACTCAAGCATGCAGAAAAATACGATCAGAGATTTGTTTTTAGCTGCTGGTTGCGTTTTTGTTGTAGAGTACGTTTATTTTTCAAATTATCTGCAGATACAATATGGAATTGTGATATAACGCATATGCCCACTACACTCACTTCCCTCAAACAGAAAAAAACATGTGTGTTCTTTTACACAAGGGGGTATTTTTTCTAAATCTCTATTTATTTTCTTGCCAAATATTTGCTTTTGTTTAAAAATGATTTGTGTATGAACATTGTGTACATGATACAAAAAACAAGGTAGCCGCTTCGCTACAACAATACAACAATAAAAAAAAACAACAGGTATTTTGTTTGTGTAAAAAGGCGAATTCACACTTAGGCTGTCAAAAGTAGTTGATAAAGAACATGTACAAAAAATTTAAATGGCGCCGAAAAGGTAAACAAAACTTGACAGAGAAAGTGCCGCTATATTAAACGAATTCGCCTAAATTCGCCGATGCATCCACCTAATAATGAATTCGCCTTGATTGTGTAGAGTTATCATGGAAAAGTTGTTGTTAAATGAAGAAGAAAGGCAGATCTTACTCTTATTATTTTATTCATTCTGATGTACTTTGATATATAAACATTTACAACAGCAACAATAACAGCAAGAATTTTCTTTTTAGCATGTTTACACTATTTTAAATCAAATATTATTATATTACAAAAAGTCTCAATTTAAAACAGGATTTGTTTATTCCTAAATCCTAAAACTTATAAAAGATACACAAGGGTTGATTTAAGGAATATATGAGTCTATTCATGTTTATAAACATGTTGCTTCAACATACCATATAAATGTGAAAAGCACATGTCCACATACAGTGTTGGTCGCAACTAAAGCACCGCTATATAGACTTTAAAAAACATAATTTTCTTCACGAAAAAAAAAAATTTTAATTCACTCCAAGTTTAAATTACGAATCTATGAAAATAAAATTGAATCATTTTAGAAAAAATTTCTATTATTTTGTTTATTAAGATTACTACAGAATCCAATAAAACTTATAATGCGAGACTTGCACTTATTAATTTACCATCCTTGCATGGTCGCAAATCTATGCTGAATATAATGTTTGTTTGGAAAGTAATTAATGGTAATATTTACTAGAGTTTTCTAAACAGTAATTTAATTTTTAATATTCCACGCTAACATGCACGCTTCTACTTTCCGCTTATAATAAAAGTAATAAAAAAATATAGAACAAATTATGTCAACTCTGCATCTCTAATTAACATCACATTGATTTCTCTTTATATGATGATGCCATTTTGTATTACGGCTATAGTGACCAGAGGAGTTTCCATCTAGCCATATTTACGAGCATTTGATCAGTCAGTGGGTTCCAACCTTCTCTCTGGGTATGCCGATATAAAAACTAATTTCTAAACTCAAAAAAAACCAACATTTTAGAAAATATGCCATAAAAAAACATACACAATTTGCAACTCTGCTATCCATCCACTTTTGTACACCTGACACCACCATATCAAGGACAGATGTTCGCCTTGGATATTGCGCACCCAAACGTGGCTTAATGGAAAAGTCGTTATAGCGATGTTCGTCTGTCGGTCGTTCAAATACCGTTTCTGAGAAAACCATTAGCCTTAAAAACTCCTTTCTTTCACCATTCTATTACCCCATCGATTCATGGATTTGCTATTGAAATTCAGTAAAATCGGTTCATATATAGCTAAGATATATCTAAAATTCTGAAACATTATTTTTTGCCATTTTGTATGAAAACGTTTGAAAAAAATTTGTCTGTTTTGCTTCTAACTTTACACAATTATTAAGCACTGCAATTACAAGGAAAAAACTTTTTTACCGATATCGGTTCATATACATATATCCAAGATATAGCTTAAACCGATTTTTTAATGAAAATGTCACGTAAGCGAACTTAGTATTTGTTTTAATCTAAAATCAGTCCTGCTTATAAAAGGAGGTTACTTGAATGCAGAAAATGAAAATTTCCGATATCGGTCCATATATACCCGAGATATAGCCAAAATTGATTTTAACAACTTTTTTTTGCTTAAAAGCTGTTCTGGTAATAAATGGAGGTTACTGAATACAGAAAATGAAAAATTCCGATATCGGTCCACATACTATACCCGAGATATAGCCTAAACCGATTTTTTCATGAAAATGTCCGGTGAGCGAAATTACATTTTTTTTTCTTAAAATCAGTTCCGGTAATAAAGGAAGGTTACTAAAATACGGAAAATGAAAATTTCCGATATCGGTGCATATATATTCGAGATATAGTCTAAACCAATTTTTCAATGAAAAAAAATTTTTTTTTTGCAGTTCTGATTATAAAAGGAGGTTACAGAAAACGAAAATTTCCGATATCGGTCCATATACTCCATATAATCGTGGCTAATAGTACAATATATAATTTTATTTGGAGCTTTTTATAATCTTGAATGACAGGGAATATTTTCAAAATGTTTAGTTCTCAAAACTCAAGAAAATATTTCGTTTATATAACAACCCTCAATTAATAGTTCTGGCTGCATTTTGTTCAGGAGTCTTACAGCAGATAGACTTTTGGGGTCTGTTTCAAAAATCGAGACTACACGCAGAGTCTTTTGGTATCTGTAGTGCAATTCACTAACTTTTAACGATTTTAAAAGAGCATAACTTAACGCGAGCTATTGTGGTTTGCACTAACGCTTATGTGATTCACTAACTTATTCTTAACACATCTGGTTGTATGTTAAAAAAATTTTAAATAATGTGGCAGCTTTGTTAAAAATAAAGAAAACCACAAAGAGGAACAGAAAAAAAAACAAACAAATTTGCAAATAATTCCATGTTTAGGGTAAGTACAACTATTTATATGTTTATTATTTAAAATATTTTTTGATAAATAAGATAAGTTCTGCTCACGGAGAACACGCCGACCGACTGTTGGAGTCTTCCGACAAGTCGTATGCCAAATACTGTAAAGTTATTCTAGTAGAAATTTTAACGTCATTGTTGTTAAGATAAACAGCACAAAAATAATTGGTGTTTAGTTAACGCTAATCAGTCAGGCTATAAAAACAGCTGATTTAGAACGAAGACAAATAGTGTTAAAAACTGTTATAGAATTGCGAAAACGCCAACGCTAGTGTTAATTTCTCTAAACGAATTTTATTAGAGTTAAAACAGGTTAGTGAATTGCACTACTGATGAAGAATCAAGACTAAATGTGTACTTTATAGGTAGTCGATGCGCCCAAAAATAAACAAACAATAAAAAATATAAAAATAAAATAGTTTAGGAATCTGTTTCATGTATTTTTATGTTTATGCATAAAGGTAAAAAATATAAAAGGCGTATTTATTATGTAATTCTAAAATCTCAACCTAATTTCTTTTTTAATTATGAACGTTTATTTTAATATACATGTTTATATATGGTTTACATACATATTTACATATGTATGTAAACCTATAAATTTGTTTTTGTATATTTCATAACACACATAGGACTGGATACTAGAGATTTCAACACTCCCCTGCAATTGAATAATCATCATGAAATCTTAACAATAGAAATGTTATTACAATTTGATTTCTTCTAAGCCGAAATAATTAGAAGTTTTTGCTTTTTTGTAAATATTTTTTTAATATATTAGTTTTTTTAATTTTATATTTTTCGCTTAACATTTGAAAGAGTTGTTTTTTTTGTATTCTTGCATAGGAGCCATAACTTGCATTCACCTTTAGTGCGCTTCTCTAACTTTTAACGATGCGATAATCGCAACTTTTGTCATCAAATTTCATCGCTTGCACTAACGATTGAGTGATTCTGTAACTTTATTCTAACGATGGCAAATAGCTGTATTATTCTGTTTATTCATATAAACATCACGTGGCATCTCTGCCAGAACAAAGCAAAAACCACAAAGAAGAAGAGAAAAAACAATAAATTTTCCCATAAAAATATGTATACATATTGATTTTTACTTGTTGTGATTTTAGTTTTTTAAGTGACAATAAATATTATTTAATTTGTATTAAGGTAAGGAATATAAAATATGTGTCCATATGTTTCATTTATGCGTTTATACATGTATGTACTAATTTCTGTATGTTCAGAATGACCACAACTAAGGCGGGTGATAATCAATATAACATTTTAAATCCATTAACTGTTAACTCAAAGGAATTGTCCAACTCCCGATAAACACACTGATTATCCCTTGAAGCGTTCAAACTTGTTTCAGCCCTCGCAAGTCCGAATGCCAAACATTCAATAGCTATTTCAACACAAAATACACTTTATCGGTTAAAAAATTATACTGAAATTTGTGTTTTTGGAAATGTATTTAATAAATATTTTATGTATTTATTTATGTATTTAATAAATACTTTTAGGTATTAAAAATCAGGTTATTAGCACTTTGTTTCATGGAAGCACAATTCAACAAAAAAAAATACACTTTAACGATTGAATAAATAAGGCCCTGATTCACTATCCTACACGATCGTACGATTCATTCACGGGAAACTATTTCAAAAGTCTGGCCGACTTGAAAAAATCGCTTCAAAATGGCGTTGTAGGCCACACTATCATACAAGTATAATTGCAATAATTTATATACACAATAAAATAATTAAAAACTTTTATTAACATAATAATTTTACATTACTTAAATGTTTTTTTAGGCACCAACAATATTCTCATATTTTTCACAATATATACCAAACTGATCACATAGAAACCATAATGTTTTGAAAAGTTTCATAAAATTTTTCATATCGCACGATTTGTCAAAAACTCTGTCGCACGGTTGAATTTTTAGTACTTTTTCAGCACACATGCTTTATTTAGTAGATCGCACGATCGTGTATGATAGTGTAGCAAGGCCTGTAGCAAGAAAATTTTTGTCTTTAAGATATCGACAATCGGCGGTAAAATTAACAGCTGAATTTAATCGACGACAGCAGACAGCAAACAGCAATCTGTCAAAAAATAAATACATGTGTTTAGATACACACGATTATTTTAACGACTTCACAGCAGCACGACTTGACAACAGCATTTGCTCCTGCTGCCAACTTAGACAAATTTTTATTTTCGTAAGCAGCAAAAAAGCAATAACAACTAAAATTTGTTTGAAATATTTAATAGAAATAAATATCACACAAATAAAATAAACAAATAAATTGATTAGTTTTTACAACTTTACGTGATATTATTACATTTTCAGTCAGCAGTTTTAATTTTAAATTAAAAATTGTTTGGT
This sequence comes from Thecocarcelia acutangulata, assembly GCA_914767995.1. NCBI lineage: Eukaryota > Metazoa > Arthropoda > Insecta > Diptera > Tachinidae > Thecocarcelia > Thecocarcelia acutangulata. The sequence goes on along the minus strand of OU612098.1, from coordinate 8,008,910 downwards.
TTGTACATATGTACAACAGGTTTTTAGTTCAAGTTTTTCCTTTCTTAATTTTTTCTTAAGAAGGATTTTTTACAATACAAATTTGCTGTGATCAATAATTATTGATTGAAGAAGACAAGAAAAATAATAATCAAATCTTTAGCTGGGGGACAACTAGCTGTTTCGTAGTCGCTACACTACTCATCTCTGGGTCCGGAGAATATTAAATACAAAAATATGTATGTTAATAAATAAAAATAAATACCGCTAGTTTAGAGACAGCAAACGCTGTACAAACAATGTGGGCAATTAACAAAATGCATATGTGATTCAATATGAGATGAATATAGATAGAAAATAATTAAATGCTCGGTGGCTTAGTAGTTAAAGCAGTAGATCATGATACGTCATGTCCCGAGTTCGAATCCCAGTGGGTGCTGATGAGTAGTGTAGCGACTACGAAACAGCTAGTTGTCCCCCAGCTAAAGATTTGATTATTATTTTTCTTGTCTTCTTCAATCAATAATTATTGATCACAGCAAATTTGTATTGTAAAAAATCCTTCTTAAGAAAAAATTAAGAAAGGAAAAACTTGAACTAAAAACCTGTTGTACATATGTACAAACCAAACAATTTTTAATTTAAAAAATTATAAAAGTTCAACAAAAATTTAACAAATTAGTTTTAATTTTATTCATGTAAAATATATAAGTATGTAGCATCTCTAAAATTTGTATTGTTTAAATACACATTATGCTGCTGCTGTCTTTAAAATAATTATGTCGCTGATGATACGGCAGCATTTGAAGCTAACTTCAGTTGTGCTTGTGAAGTTGTGAAGTCTGCTGTCGTCAAAGTGTTTAGAGCTTTAAGCACACTAATCTTTCTTTTTTTTTTTTTTTTTTTTTTGTATATTTTTTTCGAAAACATATTTTAAACACTAAGGTCAAATTCAAATGTTATGGCGTTTTATTTTCTTAAAAATAAAACGTTACTTGTGATTAAGCAACATTTTTAAATGCTAACCTGATTTCTAAGAAGTGTTACATATTTTACGTTTACAAAAGAACATAAAATATTGTATGAAACAATAAAGAGCAATTAGCGTTTCAGTTTTGAAGTGCTTTGATACCAAAACTTGCTGTATAGAAAAAAAAAGCATTGGCATTACTAATTTAAAACACATACATATTAATAATTTTACGGTCTCTTTTTCTCTTTTATGTTTGTTTTTTTAAATAGTTTTCAAAAAATTATAAAAATTAGAATAATTATTTTTACATAAAACATAAATATAGGTCAGTATAAATCAGCATGCAGTTTAGTAAAACAGGGCAATATCTCACCCTGTGCTTGAAGCAAAGGCCAAAAATGCTTCATTTATTCCCCTTCTTCATGCGGAGTATATAGAAGAGAACACGTTTTTTATATACTGTTGCCTTCATTTTAGAAGAGACCATTAAAACGGGCCATGGTGCAATAATTAGGTGGCAGCATTAGAGTTGCTGTACTAGATACATAATAGCTTTGTTCGAGGAAATTCCAGGTAAAGTTCGGTAAAATGAGAGTAATCAAAATATACTCTCAGAAAACAACAAATTAGCCAAAAATTGCTGGAACACAAAAAACCACATTTCGAGCCCGAAATTATATAGGGTGTTTTTTTAAGCCCGATAGAACTTGAAATTGTAAAAAATAACACAAAAAATTAAATTGTAATCAAAATTTTTTTTTATTCGAAAGATCAATACGTGACATTAACATTTGAAAATGATTTCGGGCATATGGGCACCGCGGCTGTTCTTGACGAAGCGCATTCTGGACGTCCAATTTTGGGCCACTTTTTCGAGCACTGCTGACCGTATGTCACGAACAATGCTGGCCTCCAAGGCGTCAATTGTTGCTGGTTTATCAGCATAAACCAGTGACTTCACGTAGCCCCACAGGAAATAATCGAGAGGTGTCAAATCGCACGACCTTGGAGGCCAATTGACAGGTCCATTTCTCGAAATCAACTTATCGCCAAATTTTGATTTCAGTAAGTCGATGGTTGCGTTCGCCGTATGGCACGTAGCGCCATCCTGTTGAAACCACATCTCCTCCGGATCAATGTCATCCATATTTTCAAACAAAAAATCATTGATCATGGTGCGGTAACGATCTCCATTGACCGTAACGCGAGCTCCGGCCTCATTTTTGAAGAAATAAGGTCCGATGATGCCACCAGCATGAAAACCGCACCAAACAGTGCATTTTTCTGGATGTAATGGAGCCTGTAGGGTCTCTTGTGGATTGGTCTCACTCCATATGCGGCAATTTTGCTTATTAACAAACCCGTTAAGCCAAAAATGCGCCTCATCGCTGAACACAATTTTGCGTCTATAAGTTGCGCGAATCGACGACTGATTTTCAAAGTAAATTTGGATAATTTCGTAGCGTTGTTCAAGCGTGAGTCTATTCATGATGATTTGTCAGAGTATACTGAAACAAATAAAAAAAATGTTTCATCAAAATTTAATTTTTTGTGTTACTTTTTACAATTTAAAGTTCTATCTAGCTTAAAAAAACACCCTATATATGAGAACAAAAAGAGCGGTTGTTTATTTATACAATTTTAAAATTCAGGGTTCTCAACTTCTAAATTTTATAATGCACTGAAATCTAATAAAAACGCGTACTTTTACAAAAATACACGCAATTGAAAATGTTTATTATTTTATAAAATTAACAAACAGATTTATTTCATAATATTACTTTAACAAAAAAATTTAACTTTTTACATTTATGAGAAAAATAACTAATTATCACTTATTTTTCGAATTTTGTTCGATTTAAAAAGTAAATGAGCTTTCAATTATTACGTTTATGTACAGCCTACTAGCAAATAAAAACTGTTTGTAAGTTATTAACTGACTGTTTATGCGTCAATATTGGAAAATTTTATTTTTTTTAGTATGGCTTATGTTCAAAATGTAACTAATGGGTAGTATTTTGATCACTAAAATAATGTGGTTTTAACAAATTTCTATAACATCAATTTTTTATTGGCAAAATATTGATGTCAAATAAAATTTGTAAAATTTTGGTACAATAAATCGAGATTAGTGTCAGCAACAATTTATTGAAAAGCCAAAACGAAATGCAAAAATATATATAAACAAAGTTTTTTAAATATGTAGCTATCAGTACAGATTGTTTGAATCCTTTTAAAAGAAAATGCTCTAAAAATTAAATAAAAGCATCGTGCATTGATTTAAAATTCTTTGTGCGATTTTTAAAACACACTAATAACAGTCGGAAAAGCGCTGAATTGACAGCTCTGTTGTGTTTCAAGCAAATACTTTTTCCAATTTATTTAAATATTTTGAGCTAGATAAAAACGCAAAATAATTTATTTAAATATAACTTATTTAAATATGACGTATTGTTATATTTTCAAATATGTTTTTTATGATTTGCACTTTGATATTTTATTTTCATAAATAACAAACAGCTGATTACATGATTTAAGAATTATACCATTTTGCACGGAGAAAAAGTACGGGTAAAGTCTGGTAAAATGAGAAACACAAATTACTCTCTCAGAAGCTTTCTCATTAACCCAATTTGCACAATTTTTAACACAAGAAACACTTTTCGTGCAAATTGGGAGCCCGCGGGTTCCCGCGGTAACGACGTCGAACACAACTAATATTTTTTTTGTGAAAAAATTTCACCATAATGTCAAAAACATGTTTACAAAACAGAGGAAAATGAAGAAAAAAAGTGTATATAAAGAAAATTAATTGTGTATTATTATTTTCATAAATTGTTTTTTAAGCAATTAAATTATTTTTGAAGCGAGGAAAGTCGATAAGCAGTAGAATTTTTATTTTTACATAGCAGACAGCAACGCATACTGAGGAATTAAAATATTTTGAAATCTTTTTTATTGTTTCTTTTGCACATTTTCAAACTGTTTAAAATATAATTTTTGTATAAACATAAACTGCTTTTATGCAATTAAAATATTTTTGAAAACTTCTTTTATGTTTTTTTTTGCGCTTTATATTTCTTTTTTTGCACGATTAAAATATTATTTTTTTTCACTTCACTTTGTGTAAACACAAACAGCTTTTGACACTACCGGTCATTTTATATAAAAAATTGTCACCTGCGCTAGTGATGCCACCTGGTTAATGCACCTTGAAACGGGCAAAGGGCACAATAATTGTAAAATTTTTGTTAGAAAAGAAAACGCCATTAGAAATTAATTTTTATTTAATAACAAAAAAAAAATTTTATAAGTAAAATAAGGTTAGATTTTAGATAAAATTAATTTAAACATTCTAAAAAAATTTATGAATTTATTTAATTCAGCCGGAGTGTAAGAACCAAAATATTGAAATATCGACAAAACTTTTGGTAACAAAATGAAACCCCAAAGAAATAGCAGATTAACAGATGGATCAACATGGCAACAAGTAACATCAGTATCATACAGTGGTGATGAACTGCAACACAAAATGTAACCGTGTGCAACAGCATAATATGCTAGGAACACAACTGCGACGAACGACGAACTTCGCCCATCGCGACGAATTCGTCGGCAAATATTCGTTGTATAAATTCGTCGTGTCAAGCACAATATCAACGCACATTGTTTACATTCCGTGCAAAGTAAGATAAATGAATATAAATGCCAAGGTGGCCATATTAAAAGTAAACCTATATAAATCCCAATCGATGGAGGGATTTTTGAACAAATTATCTCAGGTACTTTATATATTGAGAACATCTTCATACATATTTTACTACATGGATTAATATATATGATTAAAAGTATTAACTCATGAATAATACTTTCTTTATATAAGAAACCTGGTCACCTGATACTGCTTTGTTCGTCGTTCGCTAACGAAACAATTAGAAATGATTCTATCTCAACTTTCGCTGAGTATAACGAATTTCGACCAACACCATGATTGTGTGCATTTTCCTATACACCAATATGTTTTATTTTTGACGACGAATATTCGCGACCAAATATTCGTCGTTCGTCGCAGTTGTGTTCCTAGTAATATGCAGTTGTGTGTCGTCATGTTTTATGTTTTGAAAGAGTTTTATTCAAAATTGTTGGCTTTAAATAGCATTTGGATGTAACAAATACGAAAATCAAGTGAAATAGAAGAACATTTGTCTTTTTCAACTCCGCCAAAATTGAGCAAGCACTTACCTAGACTTTCGATGTCAAAACGTTTGAGTGCGTGTGTGTGAGTATGTGCTTTTATGAATGTATTTTTTCTGCTTTTCTACATGAAATCAACTAGGGACAATTTGAATTAAATTTTATGTTTTCATTTCAGTTTTAATGTCTCTCTATCTGTCTATCTAAAAGTGTGTTGGCTTTTTGTATGATGCTATTTTTGTTCTAATGACTTTTCCTGTTTTGTAATAAAAAAGAAATCTGAAAATATTTTAAACTAATTTGCTTTTCGCACAAAATAAATTACATTGCAACAAAATTACAAAAACTACTTCAGAAGTTTAGGTTGTTTGCTTTTTTTCTTCTTGTTGATCTTAATGATTGAAATATTTAGTAACGCGTAGAATTTTAACGTCAGTCAGGTATTTTTCTGCTCATTTTTTTAAACGCATTTATTTACATATGAGGTTAATTGAAAACTATAGTATACGCTACAAGAAAACTTAGCAGAAAATCATAGATTAAATATCACAACTTACCTTCTCTGAATTTAGTAGTAGAGGTTTCAAAACCAGCAAAACTTTAAAATGAACTCAAACTAATCTTCGAATGGGGTTACCGGTAAGACCAAATTCTGACACAGTATCGCATCCGGCAACGCTGATTAGTCTGATACAATGTGATATTATCAAGAACTCTACTGCAATTCACTAACCTGTTTTAACGCTAGTAAAATTCATTTAGAAAAATTAACACTAGCGTTGGTGTTTTCCCGATTCTATAACAGTTTTTAACACTATTTGTCTTCGTTTTAAATCAGCTGTTTTTATAGCCTGACTGATTAGCGTTAACTAAACACCAATTATTTTTGTGATGTTTATCTTAACAACAGTGACGTTAAAATTTCTACTAGAATAACTGTATTTGGCATACGACTTGTCGGAAGACTCCAACAGTCGGTCGGCGTATATATTTTTTACTCAGGGGATGACCCCTACATATGCAGTGCATTGTACTAGGAAAATAGGTTGTGAGGAGTAGTGTTTGTGAACATTTGACTTGAACCTTCCAACGTTATAACAGATATAAAACACGTCTGCAGGCAACTTATTCCACAGACGAAGAGTATGGCTGAAAAACGAATTCTCTCTGTAATGCGTAGTACGATTCCCTGTCCAATCGACCACAAATGGGTGAGCTCTGGACGATGAACGCGTATTACGTAAAAATGTGCGCGTTTCGGGAACAAGATCCCTAATCTCGTCAGAGCAAAATCCATTGTAGTATCGATAGAACAGAGTAACGCATCCCACACTGCGTCGATGCTCCAGTGAGTCAATAGAGTTGGATACCCTACTGTCACCGATGAGCTTCTTCGCATCTCCTGCACACGGTCGAGCAACCCCAAAATAGACTTTGAGGCACCGGCCCAAACATAAGAGTTGTATTCCATTTTCGGTCGGATGTAGGTGGTATAAATAGTAAGGAGATCGGATGGAGTGAAGTACATCTTACACTGTTTCAAAAACCCCAGGCACTTGAATGCTTTTTTAGAGACATGAGGAATGTGTTCAGTCCAGCGAACATCACACTGCATCTTCATTCCAAGAACATCAAGAGCATCCGATTCTTCAATATTTATACCATTCATGAGTACAGATGAAGCAGCATTTGCGGTCGTTTGTTTGTGTGTTAATAAACAGCACTGGGTCTTATGAGCATTGAAGGCAACCCTGTTTTTACGACCCCATTCGCAGATTAATAGAATATCACTATTCAGTGAATCGTTCATATTTAGCGCTTGGAACATTGTGGTGTCTTTACTAAGAGTTATATACCTGCGTGCTCTAGGCCGCACTATTCTCGCTCCAACTCCTTGGAGCGTTTTGGATCCATCCGTGTACTACTTTTGTGAACCATCTTGGCTCGTGCCCCATTCTTCGCTTTTTGGAAAGATGATCCTTAACTTTCTGGTAAATGAGTTAGTCGGACCTATAAGGTCACTTGTTTGAGACATATCGGTTATGTCTTTTAAACCCTTTAGGATTGCAAGATGACCAATAAGGTTACCTGTCTTTAGTTTTTCCCTGAACAGCCGTTTTTTTTTTAAACAGCCACGTTAAGCGTTGTTAAGTTCAAAAGAGCTTGCATGCCTTTCGTAGGGTTGGTTTTCGTCGCCCCTGTGATACATAGGCATACAAGTCTCTGAATCTTGCGTGACATGACTGTTATCTTTGGGCCTTACTTCTTTGAAAATGAAAACGGCGTAATGGTAACTGTGAAGGGTGAGCGATATCGTGATATGATTGAAAACTTTTTAACGCCCCAACTGCATGCTTTGGGCTTGATTAACATGTGGTATCAGCAATGACGGTGTGACATCGCATACAGCCAGAATTACAATGGAATTAAACAAAGTAGTATACCTACGCGGCGGACACCTTATATAAATCTGCTACCAGACACCCTGTATATTACTCCCTTTCCGGTTTTATATTATGACTACTGCCCGCCAAATATGCCTAGGTATTTTGAATCGTTGTGTTTAAATATTTTGCCTGTCCCTTAATTTGTCTTCAGTTTTTTCCCCCTCAGAAATTTTAGTTCATTTCAGACACCTCCATATTTTTTTCGACGCCATGATAAAGTGTCAGCCACAAAACAAAAACTATATTTCTGTTTTATTTGGTATACACTGAAATGCCCGTCCGCCGGTCGGTTGTTGTCTAAAGCCCAAAAAGGCCAGCTAACTAGGAAAAACATTATGGTTTCATAAAGCAAAGTATATTTTCTTTTTTCAAAATTATCCTAAATAGAACTTTGTATTTTTAGAATTTAAAAATAAGAAAAAGAAGAAAAAATGAAGCCAAATCTTGCAACAAAATTTGAAATCTGCCAAAGAATGCAGACGAGAGAAAAAAGAAATATTCCAATAAATCATTTGGAAAGCTAATTGATTTGTATGGAAATGCTCCGCCCTAAACGCTGAAGTGTGTTAAAGGTTGCGTCTTTCTTATGACCAGTTTAACCTATAAATGTATGTACTCATACACATATATGTATATGTGTGGGTTCCAATTATGTATGTTACATATGTTTATAGAATTAATTTATGAAGTGGCTGCATTAAATATCTTTGAAATATTTCTATGTTGGCTATTAAAATGCACTTTAGTTGCACAACAAACATACTCGTACTGCAGTGATTCAAATTGAGGAAATTAAAATTAGATCTTCATTTTGAGATAAATGTTTCGGTGAATGAGATTGGGAAAAGTTAAAACGATTGTGGATGCAATATACTCGTATTTAAAATGCAGCTGTTCAATAATTCTTTAAATTGATATTAAAACCATCACGCAATAGATACCAACAAATCTTGATATGTTGTGAAATGAAAATAAGTTCTTCCAAAAGTGTATTAAATTAAAATATAAATAAATTAAAAACTGCAGCATTAGCAGGATTTACGTATTCGTAATAAAATGTGGCATTAAAAATTAGGTCAAATGTTGCTCCAATAAGAAGAAATTAATGGCGTTTTCTTTGCTAACAAAAATGTTGCAATTAAACCCCGTTTTTATGTTATTTCCTAAAAAGTAGGCAACAGTATAAATAAAAAACATGTTCTTTTCTAAATATGTTGCATAAAGAAGAGCATATTTTATCCCCAACTACAAGTACTAATCTGCATACTGACCTATATACGAGGGCTGATCAAAAAATAATCGTTATTTTCAATATTTTCAAAAAGTATTTATTTATTCATCAACAACTTTAAAGTAATCCTTTCAAAGTAATCCCCTTCATTGTTTCATTCGCGTTACGAAAAACTTTTGCATGAAAATGTAAGAATTTCAATCTAGCCATTAAACAGTGTAGTAAATACAGGGTGACGCAAAAATAACCTTCCGATGTTTTTTGGCTGTAATTAAAATAAAATGAAAAAACTTTGATTCTTCTTGTGGATTACATTTATTTGGTGTTTAAATTTTTGTCATCGAGAATATGAAGTCATGTAAATGGCCGCCGCCACAGTTGATTGTCTTTTGAGCCCTTTTTTATAGCATTTTCTATCATATTGGCGAAAACTTCCGGCGATAGGTCCTCACATTCTTGGCGGATATTGTCTTTAAGAGCTGCAAGAATCTGGGGCTTGTTGACATAAACCAGCAACTTCAAAAAGCCCCACAAAAAGAAGTCTGCAGCAGTCAAATCAGGCGATCTTGGTGGCCAGTGCAAATCACCAAAACGGGAGATTAGGCGCCCGGGAAATGCATCCTTCAGCATATCCAATCCCAATTCATCAAGTTGCGGCAAAAAGAACTCGTTGATCATTGCTCTGTAGCGCTCATTATTCACAGTAAACGTTTGGCCCGCGACGTCTTCGAAGAAAAAAGGTCCGATGCCTGGTCCAGCGAAAACAGCACACCACACAGTGACCTTGAGCGGGTGTAATGGCTCTTCGTAGGTTACGCGCGGATTTTCAGTGCCCCAGAAGCGTAAATTTTGCTTATTTACGTACCCGCTAAGATGGAAATGGGCCTCATCACTCATGATTATATTTGATGAAAAATCATCTTCTCCTTGGGGTCAAATAAATAGTCACCAATATTCTGCGTTCTGGAGCAGTTAAGCGTAACATTGTTTATTAACGTGTATTTCGCATGTGTTTGCTACACAAATGTCAAAACAAAACTGACATTAGTTGCCAATCGCAAAATTTATAGCATTTTCTGGTAGAAGGATTACTTTTGCGCCACCTTGTATAATCACGCACGTGACGTATTTTGTGAATCACAGAACTGGATAGACAGTTGTGAAAAAGATTTACATCATCACCTGCCTTGCAGCTTTATCTGATGATGGACCAGTTCCACGGAGTGAATTATTCACGATTCACCAGCGCCCCCGTGTGGCTTGCTAGGCTCATACAGGTAGCAATTTATGCCATATGTTTGTAGCCATATGAGCAACTTCTTGTTGAGGAGTTCGGGCCTTCTAATCCCTCCTATATGCAATTTCCCAGCAATCGATGGAAGACAATGCTTAATGAGTTGGTAGGCCGAAGCCCACTAAGAGCATCAGCCCTTAAACCAGTACAGTACAGGTATCTGTTGTATAGGCAACAGACCCTCGGGAGCTTGTTAGTCCCGAAAAAAGCCACGCCAAGCAATTATCAAGGATACTAACACCCTCTTCCTGCGTTTTAGGTTTCAACCATAGCCAGAACATTTCAGAACTGCATGCAGAACCACCATGCTGATCCCCGTTCTGCCAATTTATACCCTTGGTAAGGGTTTCGGAAGCCAACACATCATAAGTCATGTGACTTCCTAGAGTTTAATTTGCCACAACAAACGAGGGACCCCTCCCCCTCTTTTCACCGAAAAACAGAGCGCCCAAGTTAGGAATACGTCAAGGTAAAACCTGTTCCCCGAGTAAATAAGGTTTTGAGCTCTAATAAAAAAATAACCGTTATTTGAAATTTTTTCAAAAAGTATTTATTTATTCATTAATAGCTATCTCGTCCTCTTCAAAGTAATCCCTCTCCGATACAATACACTTATGCCAGCGCTTTTTCCCATCCTCGAAAAACGTCTGAAACGTGCTTTTTGGTATCGCCAACAGCTCCTGTTTCGATTTTTCTTTTATCTTCTCAATCGTAGGAAAATGCTTGCCTTTCGTCGGTGTCTTCAGTTTTCAGAAGAGGAAAAAGTCAGCGGGGACCAAGTTCGGTGAATACGTTGGTTGAGGCATGTTAAAGGTTTCGTTTTTGACCCAAAACTCAGCCACATGCATCGATGTGTGAGCTTGTGCGTTATCATGCGGCAAAATCCATGATTGTTTTCTCCACAATTCTGTGCGTTTCTGACGAAATTGTGGCAAGCATTCATGATACACCACGCCGTTGCAGTCGAAAACAACAGTGAGCAAAACCTTCACATTAAACCGAACTTTACGTGCTTTTTCGGTCTTGGTTCTTCTGGATGCTTTCATTTGGATAATTGAGCTTTGGTTTCAATGTCATAGTCATGATTCGTCGCCAGTTATTACCTTTTTAAGGAAATCTGGTAAGTTCGATGCGAAAGTAAGTTCGATGCGATAAGAGTTTAATTTGGTACTTTGTGCCATTTGCGCCAACTTTTTCGTGAAATGAAGCAGCACTGATACCACAAAATAAACAATAGCGAAGAATGATAAAATAAAATGTGCGAAAAGGGACAAAATAAATGCGAAAGATAAATATGAAAACGCAATACAGGGTACCAATTCTTCAATTAAGAACCATTTTTCTTTCGCATCGCAATAGAGAGTAACGAACGATTATTGCAGCTCCATGGTAGGTAAAAAACTCAAGAACTCGTAAGGATCTGTGTGTTCCACTGGTAAAAGACGAATTTTCAAATTATGCGACAAGTTATATCAGTAAGCTGAAACTTCACCCAAACCCATGCAGTCATAATTGGTTGAGAAATATGTGGTGTCAAATATGTAATTTTAACGATAAAGTTCCCTTATAATAAAACTTTTCGTCTAGCATTGGCCGGACTTAAGTAAAAAGCACATATCTTTTTTTATTTTTATGTTTAGTATTAAGATAATAAATAAAAAGATAAACAATAATAAATAAAAAAATGCTAAAAAAATAAAAATAAAACGAAAATGGCGTCAAAACAAAGTCACCTTGTATTACTAAATCTTTTTAAAGATTTCACAAGCATTTTTGTACTGCGTTTCAATTGCTTTTTTTTAATATTTCTCTATTCATTTGCGTACTAGAAAAAAAACGAACATTTCTTGCCTTTATCTAGCTGTGTTATTCCACAAAATTGCAAAAAGAAATATTATAACAAATGACAAATCTATTATTGCTTCTTGCGCAGCAAAAAAAAAAGGCAACTCTTCTTAATCGATAAGCAATAAAATTTAAAATTTCCACAAAAACCAATAAAGGTTAGATGGGCAAATGGACGAAGACAGCACTAAAATTTGTTCCATATTTTATTTAAACCCCCTTCGGCAGCACTCAACGACAGCAATTCAACAGCGTGTTGTATGCAGAGAACAGCATTGAGCGATTACAAAAAACATCATACTTGCTCAGCAATATTAAAAATATTACATTTCGTTCAAATATTATTCTATATTTAGCCGCACAAGTGCGCAGTTGATTTATAATCAGTAACACAGAGAGCAATATATTCGCTATGTGAGTGTAATCATCGTTTAGGTGTTTGTGCTTGAATATAAATGAATGCGCATGTAGTTCGGCAATGATTTCTTGCGTTTGAGTTTTTGTTGTGGAAGAAAACAAATTTAACATAACTCAGTGAAGTGATGTGTTCAACAGTTTTTCTGTATGCTTCTTTTTTGAAAACCAATCAAAATAAAATATACATAGAAACAAAAGGCTTTCATAGAAACAGACAATGTACATACATATCTTTTCAGAACTTTTTTAAAAAACATATTTAAAAATTAAATAAGACTTACAACACCTACATATCTGACAAAAATAAATCAATAAGAACAGTTCATATAAACATAAAATTACTTTATTAAGTACATTATGCCTTCGTTTAGGAAGTTGCCGCGTGGTTAACAACGAAATACCTCTAAAAAACTAATACAGTTAGTTGAGGTAGACAGTTAACCAATGAGAGTGAGACGCAAAACTCTCGAAAGTCAAACAAGAACGACACGCCTAACCGCAATTAAGAAATAATTACGATGACGCGAGAGCAGTTCCTCAGCCCAGAACTGCTTTACATGCAGTCTACACCTAACTTCAAACGCAGTTAAAACATGAAGTTAAAACTTGCTGTTAAAATATCTATCTGTTTAAATTGGCGTACACGTAGTGATGTTAGAGTTATAACTTCTCATAGTAAAAAAATAAAAATGGAGAAAAACGACTACAAATAGCAGGCTGTTGTCAATTTAAGTTATAACAGAGTTTCCAAATAAAATGTTTTAACAGCCAAGTTATAACTCTAACCAAACTTCAACATGAGCGGTCCACATTTAACTTTAACTTGAAGTTAACGTTAAAGTTAGTGTTCTCATGTCAGGTGGAGACCGCACTTTACGACTGTGAAACCTAAAATAGAATTTAAGAAAAGCAAAGAAAAATGTATGTACACACACATATATGTTTCTAGTACATATAACTCACTCTCAAAGCAACAACAAACATGACGCTGACTCTAATCAACACTAAGATGAATACGAGTTGTACGTCGGCTTGTCAAAAGCCTTTTTACCGTTGTACGTGGGCTTGTCAAAAGCCTCTTTCCAAAATAAAAGACGATTGTAATTGTGAGCGCTTGTCTAAAGCGACCTTTTTATTTTTGAGTACAGCAGTTGACTGACTAAAAATTTTTCTTTACTTAAAAATTAAACTTAAAATTATTACAGAGTTTTTTGTATTTTTCTGCTTACTTGCTGAAACTTAAAATTATTGGGAAACTCATATCCTCAAGTCAGACGTTGCATGAAATGATGTGGTTGCATTTATCAGCGCAAACACAATTTTAAAATAATTTCGCAATTTACAAAGAAAAATAAAAGAACAAAAAATTAATAGCGAATTGACTTTTTAGGTCGCCAACCTGTATCATGTTAATTTGAAATATTTCGTTGGAAACAATATTAAAAATGATGTGTTTGCATTTATCGATGCAAACACAATATTAAAATAATTTTCCAATTAACAAGAAAAAGAAAAGAACAAAAAATTAATAACAAATTGGTCACCAACTTGAATCGTGTTAACTTACGCAATGTTTACAAAACGAGTTGATTTTGCTCAGCGTTGAACTTTGTTGCTTGATTTTTGTTGATTAAAAATTCAGAATGTTCACAAGACGATTTGATTTCACTCAGCGTTCAATTTTGTTCTTTGATTTTTGCCGGTAACAAATTCAGAAAGTTTACCAGACTAGTTGATTTTACTCAGCGTTGAACTTTGTTGTTTACAAATTTTAGTGTATGAGTTAAACAAACAAAAACATGATTTTTGTTGATCACTGGTTGTATGTAACCAGACAAACGATTTGGTTGGCTGCCGGAGTAGGAGAACAGAAACAATTACACTTTGGCAGGGCGAGTGAAAGTTACAACAATTTAAAAAGCAAAATGAATTGTTTTTTGTTTAAACAAATGTTGCCAAATTGTTTCTATTGCCACTGCTGATGTTGCTATTGCTACATTTTTGTTTTTATTGCTTTTGCTGTTGGTTGACTTTGTTGCTGACTGCTACAGCTGCTGCGGTGGCTTAGTGTCATAAATAACGTAACTTTTTTGTCATTCAAACACATAAATTGCAACAGACGCACACTGGCACTCACACAAACCATCCTTTATGCTAAACCCACTGGCATTAGAAAATATTTGTTAAGTATTGGATAAATATTAAAGCCAATTGCCCAGTGCCAAGAGACAGGAATATTTTCCTCTTATATTCACATTTTTCTATATGTAAGAAGGTCCTTTTTCCTTTTGAGTAAATGGTATTAGTTACTTTGAAAAAGAATTTGCTTGAAAAAAGCTCTCATACTCACACACACACACACACTTGTATGTGTGTGTATGTAGCTGCAAGTCCTTAAACAGATGTTACAATTTATTATAGATATTTGCCATTATTAAGAATTTTATGTGACCAACAATCGTTACTTGAATTGTTAAAAATGTTTTATTGGTTTTTATTTCAAACGAATATCGGCAACAATTGTATATTGGAAAGCCAAATGATTTCTTACTAGTTATTTCCAAATGGCACTTTTAAAACTTAATACATATTTTAAAGAAAAAGTACAACGGACTTATTACTTGCACGTTAGCCTAATACTTCTTTCAAAGCAGCAATTGCAAACAAAACTTAACCAAACAGTATTTCATTAAATGCTTCATATAGTATTACACTAAACTCTTAATAGGTGTGTTCATTTACTTTACTAGTTAAAACTAGTAACGAGAGAGTAAAAAGAAATTTTTCAAAATTACTCCCAAAGATGGGAAAAAGTAAATGAACACTTTTCTAGCTAAAATTTGCAAGTTAGAGTAGTGTTGTTATGTATAGGTATATATGAGTACTTAATAACTCCCTTATATTTTTTGGACAAATTATACATATATATATTATAAAAAGAGTGTGGTTGTGGTCATTTATATTCAGCATTGTCGTGACTGGCATTTTTCGAGTACGGCTTGTAATAGTTATTCTATTACAAGCCGTTTTACAATTTTATTTAATCTATAGGGTGTTTTTTTAAGCTAGATAGAACTTTAAATTGTAAAAAGTAACACAAAAAATTAAATTTTGATGAAACATTTTTTTTATTTGTTTCAGTATACTCTGACAAATCATCATGAATAGACTCACGCTTGAACAACGCTACAAAATTATCCAAATTTACTTTGAAAATCAGTCGTCGATTCGCGCGTTGTTTTATCGCAAAATTGTGTTCAGCGATGAGGCGCATTTTTGGCTTAACGGGTTTGTTAATAAGCAAAATTGCCGCATATGGAGTGAGACCAATCCACAAGAGACCCTACAGACTCCATTACATCCAGAAAAATGCACTGTTTGGTGCGGTTTTCATGCTGGTGGCATCATCGGACCTTATTTCTTCAAAAATGAGGCCGGAGCTCGCGTTACGGTCAATGGAGATCGTTACCGCACCATGATCAATGATTTTTTGTTTGAAAATATGGATGACATTGATCCGGAGGAGATGTGGTTTCAACAGGATGGCGCTACGTGCCATACGGCGAACGCAACCATCGACTTACTGAAATCAAAATTTGGCGATAAGTTGATTTCGAGAAATGGACCTGTCAATTGGCCTCCAAGGTCGTGCGATTTGACACCTCTCGATTATTTCCTGTGGGGCTACGTGAAGTCACTGGTTTATGCTGATAAACCAGCAACAATTGACGCCTTGGAGGCCAACATTGTTCGTGACATACGGCCAGCAGTGCTCGAAAAAGTGGCCCAAAATTGGACGTCCAGAATGCGCTTCGTCAAGAACAGCCGCGGTGCCCATATGCCCGAAATCATTTTCAAATGTTAATGTCACGTATTGATCTTTTGAATAAAAAAAAATTTTGATTACAATTTAATTTTTTGTGTTATTTTTTACAATTTCAAATTCTATCGGGCTTGAAAAAACACCCTATATTATAAAAAGAGTGTGGTTGTGGTCATTTATATTCAGCATTGTCGTGACTGGCATTTTTCGAGTACGGCTTGTAATAGTTATTCTATTACAAGCCGTTTTACAATTTTATTTAATCTAGTACTAGACGTAGTCGAAATACGCTAAATACAGGGGTGATTAGCTACTTTTGAATAAAACATATTTTTTTAATTAGGGGGCTTAACCCATACACGTAGGCTGCTGGATCCTCAAAAAAGTACCTGGATTCTCCAGCTTACTTGGGTTCTTGGGAAAGATCATTCCCTTTGCGATAAACTCAGTTGCGATAAACTAAGTCGGTTGTTGTGCAAATCCAGACGTGTAAATTGATTCGTTTGAGAGTTGTCGAGTTGGTTGAAGAAAAATCAAATCATTTTGACTTTTTTAAAGTTGGCTAGTAAGTCTCTCAATTCGATTGTGCTTTGTATGTTCGAGTCTCCTGATCAGTTGTCCAAAAAACTTAAGAAAGGAAAAAACTTGAATTATAACCCGTTGTACAAATGTACAAACCAAAAATTTTATTTAAAAATTGTAAAGTTCAACAAAAATTCAATAAATTAATGTCTAAACTTATATTTGTAATTTTTTGCAAAGAAAATGTTAAATATTTTTAAAATAGTATTTAATTTCATTGAATCTGATAGTTGGCTGAAAATCTTTCAATTCAGTTTATGAAGTGTGTTGCCAACAAGCAATTCAATTGAAAAACTCAATTCACAATTGAATTGAAACCTGTATGAGCCGCTTTATACGTTATAACTGCTTGCCTACACATAGCCTTTTTGTTTTTTCAAATTAATTTCAAAGTGTAAAGTACCGAGTAGCTAGGTACTCATAATATTTACAATACTAAAAATAACATCTGGTTTGTAAAAAATAAAAACCAAAAAATATAATATTTTAGAGCTTAAAATTAGAAAAATGTTAATATAATTATAAATAGAAGGATCAAAGTGTGAATTTAGTTGCTCCCCTAAAAGCTTTCAGCACATTCAGGCAAGTAAATTTGCCGGAACATCCTTTGCTACTAATGTGCCAGATGCTGTGTTGCTTATTTCATTTCCCCTAGACTTTTTATTTTACTTCTGTTGCTAATAAGTTGCACAAAAATAAATTTGTAATCTTTTTAATACCTTTAATCGGTTTAAAAGTTTACATACAATTACAATTTCCTAAATTTTTCAAATTATTTTTATTTTGAACTTAATTTAGAAATACTGTTTTGTAAACACAAACGCAAAACAGCTGTTTGAATAATTATTGCAAGTAAAAATTTTAGTTGTAAAAACTTGCAAGAATTTTCATGGCTCTCAATTTTTTACGCTCTTTTGACGCTCTCTCGTTGCAAATTTTTTGGGTTAATGAACGCTTTCTAGTAACAATTATTACAAATTTGTAAAAGTTTTTAGTAAATGAACACAACTAATATCTTTATACAGGGTGTCTGGTAGCAGATTCATATTTTTTAACTTAAAACGTAATAACTGACACAAAGTTTCATTAAGAGCATTGAACGTTAGAATAGAAATGCGGACTTCATTTTCTAAAGATTATGTCAGCCAGATGCCTTCCGTCGAACACGTTGTTTAAAACGGAGCTCTGTACTCTGCGCCACACGCTGCAGTAAACTTGGTTCAGTTGAGCTGATTTCTCAACGAATATTTATTTTCCTTTAAAGCCACAAGATTAAAAATTGTCATTATAAACCCTCTCTTTGAGATAGCCCTAGGAGTTAGATAGAGCGACCTCGATCAGACGGCTCTCGCAGTCACGCAACCAAACATGTGATAGCCAGCAGGACAGAAAATCAAAACGAAAATCAAAGTTTTATTAAGAGCTTTGAACGTTAGAATGGAAATGCGGACTTAATTTTCTAAAGAGTATGTCAGCCAGATGTCTTCCGTCGAGTTTAACATGCTGCAGTAAACTTGGTTCAGTTGAGCTGATTTCTCAACGAATATTTATTTTCCTTTAAAGCTACAAGATTAAGAATTGCCATTATAAACCCTCTCTTTGAGGTAGTCATAGGAGTTAGATAAGGCGACCGCGATGAGACTGCTGTTGCAGTCACGCAACCCAGCATGTGATAGCCAGCAGGACAGAAAATCAAAACGAAAAGCAAAGTTTTATTAACAGCTTTGAACGTTAGAATGGAAATGCGGACTTAATTTTCTAAAGAGTATGTCAGCCAGATGCCTTCCGTTGAGTTGAACACGATGTTGAACACGCTGCAGTAAACTTGGTTCAGTTGAGCTGATTTCTCAACGAATATTTATTTTCCTTTAAAGCCACAAGCTTAAGAATTGTCATTATAAACCCTCACTTTGAGGTAGCCATAGGAGTGAGATAGGGCGATCCCGATGAGACTGCTGTTGCAGTCACGCAACCAAACATGTGATAGCCAGCTGGACAAAAAATCAAAACGAAAATCAAAGTTTTATTAAGAGCTTTGAACGTTAGAATGAAAATGCGGACTTCATTATATAAAGATTATGCCAGCCAGATGTCTTCCGTCGAGGTGAACACGCTGCAGTAAGTTTGGTTCAGTTGAGCTGATTTCTCAATGAATATTTATTTTCCTTAACATGCAGTCTACACCTAACTTCAAACGCAGTTAAAACATGAAGTTAAAACTTGCTGTTTAAATATCTATCTGTTTAAGTCGGCGTACACGTAGTGATGTTAGAGTTATAACTTCTCATAGTAAAAAAAATAAAAATGGTGAAAAACAACTACAAATAGCACGCTGTTGTCAATTTAAGTTATAACAGAGTTTCCAAATGAAATGTTTTAACAACCAAGTTATGACTTTAACCAAACTTCAACATGAGCGGTCCACATTTAACTTTAACTTGAAGTTAGCGTTAAAGTTAATGTTTTCATGTCAGGTGGAGACTGCACTTTAAAGCCACAAGCTTAAGAATTGCCATTATAAACCCTGTCTTTGAGGTAGCCATAGGAATGAGATAGGGCGACCCCAATGAGACTGCTGTTGCAGTCACGCAACCAAACATGTGATAGCCAGCAGGACAGGAAATAAAAAACTTTTGATTTTTCATCACGAATCGTCAGCAGTGTTGTCGACTTAGTGCGTTTCGCGCCATTTTTGGTGCTTTTTAAAATTATTTGTGCGAAAAATTCTTTAAACGGTGCGCAGTGCGCTTTTTTTATATTTACGGTGCGTTAATTAAATTTCGGTGGCACAAATTCAAATTCAACTCAACTTTTTGCTTTAATGTAAGAACAAAGTTTAATCAAGTGTCCAAAATTTTTAGCATTCATTTTGCGTGGAAAACGTACCATGTTATATGCACAAAGTAAGACAATCTGGCTGTTGTATATTCCTCCATATTTCAAGAGTCGTCATCGTCGTGACATCAAAAAGCCCTTGATTGTACACTCGTCCTCGAAAGCAATTATCTATTATTTAAAAGACCTTTAATATTTCATAGATGGGTAGAGACTATCGTCAGCCTTCAATCGCTATTGGCAACGAGTAAATAATATACAAATTTTTTACATCCCTTTCAGGTGACTACGATGGCGCCTCTTGGAATAAGGGGGATTATACACTCTCTCGAAACAAAATGAAATATTTCGTTTAACATAATTTGCTGCTTTTAGAGAGTGTTTTGCTATTAAACGATCAAGCCAAGTTTGTCAAACATTGCAATAAATGAACAGAGCACTTCGTATTTATGATGGCTCGTGAATTCGTTGCGGATATGGTAATTGATAAATTACCAAATTATTAAATAAATTATAAAGTTTTTCCAAAAAGTTTGCATTAAATATTGATTACTGTAAACTTCATCTTCTATTTGTTATAGTTTTGGCTAATTTTCGTATATTTCAATAAATTTTTTAAAATACACCGCTTACCCTGTGTTTAACAGAATGGCTTTTATTCGAATTTGCAGACTAGTAGTACGATTCTGTAACTTTTAATGATCCGATAAACGTAAATTCTTTCGATAGTAATGGTTGTATGCTCTTGATATATAATTTTGATGACGGTAAGCTGTGGCTGTGTTTTGTAACTCTCGCCACCAGAAACTTTTCGACTGAGACGTGTGAAATGAAACAACGTTGATACAAACAGCTGCTTTTCTTACGAAACTGTAGCTGTAACTGCTTTTGTAGCTATAATTTCTTTTGGTGAGTAATAGCTGTCACGTAAGAAAATTACTCGCCATTTTACAGAAAATCTGTGTTTGTAAAACTTTTGCGAAAAAATTTCCCGCTTTTAACTGTCATTATTTCTCGCAAATAAAAAGACTATGAGATAGTATTTCAAATAACAATAATCATCATTAAAGAAATAATGATATTGAAAAAATAAGTATTTTGCCCTTAAGTTAAGTTTAATATATATATTTACAGAGTTTAAGGCAGAACTAGTTGGTACGTTCTTTTCCGTTCTGGATCAGCTGTTTTGTTTCTGTTCAATATAAACTATATGTACATGGCTTGTTTTTTTTACTTTTACGTTCTGTTCTGTTGCGAACTAATCTGTTGAAAATAGAATTCAACGTTAAGTGACGTCCAGATATGTGTATGTTGTACTTTCTTCAGGTATGGGAACATTTATTTTATATTCAAATGTACATAATTTTTTTTTTTTTTGTTAAAAGCTAAAATAAAAAGTTTTTAATTACAGATTTTCAAAAGTTAATACATTTTTATGAATTAAGCAACTATGGATGGTCAAAAGAGTATTATTTTAGCGAGGAAAAAATTATATTTTGTATAAGAAATGTCATAAACTCTGCAGATTGTGAGAAAGAAGTGGTCTGGTTTATCACCATTTCTAAATTATTAATGTGCTTCTTTTTTTGTTTGTTCACAAAAAATAATATTTATGTACATATTTTATTCTTCATTCCAATGTTTTTCTTTTATTCAGGCCCTACTGTAAAAAAAGCAGAGTATTTTCACGGAAAAAGTAATTAAAAAATATTTGCTACAGAACTGAACGTCACAGAACGGCAACATAAAGTAAAAACTAACGAGGCCTATAGAATGATTGTTTGTTATTTTAACTTTTTAATTAATTTTTATACCCTTCACACAACAAGCTTTAAGGAAATGCTTATATAAGTTTGTAATTTCTACAATTTTAGTTTCCTACCCAACAAAGTATATTGTAATACTTTTATAACGTTTTTTTTTTTCAGAATTCACAAATTGCAATTGTTTTTTAATTTTACAAAATTTTGTGCATAAGTATGTATTTATATATTTATGTATATATATATTTATAAATAAAATGTTAACGTTAGAGCCATAATATACATTTTCTAGAATATTTCTTAATTTTAGTAATTTTTGGTCGGCGGCGGTACCAATTGTGGCTGGCGCTTTCATTTTTAAAATTCCATGTCGGCATCGTTTTATATTTTCACACATTTCTAACGTAACGATATAATCGTTTTGGATAGTTTTCAACATGAGTTACAGACGCAGTTTTTTCTCACTGTTCGCGAAACGGTGGAATAATTTGTTTCACAAGTTTTCGACGCGAGAACTACTCGCCAAAGTTACAGAACATAGCCACAGGTATTTTGGGTCCCTGTAAAAGTAACAGCTGATTTCGGTCGACAGCAAATATAATTAAATCATATTGCTTAATAAAACATTTAATCAAATATCGTTATAATCGTACTAGAGGCCAAGTTTGACAAACACGAATTCTGGCTATTGAACGAATTAGACCCAGTTTGATTGTATAATTTTCTCTCAGGCGCTTTCATTTTTAAAATTCCATGTCGGCATCGTTTTCTATTTTCACACATTTCTAACGTAACGACATAATCGTTTTGGATAGTTTTCGACATGAGTTACAGACGCAGTTTTTTCTCACTGTTCGCGAAACGGTGGAATAATTTGTTTCACAAGTTTTCGACGCGAGAACTACTCGCCAAAGTTACAGAACATAGCCACAGGTATTTTGGGTCCCTGTAAAAGTAACAGCTGATTTCGGTCGACAGCAAATGTAACTAAAACATATTGCTTGATAAAACATTTGATCAAATATCGTTATAATCGTACTAGAGGCCAAGTTTGACAAACACGAATTCTGGCTATTGAACGAATTAGACCCAGTTTGATTGTATAATAGTCTCTCACAAGGCTGTTTCAGTATCGTGTTTTTAATATAAAAATTTGTTCTTCTTAAAATAGATTTTTTAAAATGAAAGAAAAAAAAAAATAAAAACCCGGTGCGTTTCCTCCATTTTGGTGCATTTTGAAATTTCAAAGTTGACAACGCTGCTCGTCAGAGTCACAAATACTAACATATTTTCACACATACTACTACCATGCTTGTTAAGCATTTTGACCGTGTCTACCCTACTTAAAGCATCAAGCACACGAAGACAGCAAGCATTTTGATCATGTATAGTCCACATAAGATGGGTTTTTCTTTCTTTAATCTGTCTTATACTATTTGCTTGATAAATGAAGATTTATTCAACGCTTGTCAAATTTTGCATTCTTGTTTCTCTCCTACTGAATACATATTGCATTTACACGAAACAATTTTCTTGAGCCAACACAAATTTATGACAGAACTAAATACATTTTGATATAAGATGCCGCAAACGTCATATTCATATCAACTATTTGAATATGTTAACACATGCTTGACATTTTATTTGCTGTTGTATTCTATAAGTCAAGCGTATCGCGTTTATTACTTCAACGTTTTTTTTTCTTTGGTGTTGAATTTGGAATATTTGATTTCCATAATTGGCGACGTTTGTTTTTATACGAAAGAAAACAAATAAATAATTGATTTCCATTAAAAAAAAAAACAAATTATAATATTTTTAAAAATTAGTCAACCGTTAACATTAAGCTTACATTGAATATGTTTATGCATGTACTCGTATGTGCTTATGTAAATATATTACCATTAATTAGATATCAATAACTAAACTAATTAAGTGGAAAATTATCACTGGTGTTAAAAAATTATTATAAAAACATGTAAAAGATTGAATATATTCTGAATACACATTTAAGATTTTTTGTAAATATTTTTATTGCTGCTATTTAACGTTAAGGTAGCAACAACTTGTCATTTGCGAGTTAAAATCGCCTAACTTGTATTTGCTACTTTCATGTCTGTCAATGTGATGTGCAATGACGCAATGAAAATTCACAATTTTTGCGCGAAAGGTAATTTAGTGGTCAAGTCACTAAGGCAAGCATTACGGATGATAATAATAGATTATTGTTTTGCTCGCAAGAAGAGCGGAAGTTGATACAAAGTAGCTTGTACTGAGAAACTTGTTCAAAATATATAACACATGAAGTTAGCTGCACGTTAATATGTTTAACATTTCGTGGTGAATAACTGAAATCTACATACATAAATCCATAGTCTGATTAAAAAAATAATCAATTATAAAGGGTGGTTTTTTAAGCTAGATAGAACTTTAAATTGTAAAAAGTAACACAAAAAATTAAATTTTGATGAAACATTTTTTTTATTTGTTTCAGTATACTCTGACAAATCATCATGAATAGACCTCACGCTTGAACAACGCTACGAAATTATCCAAATTTACTTTGAAAATCAGACCCGTTGTTTTATCGCAAAATTGTGTTCAGCGATGAGGCGCATTTTTGGCTTAACGGGTTTGTTAATAAGCAAAATTGCCGCATATGGAGTGAGACCAATCCACAAGAGACCCTACAGGCTCCATTACATCCAGAAAAATGCACTGTTTGGTGCGGTTTGTTTGAGAATATCTTTTAAAAACTTTTCAAAGTCTACTGATGATTATGGTAGCTCCTATGAAATGTCGACATATAGATGGCTGGGAAACATAGAAAACAAGCTATTTATAATTTTTTAATAATAATTTAAAAAATTTAATAATAATTTAAAAAATTAAAATTTAAAAAATTTAATTGTAAAAACAAAAATAAATAATATGTGATTTTATAAGAACTATCGGAAATATACAAAAAAAAAAAAACACATAAAATTCAGAAAAATGCATGAAATATTTATTTGGATCGATAGTTGGGTCGATATAATTTGATGTTTGAAGATTATTTCATGCAAATGTTGGCCGCGGCTGCGCCTCAAATGGTCCATCCGCTTAGTCCAATTTTGGCATACTCTTTCCAACATTTCGGCCGGTATCTCACGAATAATGTTGGCAATGTTGGCTTCCAGTGCGTCAATCGAAGAGGGCTTGTCGCTATAGACATTAGCCTTAACATAGCCCCACAAAAAATAGTCTAGAGGCGTTAAATCGCACGATCTGGGCGGCCAATTGACTGGTCCCAAGCGTGAAATAAACTGTTCACCGAACTTGCCTCTCAATTGGTCCATTGTTTTGCGTGCTGTGTGGCATGTGGCACCGTCTTGTTGAAACCACATGTCATGCAAGTCAAGCTCTTCCATTTTGAGCCAAAAAAGTTTGTTATCATCGCACGGTAGCGCTCAACATTCACAATAACGTTGTGATTCGCATCATCTTTGAAGAAATACGGCCCAATGATGCCGCCAGCCCATAATCCGCACCAAACGGTTGTTTTTTGTGGATGCATTGGTAGCTCTTGCAATGCTTCTGGCTGCTCTTCACTCCAAATACGGCAGTTTTGCTTGTTCCCGTATCCATTCAACCAGAAATGAGCCTCGTCGCTGAACACAATTCTTCGATAAAAAAACTGGATCTTCATCTAACTTTTCAAGAGCCCATTCACCAAAAATTTGGCGTTGTGGTAGGTCGTTTGGCTTCAATTCTTGCACCAGCTGTATCTTATAAGGCTTCACACCCAAATCCTTCCGCAAAATTTTCCACGTAGTGGAGTAACAGAGGCCCAATTGCTGCGAACGGCGCCGAATCGATAATTCACGGTCATCACCAACACTGGCCGATACGGCCGCGATATTTTCTTCAGTTCGCACTCTACGTAAACGTGTTGGTGGTTTAATGTCCAACAATGTAAATTTGGTGCGAAATTTTTTTACAATAGCCCGAATAGAAAGAAGCCTCAGTAGGTCGATTAAACTGACCATAAAATGGAAGAAGAGCGCGATGAACTTTCTTAACAGAGCACGCATTTTGGTAATAAAATTCAATAATTTGCAAGCGTTGTTCGTTTGTAAGACGATTCATGATTAAATTATAGACCAAACTGAAGATGTTTGACAGTGACACAAGATACAAAACGTGCGTGAGCTGTCAAAACTAGTGTTGCCAAAAAGATAATAGCAAAAAAATCACTCGTTAAAAGGGAGGTATATTGCCGAGCCCTGGCTTAAGATATTCTATTACTAATCATTCCTTTAAAATATAACTAAATTAATTACTACTAATTTATACAACCTAGTAAGTAAAACTACTAATTCCAAAATATGAATAAAGACGGAGTCTGTATACTGATGTCAAGAAGAGACGACACGGTCTTATATTTAATTGAGCTAAAACCTTCCCGGCGGACACCCTGTATATGTATAAGTATATCTATGATGTTTTAATTTATTTTCCATGATTCGTTAAAAAAAAGCACTTTATTTTTTGAATTTAAATTTAAACGCAAATAAACAATGAAAATAACAAATATTGTGTTTTCGCTCAAATACGTTTTGTTACACATACGAGTACATATGTATTTATTTTTACAACGCTGACAAAATTGGTTATCAAAAAAAAAAAAAGGAAACCTTTGAATTGTAAAAATTTGCATGTGCTAAAATTCACAGGCCAACAAACTGATTTAACAAAATGCTCGAACATAATTTGTATTTTAATTTATTATAATGTAAACAATATGTTAAACAATAGGAATATTAAAAAATAATATAATAACAAATTTCATTTCAAAAAAAAAATTCATTAATGTAAAGAAAACTTCTTTATAATTTTAATTTTAATACACATTTTTTAATAGCCAGTTCACTACTTCTCCCATATCCGTTTGATACTTCTGCTCATGCTGCACGTAAACTACAACAGGCGACTGAATATTAAAACAGTTGAACAAACAAGTGGCGCTATTGCGATAAATTTGTCATATCCTTACTTAATGTCCTGCAGGATAAAATAATCCAAATTTATGGTTTATAGATGTTGGTTTTCTTTTTTTTTTGTGTGTTTTTGTGAATGAACGTGTGTAGATGTGTTTGATAGTCGTTTTCTTTTCTGTTTTTTTTTTTGTCGTTTACACCTTGTAAATGTTTGGGTTTTAAATGTGTTTGCTAAGTTGTGATATTTCTATTTTAAGTTTTTTTTTTATCGTTTAAACATGATTTTCTTGATTTTTGTAAATGCAACTTTTTCAAAGTTTTTATTGCAAAAAGATTATTTATGTTTTTGTTAAATAAAGGGTGGTTAAATTTCAAAGGCCGATGTTGATTTTGAATAAAACACAAACTATTTAGAAAATTATTGTAATTTTGTTTTATTATGATATATTGGTGTTATTCAATTATGTATGGAACAAAATATCGGCCTCCATCCGATGGTCCAAATTTTCGATGACCCTGAGGCATAATGGAGGTTCTATGCCGTTAATGTGCCGAATTATCTCATCCTTTAGCTGTTGAATTGTTGCTGGCTTATCGACGTACACCTTTTCTTTCAAATAACCCCAAAGAAAAAAGTCCAACGGTGTCAAATCACATGATCTTGGCGGCCAATTGACATCGCCAATACGTGAGATAACACGGCCATTGAATTTGTTGCGCAAAAGAGCAATTGTTTCGTTAGCTGTGTGGCAAGTGGCACTGTCCTGCTGAAACCACATATCGTCTACATCCATATCTTCCAATTCGGGCCATAAAAAGTTCGTTATCATCTCACGATAGCGAACACCATACACAGTAACTGCCTGACCGGCCTCATTTTGGAAAAAATACGGCCCGATGATGCCGCCAGCACATAAACCGCACCAAACAGTCACTCTTTGTGGGTGCATTGGATTTTCGACATTCACTCTTGGATTCTCATTCGCCCAAATGCGGCAATTCTGTTTATTGACGAATCCCGTGAGGTGAAAATGTGCCTCATCACTGAAGATGATTTTCTTCGAAAATTGATCATCATTTTCATAATAAGTCTGGATAACTTTAACACGTTGTTGAATTGTGTATCTCTCCATGTTTCAAATTGAGTAAGTCTGAGATAGAGAAATGTCAAATAAAATTCGGAAAAAAACTTGGCGTTTAGGTGTGGTTCACATTCAACATCGGCCCTTGAAATTTAACCACCAGATATATTCTATGAGAGCTGTTTGATAACTGTGTGACTCTACCACGTATTAACTTCAACTGTAGGACTGCAGCCGTCAATCTATCTTTTAATAGATTACTGTAAAATTTTGAGCCAGCTTAGCCATTTAGTTTGTGGCTTTTTTTTATAGGCCTGCATCCCGGCCCGCAGATATTTTAACCCATAAAGCCAGCTGTGTCTAAATCACGCCTCTTTAATCGAAGAATTTTTGGTTGTATTTTGTTATTGCGTTCCATTTGGGTTCGTCCGAAATAATGAATATATTGACCGTAACGAATATCGTAGCTATACCAGTTTCTCGCTCAAGCTCGTGCACATCCCAGCGGGAACACTCAAAGAAGATCTTCCTAATGTCACTTTCACGCAATATTCCTCAGATAAACCAAAAGGAGCTGTTAACTTTCCTATTCAAAGAAGTAATTTGCAGAAATACTTTTTTTTTTTTTTTTGCTGCGCTTTTTATTATATACTTATATTTTCGTGGTTAAAAGAAACTGTTCGTGTTTCGTTATATGCAGTATTTTTTTTTTTAAAGATAACCAGTGCAATTAATTTAAGTTTGAAATGAATAACAGTTTATATTGTGATCTACAAATTACCAGGATTTATTTTTTTTTTCTTTCCTTTCGGCTTAGATTAGCAGTTCGTATAGCTTTGGCTTTTTTATTGGGTGAGATAGTTATTAGAGGGCTGCACAAGCACAAGAAAAATGGCTTACAAGACATTGCATTATTTTCAAGTACTGTCCATACTCTTCTTTCACATCTCAAAACAAACACTTCAGTGCCGAAATGTTCTAAACACATAAACGAATCGCTTAGAACGAACAGAACCAAGTCCTCATTTATTGGCTTCAGTCTGATATTTTTGTTATGGGTTCTGTATCTTGCATGACAATGCTTTATTATACAATTGCTGAATTCACAAACTCAGTCATATCGTTTATCGATGTATTTGGAGAGACCATTTCAAACACAAAACTTCAAACCAAAAACAATTTTGAAATATATATATTTTATTGGTATAAATGTTAGAGGCTAGAATAGCGAATAAAAACTTAATTGTTTATATTTATTTATTTTTTTAGTTTAATGTTTGTGTTTGAAATTATCTTTCCAAATACATCGATAAACGATATGACTGAGTTTGTGAATTCAGCAAATATGTCAAAATTACATAATACCTTAAAATCTAATAAATATATCTGTGGCGTTTTATCATAACAACTTAAGTCGATTTTTAAAAATTTTAAAAATTGGTATTCTTGTTTGCAGAAATAATATATTGTATTATTCACAAATTTTAGTTATAATTATGGTTTATCTTCTTTTCTTCTTAAATTTAGTTCTTCATTCACATTTTTCTTCAAAACTTTTTTTGATCTTATCTCGACTTAAGCTGTTATGACAAAATGCCACAGATATAATTACAGAGTGACTCTTATAACTAAATGTAGTATATAGTTTATATAACATCCTGCTTTTCTTATACATATGTAATGTAAATAAATTATTAAACAAAGTTTCATTTTTAAAATAACTTAAATTAACTAAGTACTGTCTTCTCTAAGTCTAGAAGGAGGAATCACTTTTCTCCCATGGCACGTGACATAGGTATCATCAGAAGCATTCCCTATAGCCACTGGCAAGTTTTCTTTATGTTCTACCGTTTCTATATTATCGCCTAGCTTCTAAGTCTTTGCCCCCCAGGGAACAGGTTTTGCCTTGTCGTATTCCTAACTTGGGCACTCTGTTTTTCGGGGAAAAGAGGGAAAGGGGTCCCTCGTTACTTACAAAGGGTATAAATTGGCAGCATGGCTTACGGGTAGTTCTGCTGGCGGTTCTACCCGGGCTGATCATGGTTGAGGTGCCTACCTTGGCTGTAACGTTCTGACTATGGTAGTATCCTTGATAATTGTTTGGTGTGTGGTTTTTTTTCGGGGACTAACAATCTCCCGGGGAGAGATACAGATACCTGTACTGTAAGGAACCAGTGGTGATGGTTGACGGGTGAGTTGGTTTAAGGGCTGATGCTCTTAGTGGGCTTCGGCCTAAAAACTCATTAAGCCTTGTCTTCCATTGATTGCTGGGAAATTGCATACAGGTGAGGTTAGAAAACCCGAACTCCTCAACAAAAAGTTGCTCATATGACCGCAATCATATGGCAACAATTGCTAGCTGTGTAAGCGTAGTCAGCCATACGGGGGCGCTGGTGAATCGTGAATAATTCATTTCGTGGAATTTGTCTACCATCAGATTAGGCCGTAAAGGCAGGTGCTGATGTAAATCATTTTCACAGTTCTCAGTCTTCGCTAAGTTCTGTGTCTTCCCGAACATATGTTCTTCAATTCTCCTATACAATGAGCCATCAATATCCTGCACTATGAATGAACTTGGTTCCTGACAACTTTCTACTATTTCTCCTGGAAACCAATAAGATTTATGTAGGATTTTTTTCAAACATGACTTTATCACCCAGTTCAAAGAACTCTTGCTTTCTCTTATGACGATTGTAATATTCCGACGATTTTTTAGTATTGTAGCCAATTTTCGATTTATATTCTTTCATATCATTTAATTTTGGTGTTAAATTTAAAGTCAGATTTGGAAGTTTTGTGTTTCATTTCCTGTACATCAATAGCTCAGAAGGACTTCGTAGGTTTCCTTTGGGCGTTGTGCAATAGTGCAACAATGCAACATAAGGGTTCACACCACTAACAAAATATATATGATACACCTTTTTAATAGTTTGCTCCGAAAGTTCTGCAAGGCCATTTGATCTAGCTAAGTAAGAACTTGAAGCGTTGTGATTAATACCCCGAACCTTACAAGAAGCTTTAAATTCGTTTGAACTATACGATCGTAATCTTCGACAAAGTCACATAATTCTGGCTTGAAGATTTTTAGTGACAAATTGGAATGGTTTTAGTAACTGGACTATTTATTTTAGTATCTCAAGATCGTGACCGCAATCTTACTGTTATTTTTATGATATGCAACCATGCACCCAATTTTGGTAGTCCCATTTGCACGCACGGATTGCATGGATTTATTTTATAAAAATTTTGAAAACAAATAAAATTATGGTAAAAATAGTGACCAGCTCAGTTTTAAGCCTGTCAACAAGAAAAGAGTATTTCTGACCGATACTAGTAAGTTTGACCCGATACCTACTTGGTACTTGATAGAAAAGCATCGATACCAAAAGTACTTGGTATCGAAAGAAAAGTATCGAGTATTTACTCGTATCGTTTCCTCCCTAAATACATGATCGAAACTAATACACTCAAATGTTATTTTCCAACACATTCACAAAAGTGTTATACGTATATAATATTTTTGAGAATGTGTTAGAAGAAACATCACACGTACACGAAACTTTCGGTCATTTTCTTCCTATTGCCCTTAATAACTTGATAGAAAGTTGTGACCTATATTTCGGACAACAATGTCGGTCAAATGACCGGTCGTTTGACCGTCATGCAGTTCATTGAATGTTCAAAGTGAATAATTGGATCGGATTGTCGTCGTCACCATATCGTCCAATAAGTACGGCCAGTCGATGCGAGTTTGTCACAGCCAACTGGGATAGTGAATGATATTTGTAAATTGTATTTGTAACGTGAGTGTAAGTGCGTTTGTGTGTAAGTATGGCAGACCATCATCAGATGTCAAAATATTTGGTATGTCATGACCAGCAAAAATAGACTTTAACTTTAGGATTACTTCAGCGCTTGAATATCCCGAGTTCAATAACTCAATCAATATATACTGTTTTTTATTGAATTCAAATAGATCACAACCCACTTTAAGCCCAGGAATAGTATAAATATCATGAGTTAAAATATCTTGCTTCGATTTCGAATTCCCATGTCGAAGGCAACCGTTTTAATTTTCCTGACGATGATAACAACTTGTTATCGAAATATCGAAAATAAATGCTGTTGAACTTTTGTATAAAACCAAAACGATCTTTAGCTGCAAAAATAAGAATTAATTTTTTATATTTTGCATAAAGATTTTATATGATTAATTTGAGGACTAAATTGAAGACACTGTCACTCATCCAGTCGCTCCTACTCATAAAATATCTTTAGAAACCCTAAACAAGGGCACAAATCGTGCGACTATCGCCAAAGACTATATCGCGCAGAAAGATTTTGTCAACTTGGCACACATGTACCCACTTGGCGTACATACTCGTATGTATATGTTCCTGTATGTATATACGTTTGTATACACGCATAGAAAAGGCAGTTTCTTATATGGTTGCGACAACATTAATATATGTACATTCTATAAAATCGTGTATTACTGATAAATACGCAATATTATCGGTTTAATTATAGTTTGTTCCTCTATAAATACGTTACTGTTTGCATTTCTGTAATTCTATTGTTACTATCTATAATTTTCAATATATGGTTGCATACAGTAATAGCAATTGTTAACAACAATAATAGCTTTTATCACATACAATATAAAAATGTTTGTATTTATAATATGTATGATAGCTAATTCATATCTAACAAAACAGTTTAAAAAATAAGTTTACTATTGTTGTCATTAATAATATTGTCCTTCTAGTCGCTGACACATAAATTTTTTTCCATTCGACTTTTGTTTTTTTGAAATAAAAATATGTTTTGTGTACTTTTAATTTGAAAAATATATATGTATGTTTGTTTAGCTTTATATAAAAAAGGAAAAAAAAACACGAAATTGGCGAAAAATACACATTGAGTATTCGAGAAAATATAAACGTAAGTCTGTAATATTAAGATATAAACATGTGCACGTAACCATATTAATATGGTTAAATATTACTTTTAAAATTGCAATCGCAGGTGAAATTCTTAATAACTATTTTTGTTTTATTGCAGTAGATGGATAATTCAACATCAAAGAGAAGATGCAACGCGATTATTTTTTAAATTTATATTAAACATAGTATTAACATATATTATACGCTGTCTTTTTCTTGTAAATAACTATCATATGTATGTACTTGTCCTAATTATAACAAATATATGATTCTATTACAATAAAGCTACTTGTGATATTAGTATGGTTATTTCATGAAAGTAACATGGTTATATATGAAAAAAGTATGAGTTGTTATTAGTATAATAATATGGTGGAGTATGACAATTATTTGGTAATTTTAGTCACTACTGTGGTTACTTATTATTGAAATAATGTTAAACCAAAATATAGTAAGGTTACTTGTAATATTTTTTTTACAATACTATGGTGTGTCCTGTCAATGGTTAAATGTAACAATGTAGTATTATCAAGTGCAACCATATAATCCAACAATAGTATGTTGCCCTTAGAATATTGTGGTATCAACCATATATTTTTTTCTACGTGTAGGCTCTATTGGGTAATATATTACCAACGTTTACCAACGACTTCTATAAAAACACCTGTCAATACAAAATCTCAAACAAATGTTTGTATTGAAAACATAAATTTTCTTGTTTCTACATGCAAAAAAATAAACCACATAAATTATTTATTGATATTTAAACGAACAAACAAATTTGAAAAAGAAATTCGTTTTGAGAAGATGTGACAAAAACAGAAATTAATAATCGCTTTCAAACAGACGAACAAAAAGGATCACACACACACACACACACCAACACAAATACCATGCAAATTTCCACTACACATACACATGCAACTGAATTTCTATTGTTAACGCTTATAGCAAATAATATTTAACTTAAAACGAAGAGATTTGTTTATTTATAACAAAAAAAAATGATTTCAAAACCAATAGGAAAAATTTAGTTTTATTTTTTAGGATAAAAGGCAAGAAACTCGACGAACAATGAAGGAATGAATGAATGAATGGCCCATGTGAGTGAATATTTGATAACAACAGAAAACAATGTGGTTGCTGCTCACCATGAGTCCTTTAAAGGTAGATACGTGGGTGGCACGTTCAAGTGAGCAAAATATTTACATATATCATAATGGTTTACTTTGGGCTACAGGGCAGTCGAGAGAAACTTATTTATTGTTAAAATGACAAAACTTATTAAATTGCCTTGTTAAGCCAAGTTTTGACAAAAAATTTTATTTCGGTTTAAAACAGACTCAGCTGGCTTTGGTTTCTCTCAATGACTTCAAAAAATAACTTCTCGAGAATTTCAAATGGATAGACATCGTCCAAATGCTGACTGTCAACTTTCGTGTATCGGTGCTTGATGTTTTGCAGTTTCATGCTTGATGGCCTATCAAGCATATATCTTGACTTTGTGGTGTTGGTTTGGT